>CM077186.1:23056140-23656140 GCA_039654105.1 Coreius guichenoti | reverse complement strand
TGTGATAGCAACGCTGATTTTTCAGCGTCATTACTCCAGTCTTCAGTGTCATATGATCCTTTAGAAATCATTCTAATATGCTGATTTGGTGCTGATTTCTGATTATTATCAATGTTAAAAAGTTGTGCTGCTTAATATTTTTTTAGAAACAGTGATATACTTTTTTCAGGATTCTTTTAATAGAAAGGTCAAAAGAACAGCATTTATTTGAAATATAAATCTTTTGTAACAATGTAAAAGTCTTAACTGTAATTTTTGATCAATTATTCATTTTGATCATTAATTTCATAAAAATAAAATAAAAAAGAAACTGACCCCAAACTTTTGAACGGTAGTGTATGTGTAGACGTACATCACCTGGCTTTAACAGTGAAAACGTAAAAACTGGTTCATGTGTAAATCTCTTCTGTGTTTTTTGTCAGATTGCTCTGTCTCAGGATGGACAGATCCAGTATGTCCCCATCACTGCCGAGCAGCAGGTTGTCGCCCCTGAGGACCTGGAGGCAGCGGCCCATTCCGCTGTCACCGGTATGACCTTTCACCTTTTACACTTACCTTAGAAGTTTTGATCACTCGAAATGCCAAGACAGAACATTATAATATTACAGCCTTCTGGTAATGTATCAGATGTGATGTAAGTGGTGTGTGTGTGTGTGTGTGTGTAGCTGTTGCAGATGCAGCCATGGCTCAGGCTCAGACGGTTTACACAGAGGCCACACCTGAACAACTGGAGCAGCTGCAACAGCAGGGCATCCAGTATGACGTCATCACTTTTACTGAGGAGTAAAAGCAAGACACACACTTTGACTATTATTTAACAACACCGACACACAGACAGAGCATCTGCAGCTCAGATGACTGCAGTGGACGTCACAAACTCTGACAAGTTATTCCACAGACTTAAATTTGTCTTCTAGAATTATTCAGTAAGAGGGTGAATGTACAGTTAGATCCTCTCTGCAAACTCATGCCACTGTAAATATTTAAAGCATTTATCTTTGTGTGCCTACAGTGTTTTGCCTTGTAAAGAAAAAGAAACACGAAAGCCAAAAGCAGCCTGTATAGAGAATCCTGTATTTAATTCTACATGTTGCTATGATATACTATGGTGGATGCTACTTCAATGACAGTGCAGGATTGACATTAACATTGTTATGAAACAGTTCCTAGCTGTATAAAGGAGGGTTGATCATTTTTCATTTTATGTAAAATGTGTCGTTTCATCTTTAGCTTTTTAAGTTTTAAAGATTTATTTTTCTTTGAGATGGCTACAGAAAGGAACTTAAAATACATACCAAATAAATCACAACCTCTTTATCTCAACCTATCGTTGATTTTCTTAGTGTCATCATGCTATTATATTCTACAGATTTTACAAAGCTGCTGCACATGATACAAAGGAACAGAACATGAAATATGAATATTAAATGGTATATGGTATGACATTATTTACGCCTTGTGTACATTATTATTACACCTTAATAAAGGTGTGTCAGGTTAAAAAAAGTTTCAGATGAACTCATGACTAAATCACTGCATTCTCTTCTGCATTTTGTCTGCTCAGTACCAAAGATCAGGTCCATCCAACTGGCAATTAAAAGGTTGGCTTTTTTTCATTTGGTTGTGACGAGCTGTAAAGTTGGATATAACTTTGCAGAGATATGATTGATAAACTAACATGTGTAATGTTGTGGTCTGTCATTGCATTTGCTAAGGATTCAATGGAAAGAATGTTCATTACGGTAAATGCAATTTTTATGTGCCAACGTGATTTCCACAGATATGAGTAAGTCTTAAATTAACCCTGAATGTTAAGTTAACACCGTTGGTAAAACTTCTGTAGATGAGTTTTACAAGTACCAAAATATCTGCTTTTTGTTAATGGGTGAAGGCTTGATTACAAAATTTAAACATCATTTGACTGTGAAACAAGGCAATATTTCCTGTCAGTTGTTTGTCATGGTCTTGTTCTTTATATATATAGTTTGTTCCTCAATTTGATAGGAAGCAAACATAAAATGTTCAAAAGAGCCAGTCCAGCTTTTTAGAAAACATCTAGATCAGAGGGAATTATTAAAGGGACCGGAAATGAAGCTGATTTTCTTTCTTCTTGTCCTCTTGAAGAACGGTGAGAATGGTTCTTGTTTTTTCTGTTTATTTTAGAAGATTATAGTGTTCAATCTGACATTAGACAGAATCATAGAAATGGTTTCAATCTATTTCCATATTTAAATTCAGTAGCAAGATTCTAATCTATTTTAGTTTAAATTGGAAAAACGTTTATGGATTAACGACCTTAATTATTTTATTAGGACTTGAGTAGTACTAAATGTACCTAACCTTAAATGTATTTTTTTTATTAACTTAAAATAATTTTATAATTCTCATATTAATGTTACAAATAAAGTAATACAAACCCGATTCCAAAAAAGTTGGGACAAATTGTTGGGACAAATTGTGAATAAAAACAGAATGCAATGATGTGGAAGTTTCAAATTTCAATATTTTATTCAGAATACAACATAGATGACATATCAAATGTTTAAACTGAGAAAATGTATCATTTTAAGGGAAAAATAAGTTGATTTTAAATTTCATGGCATCAACACATCTCAAAAAAGTTAGGACAAGGCCATGTTTACCACTGTGTGGCATCCCCTCTTCTTTTCATAACAGTCTGCAAACGTCTGGGGACTGAGGGAACTTCTAGTTGCTCAACTGTCTTAGGTCTTCTTTGTCACATCTTCCTCTTTATGATGCGCCAAATGTTTTCTATGGGTGAAAGATCTGGACTGCAGGCTGGCCGTTTCAGTACCCGGATCCTTCTACGCAGCCATGATGTTGTAATTGATGCAGTATGTGGTCTGGCGTCGTCATGTTGGAAAATGCAAGGTCTTCCCTGAAAGAGACGACGTCTGGATGGGAGCATATGTTGTTCTAGAACTTGGATATACCTTTCAGCATTGATGGTGCCTTTCCAGATGTGTAAGCTGCCCATGCCACACGCACTCATGCAACCCCATACCATCAGAGATGCAGGCTTCTGAACTGAGCGCTGATAACAACTTGGGTTGTCCTTGTCCTCTTTAGTCCGGATGACATGGCGTCCCAGTTTTCTAAAAAGAACTTCAAATTTTGATTCGTCTGACCAGAGAACAGTTTTCCACTTTGCCACAGTCCATTTTAAATGAGCCTTGGCCCAGAGAAAACGCCTGCGCTTCTGGATCATGTTTAGATATGGCTTCTTTTTTGACCTATAGAGTTTTAGCCGGCAACGGCGAATGGCACGGTGGATTGTGTTCACCGACAATGTTTTCTGGAAGTATTCCTGAGCCCATGTTGTGATTTCCATTACAGTAGCATTCCTGTATGTGATGCAGTGCCGTCTAAGGGCCCGAAGATCACAGGCATCCAGTATGGTTTTCCGGCCTTGACCCTTACGCACAGAGATTGTTCCAGATTCTCTGAATCTTTGGATGATATTATGCACTGTAGATGATGATAACTTCAAACTCCTTGCAATTTTTCTCTGAGAAACTCCTTTCTGATATTGTTCCACTATTTTTTGCCGCAGCATTGGGGGAATTGGTGATCCTCTGCCCATCTTGACTTCTGAGAGACAGTGCCACTCTGAGAGGCTCTTTTTATACCCAATCATGTTGCCAACTGACCTAATAAATTGCAAATTGGTTCTCCAGCTGTTCCTTATATGTACATTTAACTTTTCTGGCCTCTTATTGCTACCTGTCCCAACTTTTTTGGAATGTGTAGCTCTCATGAAATCCAAAATGAGCCAATATTTGGCATGACATTTCAAAATGTCTCACTTTCAACATTTGATATGTTATCTATATTCTATTGTGAATAAAATATAAGTTTATGAGATTTGTACATTATTGCATTCCTTTTTTATTCACAATTTGTACAGTGTCCCAACTTTTTTGGAATCGGGTTTGTAGATGTAAAACAACCATAAAGATTGTTTCTATAATCCCAAATTTAAAAATGAGAAAACATTAATGTTTAGTAAATGTTTTTCAGGAATGAATCCAACCAAAGGACTCCGTGTGATTTATTTATCAGGGCAAATTATTTTAAAATATTCCTTTGACCCATATTATAATAGATTTGATTTAGCTTGCTGTAGGTTTGATCAGTCGGGGTTGTTCTGCTTTGTGAATAATAGATGACAAGTTGCTCTCCTGTATCAAGGAAGAATATTCATCAATAAATACAATGGAGAATTTGAAGTAATAATTACGAACCTGAGTGTAATGGATGCTGGCATATACAGATGTGGTTTCAGAGGGCTCTCTTTCACATATAAAGATGTTGAAGTTACAGTTTCTGGTAAGACTTGGAACCATTTCTAAATTAAAGCCTTTTTAAGTCATTGATTAAGAATTGAGAAGTCTTTCTAATGCCTTTCAGTCTAATATCTGCTATGTGTTGGTTATGCTAATTTGGAGGTTGTATTCTTATAAATTTTGAATTATATTTTCCACAATAAGACTTAAAAGATCTCAGTGGAGTAAACACAGCTCCTCTCTCGCCAAATTCAACCATCAAGTCAACAGTCTGGATGTCGTCTTTCCCTGCAGTCATCGTTTCTGAGAACGACGCAGAGATGTAAATTTTGTCACATTGCCTATTTGAAGGTCTAAAAATTCCAATTCTTAAAGGGACAGTTCACCCTCATAAAAAAACTAAAAACTCTGTAATCATTTTCTCGACCTCGTGTTGTTCCATGACTTGGAAACAAAACAAAAAAAGAAGATATTTTGAAGAATGCTGGGGTCCAAACAACATTGGACCCCTGCTGCTATTCATTATTATTTTTCAAAATATCTTCTTTTGTGTTCCACAGATGAAAAAGTCATACAGATTTGAAACGATATGAGGGAGAGTAATGACAGAATTTACATTTTTGAATTAATTATACCTTTAACATTAACATGACAAACACAACATGTTTGACAGCTGGAGAACATCCTTCACGCTAGTTGCTGTTTTCAGTCTTATGGTGTTTGCTGCCATCTCAGCAGCTCTGCTTGTGTTCCTTCTAAAGAACCGGAAGAACCAATCCACAGGTTGGTGGAGCTGAAATGATCAGCAATTTTGAGTGTCAATGCCACTGATTTTTAAATATAATGGCTGAACATGATCCATGCTTTTCTTTGTACAAGATAAATATGGAACTTGCAGTTCTCTCGACACCAGTTTGGTAAGCAGTTTGTGCATCTTTTCTCATCCATCAAGTGGTTGGCACTAGTGGGGGTATTTCGAAACACCTTACAACCCATGTCTTATAAATATGATTCACTTTGCTTCACAGTAAGTGACATATATTCTGCAGAACAACCCTGCAGATGGACAGATGCTAGAGTACTTAAAGAGCAGACACAATGAAATCACTGAGGTACAACTTCTGCCACAGTTTTACAATAATCACTATAAAAATAGGCAGTGCTGGGTAGGAACTGATTACATGTAATCTGGATTACACGATCAAATTCCAAAAATTAAGTACTTGTAATTAGATTATATAACATTTTAAAATACTCGTAATCAATACAGTTACTTTTTTATTATTACATGATTACGTGTTATTCTCACAATGGCTGTAAATTATTCATAATTCATGGATTCTCCCTACTACTACTTTTTATCTTTTAAATTTTTCTGTCTTAAAAAGCCTACATACATTCGGAAAGTCTTGCAGGTTTGTGGAATCACACACGCAGACCAGCCACTAGTCATGTGACTATCACTAAAAACTGAGAGCCTCGCAGCATTTGATCACTGAATTTACAGAAATCATTTTACTTTTAAGAAGTGTCTTCTCAACATTGCAACATTACATATCTAACCAGCTCCTAAAGAACATATAAATTATTATTGGAATTATCACTCCAATAATCTTTCAAACATTAAAATGTACAATTTCCACATCATTTCATATTACATGCAATGCAGGGATTCCCCAACTTCTTTTTGACCTAATATATTTACTTGAAAGTACACCTTGAGATTTTAAATTAATAAGTTAGGTCATTAATAAAATTAAGTCAATAATAATAAATAATACAATTAAGTTCACAGTTCTCTGATGTTGGTTAATGGTCACATGACATGCAACGAATGAATTATTTTTTTAAAATCTTTTTTAGTTTTATTTTAATTGTTTTTATTTAAATTATATATTTTAATTTTTTATGATTTAATTACTTAATAGCTTTTCATTAAACTCACGAACCCCAGTCTGGGAAACCCTGACGTAATGTAATATTTAATGCATGTTAAATATTCATGTTGTTGATATCAGTGAATGGAATATATTTTACTTTCTCTTTGTATTTTTATGTCAATATGGTACAAGATTATCCTATTCAAATCAAATCATTGTGATAAATGAGTTAGGTCAAAAGTAATCTAAAAGTAATTAAAAAGTAGTCAGATTAGATTAATTCCATTAAATGTGTAATGTAATGGATTACGTTACTAAAATTGTCATCTAATTTGGAATCAGTAACTGACTACAATTTGTAAATCTACCCAGCACTGAAAATAGGTTCAAATAAATATTTTCAAGACTCATAATCTAATCAAAGTGTAATATCTTTTTCTGTCTTCCATTTCCCAGGTTCAGTATGTCAGTTCTCAGGGAGAAGTTCAACATTTAATCCCACAACAGTTTATGGAATATCAAGGCAACCAAATTCAGGTTAGCATGTGCTCTTTAACAGTATATCCATAACCGAAATATCTGAATCCCTGATAAATGTTTTCCTTCATGCAGGAACAGTAGATGTAAGTTGTGTAGCTCATAGTAGTACTGTTTTGTCTATTTTTGTCAGACACACTCTACACTGTAAAAAGAATTTACTACTTCAAAATAAATTCTGATTGTGATTCTCAGATGAATCATGGACAAATCGTTCACAATGAATATGAAAATGATTCTGCCAAAACAGCAGATTGAACGTCGCCAAAAAAAAAAATAAAAAAAATAAAAAGCATGTTTAAGCCATTTCTGTGTCAATTTCTTGATGGATAGAGACATCATGTCCTCAATCACCAAAGTAGTATGACCTTTAACCATTTACCCAATAATGTTGTGTTCATTTAAATGTTCAGTCAACAGAATATTAAATTCTAGAATGTTCTCAAATGCAAGAAAGATGATTGAGGGATAAAAACACTTGGAGACCAGAGATGCAAGTCAATCCAGGCACCCTCAAATGGACTGCAAGTGGTTGCAAGGGGGTCTGCAAAAAGTTCAGAGATAGGCTAAATAATGAGAAAAAGTATAAAATAAGGAAGTCATTTACTAAATTTGACATTACCGTTTCAGTCAAGTCCACTTAAGTCAAAAACACCATAGACAAACTGTCAACTTTTTATTAGCATATTTTGCAAATTTTACATTTGGCGATATGGCTCTGTTCTAAATTCCCCATCCTTTCATGAGCTCCATGAAAAGCCAAGACAGGGAACAGCAGCTTCTGGGGACAACCTCCCATTTTTTTTTTAAACTGGGAGGGCAGCGTAAATCCCCCAACAGACCATACCAGGCAATCCTCCCTGGCTCTTCCTGCTAATTGAAGAGACAGCAGAGGATCCAAAAGAGCGTTTCAGGAAGCCAATCTAACGGAATTTAATTGTAAATAGCCAATCGATCTATGCAAGCTAGCATTAGGAATGTAACTATAGCTAATGATAGAAGTAACTAAATATCAGATAGGCGATATGGCTCTGTTCTAAATTCCCGTCCTTATCAGCTTCATGAAAAGCCAAGACAGGGAACAGCAGCAGCTTCTAGGGACGATCCTCCTATTTTATAGACTGGAGAGTAGCGTAAATCCCCCAACAGACCATACCAGGCAATCCTCCCTGGCTCTTCCTGCTAAATCAAAGAGCCAACAGGGGATCCAAAAAGAGCGTTTCAGGAAGGCAGTCTAACTGAATTTAATTGTAAAGAGCCAACCGATCTACGTGAAGCTAGCATGAGGAATGTAACTAGAGCTAAATGATAGAAGTAATTTATATTTAGGTAAATAGGCTCAACAGCTACTGAAGCTATAATATAAAAAAAAAAAAAATTAAAAAAAAATTAAGCCACAGATCAGGGATCAGCACTCATAGCTTTTCTTAAGGATGGCTCGAGCATCGGGCCAGAGGTAACGTTCATAAGCGGCTGAAGACCATCGCCTCATGGCGTTCAATGTCGAGACCGGAGTGGAGTTGCAGTTGTAGCAGCCCCTATGCGCAGAGAATGAGCCGTATAGCACTCTGAGGAAAGCTTGCAGTATTGGCAGAGAAGGCGGAGACGGGAGGCAATCCAGGCTCTGGACATGGGCTTTCCCTCCTCCATGGCAAATAATGGGTCCTGCTGAGCAGCTTGTGGATGGCTCCTCAGGTAGGTCAACATAGATGACAAAAAGCAGAGTCAGATTCAGAGATAAAAACAACTGTTCATCCCCAGTTTAGTGTGCTTAGAATTATGGTGAAGTGGTAAGAATAAATTGATACATCAGAAATGTGAAGTCATGTGACGGATTAAAAGAATCTGTGGAAAACTCACCACCTGAGAAAGCTGTGAGCAAAACCTATTTTAGCAATAGATCAGGATAAGGCACAAAGAACACCTCTATCAGCTTTAAACTAATCGCTTCCAATTTCCAATAGCCCATTTACTTTAGCACACATTACAGGTCTTATGGTGAACAATTCATCCGTGCAAGTTGATACACAAAAAATAAATAATAATAATAATAATAATAATAGTCGTGGTAATCTTTAATCAAAATGTGAAAAGTAACTTCCAGTCTGGAATGGCGTTCCTTTCCGATGACATCAGTTTGACGGCTTGGGTTTGAATATCCTTAACCACTCTCCTCCAACTGTTAGTCTGCTATGAGCAAGAGATGGAGAGGAGGTGCGCTGAAGTAAAACCCCGCCCACTATTCAATATTCCGTTTCACTTGGAAATACACAGTGCTGAAGAAAACTCAGTTGCTACTTACGGTTCACGGGGACTTTAAAGAACCAATATCAACTACAGCTTTAAGAACAAGCACGTTTCTAATCTCAACTAACATTAGTTTTAAAAACAAGCAGGTTTCTAGTATCACTATAGCTTTAAGAACAAGCTCGTTTCTAATATCAACTTTAGCTTAAAGAACCAATACCAACAATAGCTTTAAGTACAAGAACTATCCATAAGCCTAGCATTTTACTGAAAACTAGAAGCTTAAGCAACGCAGATAGCCTTGTCAATTACGTTGCCAATGACCTGATAGCTTTAAAACGGTGTTAAAAAGGGGACTTAGCTTTGTGAAGACATTCAGAGATGAATGGAGAGTGAAATATTGCCAGCTTTGACATATGCTTGACATCCTTCATGTGGGGAGCGCAGATCTCATCTGAAATTGTTCTTGAGTCAGTCACATATATTAGTATAACTTCAGCGAGTCCATGACAATAATGCAGCGACGCTAACTCCAAATCAGGCAGTTTATGATCAATGCGGCGAATTCGCGCATTAAAGTTTCCAAACCTGAATGAATCTGAGGTGTGGGCGAACTTTACAGAGCCTTGTGTATGGTTTGCTACTTCATGATGAATTGATAAAGCAGACCGCACAAAAATGCATGGTGATAGCATAGGAAAACCAATAAGATTACTTATCCTGATTGCAAAGCAGACTGAACTGAAGCTATGCTTAAATAAGGCGCCCTGTTTGAGAGTTGCCAATTGAGTGCATAGGAACCGGATCAGCTGATATGGGCGGAGTTGGAATTTTTCCAATCAGCTGATAGCGGAGCTTGACTACGTGGCCTGCCTGAACTAACGCAGAATGCTTGATTTGTAAATCATTAGATTAATCACACTTATTTTATTCTATTGACATCTAGCAATCTTAATGGTGGGTAGTACAAAATATATTGACTTGATAAAATTGGATATAATTTTGTGCAGATATGGTTGTTAATATAACATGTAATGTTTAAGCATTATATGGTTTCTCATGTGCTACTGAGAGAGCCATCAAAAACATGTTATGATGTGTTCAAAAACATGCCACGGATGGCGAAAAATTTTATTGAAATCAGAATATTCGGTTAGCACTGTTTAGAAAAAAATATCTGGTTTTCATTACTGGATTAACATATTTGAAGAAAAACATTTTGACAGAGAAACAAGCCCACACTTCCTTTTTCTGTCATTCGTCATGGTCTTATATTTAGATTGTTGTGATAGTTTGTTCCTCAGTTTGACAGAAGAACATAAAGCTTGCCAAAGTCAGTCCAGCTTTTTAGAGAACATTTGAACTATTCTAGAGGGAAATGAAGCTGGTTTTCTTTCTTCTTGTGCTCTTGAAGAACGGTGAGAATGGTTCTTGTTTGTTTTTTTTCTGCTCTTTTTAAAAGATTATGGAGCGTAAACGTCACTAGGATTATAATTGCCTATTTAAATTTAATAAATGTAAAAAAAAAAAAAAGGAATGTTTTTTCTGGAATTCTTTTATTAGTACTTTAATCAATTTTAATCCTTTCAAGAATAAAATACAATATTTCAAGCAGCAATAAAAAATGGGATTATGTGTATAATCTCAATTTTAAAATGAGAAAACATTAATGTTTAGTAAATGTTTTTCAGGAATGAATCCAACCGAAGGACTCCGTGTGATTTATTTATCAGGGCAAATTATTTTAAAATATTCCTTTGACCCATATTATAATAGATTTGATTTAGCTTGCTGTAGGTTTGATCAGTCGGGGTGCTTCCCCTTTGTGAATAATAGAGGACAAGTTGCTCTTCTGTATCAAGGAAGAATATTCAACAATAATTATAATGGAGAATTTGAAGTAATAATTACGGACCTGAGTGTAATGGATGCTGGCATATACAGATGTGGTGTCAGAGGGCTCTCTTTCACATATGAAGATGTTGAAGTTACAGTTTCTGGTAAGATTTTCTTTTTATTGAAGTTTTTGTAGACATTGATTAAAGGTTCATAATTATTTTTGTATAATTATATCTTATATCGTCTATGTGTTGGTCATACTCATTTGGGAGGCTGTATTTCTTTAATTATTAATAGTTTGTAAATATATATAAATTTTACAATAAAATATATATATATATATATTTCACAAATAGACTTAAAAGACCTCAGTGGAGTAAACACAGCTCCTCTCTCGCCAAAAACCTCCATCAAGCCAACAGTCTGGCCCTCTTCTTCTCCCTCTACACCCATTGCTCCTGAGAAAGACACAAAGAAACTCAGGTAAATTTTGTCACAAATATTAACCCCTTACAATTCCAGTTCTTAACAGTCATTGATCTGTGTAACACAACACAACATTAAGCAGTGACGGCTGGAGACCATCCTACACGCTAGCTGCTGTTTTAAGTGTTCTGGGGTTGGCTGTCATCTCAATGACTCTGCTTGCGTATCGTCTAAAGACCAGGAAGAACAAATCCACAGGTAGGTGGATGGACAATGATTATTTTCAATTATCTAAGGATTTATTTGGTTAAACATATTTTTTCCACCCACAGAAAAAAGTGGAACTTGTGGTTCTAACTCCACCATGGTAAGGGGTTTGTACATATCTTTTCTATTGATGCATGAGCACATGGATTTAGTCCCTTAGCAAAGACATTTCAAAATAGCTGAACATACAGCAGATTAAGACATTTAAGTGTAGAGACACTTTTAAAAAAAAAAATCAACATTTGGTGACCCTTGAGTTCAGCCACAACTTGTTTAGGGCTTAATCTTTTCATTTATTATTCATAATATCTCAGATCTGTAACCAGCTTCATCATCTGTACAAGGGAACAGCTTGATACACTATATTGCCAACATTTTTGGGACGCCTGCCTTTACATGCACATGAACTTTAATGACATCCCATTCTTAATCCGTAGGGTTTAATGTGGAGTTGGCCCACCCTTTGCAGGCTTTCCACAAGGTTTAGGAGTGTGTTTATGGGAATTTTTGACCATTCTTCTAGAAGCACATTTATGAGGTCAGGCACTGATGTGGGATGAGTCTCCACTCTAATTAATCCCAAAGGTGTTCTATCGGGTTGAGGTCAGGACTCTGTGCAGGCCAGTCAAGTTCCTCCACACCAAACTCGCTCATCCATGTCTTTATGGACCTTGCTTTGTGCACAATCATGTTGGAACACGAAGGGGCCAAAAACTGGCCCTTTCCTGGTGTGCACTTGCATTTTCAGCAAAAAATCCCCAAACTGTTCCCAGTTTGGGGATTTAGCATTAAGAGTTTAGCATTAAGCATTAAGAGTTCCTTTCACTGGAACTAAGTGGCCAAGCCCAACTCCTGAAAAACAACCCCACACCATAATCCTCCCTCCACCAAACTTTACACTTTGCACAATGCAGTCAGGCAAGTACCGTTCTCCTGGCAACCGCCAAACCCAGACTCGTCCATCGGATTGCCAGACAGAGAAGCGTGACAGAGAAGCGCTGACCCGCTCTGTGATTTTACGTGGCAGAGTTGCTGTTGTTCCCAATTGCTTCCACTTTGTTATAATACCACTAACAGTTGACCGTGGAATATTTAAATGTTTGTAGAAGCAGTCTGCATGCCTAGTTGCTTGATTTTATACACCTGTGGCCATGGAAGTAATTGGAACACCTGAATTCAATGATTTGGAGCGGTGTCCCAATACTTTTGGCAATATAGTTTATAGAGATGGATAGCTGATTTCTGAAATCAAACCCTGTCTACTCTGCTCAACATCTCTCCACAGGAGCAGAACAGCATCATCTACTGTATGGTGGACTTCAAGCCCCACCAGGATCCATCTGAACTTTATGCCAATTTGCAGATACACAGTCCAGGAGACACTGATTCTTATTCAAGACGTACAGTCACAACAGAGGAAAAAGTAGAATACTCCACTATTATGAGAGCACCAGCATAAACATTTGTGATCAATGATGTTTGATTGCTTAGATTTTTTTGGTTGTTCAATGGATTTTTTTATTATGAGAAACTATTAATGCAGCACTGTTTGATATGATAATATCAAATATCGATTTTGATAATAAATGCCTGAAAACATCTATATAGTAAAAAAAACGTGTCTCTATATGAAGCTAAAAATGAGTTACTCTCAAACTGTTCATTGTTAAATTTGGGTGTTTGACTGAGTTTGGGTGTTTGACAGACAGAAACACACAGGATGACAGTTTGTGATGCAATAATTATAATTGCAATCATTTTATTTTGGATGAATAGAGAACTCTATTCATTTCAACATCTATGAAACTCGAAAATGATGTCGAAATCGGTGAAAAACAATTTTTGCAATCCAGTACTTTTTGGCAGCAATGGCTATTCCCATCAGATTCCAGAAAGGAGTCTTAGTCACTTCTGTTGAAAGGATAAGTGACATTTTAGGGTACCCTTGCTTTGTCTTCATATAGTTTGTCCTAGGCAATTTGATGACCTATCCATGTTGATCTGCCAGAAGGTCTCAGAAGTGAAGAGAATTCCTTTGCATTCACTGCAGAGTTCATAGGAACCATCTTTGAATAAATAGATTTTTTTCATATTCTATGAACTGAAACTCAGATTGAACTGGTTATGCAGAACAGATGTAGACTGTTAAAAAGAAGTGAAATTTAAAAAGAAGAAGGGTCAAATGGTCACAATGCTTCATGTTCTTGATGGTGAACCTCATTTTCTATTTGACATATTTACATTAATAAACCTTACGTTTTATATGCACCAATGCATATGTCTTATTTCTTTTGACAGTAGATAAAATTTGGGGGGGGGGGCTCTTTTTGGAGGTCTAGGGCATATATTTTTTTCTCCAATATTTTGTTTACATTAGTATTTTGGAAAATCAAATATATTATTTTTCAGTGAGTGTTGACACCCTATCGCATGTTAACAGGGATCATTTGTTTTACTTTTAATATTTTATTATTGTATTTTTTAATAGAAATTTTGAACATTTTATTTGGAATATTATGGCATTTTAAGCCATTTCTTCAAGTATTTTGCTGTCTTTACTGCACATATAAATATAGTATTCAAACATTCCATTTTATAATTCTTCAAACATTATGGGAACGTTACTTTTGATTGTTCTCTGAATGTTCTAAAGCAATAGTAAAAAAAATTATTTAAAAAAAAACATCCAACTAAATCGTTACAGAAAAAAAGTTCCATAAACGATGTATAAATAAAGTTTTTGTGCTAACATTTTGAGAACATTATTAAAGACCAGATAACTTTGTTGAACAAACATTCTATTAACGTTACTGGAAGAACGTTTGTTCATAACTTTGAGAGAACTTTAGCCAAAGTTTTGTGAACATTCCCTGTTAGGGATGAAACACTGTTGTTCGCTTATAATCTTTAATTATATGATACCATTTAATGTGAATTTTAGAGAAAGTCAGGAGTGTTTTGATGTTATGTTTAAAACTGTTTATGTTTTAAAGAAATTTAAATTATTATTTTTTACCTGTACTTTGTTAACAGAAACATTAAAAGGGGAAGGCATCGATAAAAGGTATAGTTCACATTCACACTCACATTCACACAGTGAGAAAAGCACAAAGACAATTCAGACTGATTATAATTTATTTACAATAACTAAGCCTTCAACATATTTACAGCATATTGAAGATAAATTCATCCAGAAATATGACTCCCTCCTAAGCACGTCTATGTTTGCATGTACACACAACATAAAGGTCTGATGATGAAACTAACTTTGTTTTAACTATCAAGTGTAGTGGATGCCAAGGTAAACCAGTGATTCTGAGATGGACCTTGTGCCACTGTGAATAATGTATGTCTGCATTTCTGGGGAAGCTGGATAACAGCGTTTTTGTATAGTGCAAAGTGCATGAGAGTGAAAAATAAAAATGAGCAGAAAGGTGCTATGGCACTTGTTATTAATCTTCTTGTGCTATCCTGCTTTCAAGTATTTCCCTCCTCCATTTCTCCTTTTCTTGCACGCTTTCCAATGTTAAAAGTCTATGTTTTTGAAGTCGCTGGTGCAGCGATATCTGTTGTCGCTGTACCTGGTGCAGACCAGATGTGGCAGGCAGGGGCAAGTATGGTGTTGTCTCTTGCCGGGGAAAGGAACCTGCATAAAAATCAAAGCACACAGATAACTTTATTACTGAATTATTTTGTCACTGAATTATATTATTGTATTATTGTTTTGAACAGCAATGCATTGATTATAAAAACATAAATTGCTAAATTCATATTAAAGAATTTTGTGGATACACTCTAAAAAATGCTGGGTTGTTTCAACCCAAATTTGGGTCAAATATGGACAAACTCAGCCATTGGGTTACATTTTTAAATTAAAATTTTAACCCAACAGTTGGGTTTGTCCATATTTGACCCAAAATTGGGTTAAAACAACCCAGCATTTTTTAGAGTGTATATTTCTTTAAGTCTAACTGCTGTAAAGACATCACCATTCTAATTAAATCTTTGCAGGCGTTAGGTCAGCCATTCAAGATTAGATTACAAAACCATATAGGCTTAGGTTTCTGTTTAAGGCTCTTGTCAGTTTTATTAGTCATCATTGAGTCACAAACACCCCCCAAATCTGCTTTTCTTCACCTCGTAGCCTCAGCTGAATGGCAAAGCTTCTGTATCTCTGTATCAGTGAGACAGTCTGACAGAGTGATAAACAGCCCTGATCTGTGAGACATTCGATCGATATCAGTTACACTTATCAGCAGATTCTTTCAAAGCGTTTCTCAGTCATCTCTGGCAGCATGTTTATTTCGCAATCAGATCAGCTGTTTAAAAAGAGATTGCATTCTTGAATCTGAATGGGTTTCTTTTCACTTTGACCATCTATTGTCCGTTCTGACTAGTCTATCTCTCTGTTTTGCTCTTTCTCTCTATTTCTCCTTGTCTCTTTTTTTTTTTTTATCTTTCTCTTCTTATAACTGTTAACCTTGGGTTCCCTCAGGTCAGCCAGTCAAATCACTGCTTCCATATTCCGGAGGGGTCTCTCATGGCTCTGTACAGTGTGTGAGTGTATCTATATACCTTGTGGCTGTACGGGTGGCATTCGTCTCCTTCCAGCCCCTGTGGTGTGCACATACGCAGGCCTCGGAGCCACAGACTCACAGCACAGCACAGACCCACACCACACTGCACATCCCTGTCACACGCCTGATACACAAACACAACACACAATCAGTCACATATGTCCTTGATTCTCAATACATATTAGATCTTGCTTTGGCTTTGTTTACTTGTAAGATTAACATGTATTTGCACATGGGTGATATTTCAGACTTGTTGAGCTTCTTTGTGTTTGAATTTTTGAATTCTCCAAGAGTGCAAAATATTATTTTCATGATTTCTTATCACAACTTTTTATATTTTGTCAAATAAACTTAGATAATTAATGTGGTTCAGATAACATAATATTTTGAGTTTCTATTTATTAAACCAGTCTCTTTAATTGTATTAACTCACATTTTTAATTTCAATGAACTCAAATTTTAAGTTAAACCAATAATAATTTTTTTTTACAATGAAATGACTTTTGTTAAATATATGACTTATAAATATCATGAAATAATGCCTTTCTCACAGAAAGTTTTTTTTTTTCCTACGATTTCTCTAGAATGTTGTGATAGACCAGCAAGGAGGAAGGTTTTCACCCACCCTAATTTTTTTTTAAGTATATCTTGCAATAGTAATATTTATTATTCTACGTGAAATAAAAAAATGCTAGATGATAGGGTTAAATATGAGTTAAACTGATGATAGTAACTGAGGATGTTACTGTATAAAGCTAAAAAGAATGGAAAACACTGATCAATTATGGAAATATATGGCTATATAGGAAAATGTGAAAAATAAAATCTGATAATGAACAAATTGTCCTTTCAAAAACATTTATTCTAATGCAGTAAAATTAATCTGACACATTGGCTGACAAGCAAGTATGCTTATATCCTGAACAAACACAATGAAGGTAAATCATAAATAAACTGTATCCATCAGTAACACTTTACAATAAGGTCTCATTTGTTAACATTAATGCATTAACTAACATTAACTATCAATTAGCAATATATTTTAAAGCATTTATTAACCTATTAGTCAATAAAAAATATTAATCTTCACATTAGTTCACAGTGCATTAACTAGCAGATACAACATTTGATCTTAAAAATGTATTAATGTTGATATTACACAAACTAATAAATGCTGTAGAAGTGAAATGTTAGTTCATGTTAACTAATGTAGTTAACTAATGTTAACAAATGAAACCTTATTGTAAATTGTCCATTTTGGCAAAATGCAAACCTCTAAGTTTTTCACTATTAGTTATTGAAATCAACTGAATACTATTCATTATTATGCATAATTGCATAAATGAATGATAAATAAAAAATAAAATGAAATAATGCAAAAAATGAATAAGAGTAAATGAAGTGAGATTATTTGTCAGACTTACCCCTGTGATGACGGCACATCTGCACCAGCTCAGGGACAGCAGGAGCACGGACAGAATCAACACCCTGCTCATAGCAGCAGCAGCGGGACAAACACACACCACAAAACACTAAGAGCGTTGAGTCTTTCTAATTCTCCCTATTGATCTTTATTCTGTGCTGCGGAGCTCCCAGAGGATTTGGTATGGCCCTGAGGAGATGATTTGACTTCTCTGCTGTTCTTCACCTTCTGTCTGAGTGTGGAATCTTTGGTAACTTCTGAAATAAGGTCTGAGATCTGGCTTTGTCTCTCTCTTTCTTTCTCCATCTCTCTTTCTCTTTATCCCCTCGCCCCTCTTTTCCCCCCACCCACACCTCCGCAGGGACTTCGTCATCTCTTTCTGTATGACGCTTGACCGGATGATGGAGAAGAGACCTTACTGGATGTTTCACTTCAAGCAAATCCTTCCTGATGACACCAGCTACATTAGTACATTTTTCATTGGATTTGTGTGGTTATTAATCAGCTGAGTTAAATTTAGAACAGCATTGTTTGTCAAACTCTTTTGGCCCCAAAAGCCCCATCAATAAGGCTCAAGTACCCCTATTGTGTTCATTTTGTCAACTCATTTTATACCGAATATCATTTATCATCACAATATCATTAATACAATTAAAGTCATAATTTAATAAAATCACTGTTGATATGTGGTTTGAAAACAGATTATACACATTATTAACACATATAGCATGTGTATTCTGGTATGAGTGTCATTCACAGAAATTAATAAAAAAAAAAAACATTTTGTTTATTTATTTAGTGTTTTATTTCTTTTTTTAAAAGGAACTTAAATCTGTTTTTAATTTGTTCTCAAAACTGACACATTTTAATTGAGTTCTCAAAACTGACACATTTTAAAGATCCCATGACATGAAAATTTCACTTTATGAGGTTTTTTAACATTAATATGAGTTCCCCTAGCCTGTCTATGGTCCCCCGGTGGCTAGAATGGCGATAGGTGTAAACCAAGCCCTGGGTATCCTGCTCTGCCTTTGAGAAAATGAAAGCTCAGATGGGCCAATCTGGAATCTTCCCTATATGTCGTCATACGGGGAAAGGTTACCTCCCCTTTCTCTGCTTTGCCCGCCCAGAGAATTTGGAGAAAATGGATTCAGTTTATTTTTTACATTTAATTCAGTTGCAATGTCAGCACAGGCTTTACAAACAGACTTTTACGATATGGATTCCACAGCACCGCCACAAAGAGTAAGTAACAGTGTTCATTAACGCCTGATCTGTGATCAGTGATTTCTGATGTGTAGTAATTATTCAAGTTCACACAGACTTTATTTCTAAATCGTTTAATACTGTTAATGCATCAGTGAATCAAGCCAGTGACTAAACGATCAACTTCACATTGTTTCTCTTAGTAGCATGAAACAAATCTGTTATTTAAATTGTGATTAAACTAAAAAGAGCGATCAAAGAACACTCTCTTTATAATGTTCGAAGCTGTCAATCACACGTCGCGAGTATATCTGCACACTTGCCTAAACTCCCGTTATAATGAATGACGCTGTTATGCTGCACAAAGCTCTCACTGTATTCATATCGATATTGTGTTTGCTGTTAGTTGTGGTGAAAGCATTTTGTGAGGAAAAAAAAAAGCGTTGCAATGACGAGATCACTGCATTCACGCGATAAACAGACTGTCTGTTTACTCAAGGCTCATCACTGCAGCCTTTCATGTTATGGGAAAAGATCTAAAAAAAAATGCTACAATCAACACTTTCACGATTCGTTCATCTCGACAGCTGTAATAGTAAAAAAACGTAGTAAAAGTATTCGAGAGGGGTTCCACATGTAATACGCATTTCAAATGCAAAGATGTCAGTCAATCACAGCAGACACGCCTTCAAACAGAGCATTCAAGCCAGAGGGCTAAAATCAGGATAGAAAAATGCCTTTTATTTCTAAATTATGACATTTTATGATGTAAAAATCATACTAACAATATAAGTACACCTCAGGAAACATTATAAAATAATAAAAAAAATCCACATCATGGGACCTTTTAAGTAATCTGAATTGTTTCATTGTTTTGTGTTTTATGAACTTGTTTCTTATAATTTAGACTAATTTAAATTTCACCGAAACTGGGCTGGGATTTCTATTTCCCAGCATGCTTTGCCATGACACTCAAAAGGAACAGTAAATGCCAGAATTAAGTGTTATATTATGTTTTTTTTGTGCAAGAGTAACGTTAAATGGGAGATTAAAATAGAAATCCCAGCCCAGTTTCAGTTAAACTTAAGCTCGTCTAAATGAAAAGAAATAATTTCATAAAACTCAAAACAATGAAACAGTTCAGTTTACTTAAAATATATCAGTTCTGTGAACTTAAAAGAAAAAGAAAGTGCTAAATACTCATAAAAGTTCATTTGACTGAACTAATTTGTTTAATTTTAATTATTTTGAGCGTTCGGGTTTACAGTGAATCACTAGAGCACAAATCACTATGTATCAGTAAATCCTCTAGTTTGTTTGTTGATTGATTGATTGACATATTTTTGTAGGTATAATAGTTTGTATAATTTTTAGTATCTGCGGTACATGCAATTTATTAAATTATGAAACTTTTAAAAGAATATTAGAAAATATCTTTTTTTATATTTTAAATTTGAGGGGATTTGTAATGATGTAAGAGCTGTGAGGAGTCTAAAATTCTGAAACAATAATTTGAAAATATGTTTTTTTTTAAATTATTTACTCCATTATCAAAGAGAAAGAATCTTTCACATCTTCATCATCTAATATCCTCTATGCATCCGGTTTCATGCACAGCTTGTTAAAGTCATTTAATTTTTTTCCCTATTCCCTTATTTACTTCTCCACAAGGCACTTGTTCATTTTACAGGAGTCCACGAGCCATAATTATCACCTTCTCATTTGAATCGTTAGGATTCATCACCCTTTACAGCGCCAAAGTAATGTCAATGCAGCCAAGTTTCAGAGCACCAACCAACACAAGTCAAGTAAGTTCATAAGAAATGAGTCATCAGCGCAAGGAGTTGACGAGAGAAACGTTTATTTTTGCTTCCTGACAATATGATGTAGCTTGCAGGTAAATCACAACAAATTAAGCACTTGTCAATTCATTTGAGACGTTTAAGCCTACAGTCACTCCATGACATAATATGCACTGTCATTCACTGACAATTTCCTATTTACAAGTCTTAAATGTGCCAGTCAGGCACAGACGGTTAAACGTATTTGACATCATGTCCTCTCAAGCCTGAAAACTTCTTTGACCCAGCAGTAACAAGAGTAATTACATCTCATCGTGGACACGTGCCCTGCTCACTACAAACACTACATTTCTCATGAAGGGACTCTTTAAAAATAAGGACTCTTCAGTTTCTCGTGTCAAGTTCAATCTGGTCTCGTACTTCAGCTTTTGCTGCTGTGAAGTCATTGGAAGGTCCACACTGAATCAGCGCCCGCAGAACTTCACACAAAGCTCTGCAGTTTTACACAGAATTAGAACACCTGCCATTCATAAAAGCCACTTGCATGCATGTTTAAATATTTTGATAGTGCTTTTGACCAATAATTCAGCGAACAATACATTTAAGGAAATACATTTATGACATCTTATGTGGTCTTGCACTCTGTCCAGCACTCGGAGTCAGAAGCATATGAAAATGTGGATATGGGTATGAACTGCTGATCATCAAAGCCCCTGGGATGGAGATACGTGATGGAATGCAATTATACAGAATCAATGAGCTTACTTGAAATTATAGCTAAATAAAATATCCAACTTGACAGCAATTGGAGTGAAGGATAGCCGATTGGAAAATGTCATTCCTATCTGTTTGGATTTGATTTACGTTTAGCGAGAGCATGAAAATGCCATTGGTTAGTCAGCAGTGCATTACTTGGCTGCAGTGAAAGTGATGGATGCCACTGACGCCCGGGCCACGTAATTACATTGCAACTTTTTGCCCCGTCAGCAGACCAACTTGGCTCTCACTGCACAGGACTGATGGGCAGAAATCATCAAGCGTTGCCAGCAGGGAAGATCCTATACGTTGACTAAAAGAGCTTGGAAGCTGTTAAACATAACTTCATAATAACTGCAATGTGAACTTTGAACCACAAAGAGGTGAATTATATTATTATTATATTATATTATATCAGATAATGGACTTTATAATTTATATAAATAACCTTATATCCATAGGGCTGCGTGCATTCTGGAAACCTGAACCTGTTCTGATGGGCTCTAAAGGGACAGAGACGGCTGATGATGCTCTGCTTCCTTCCACTTGCATGTATATTGAGTTCAATAACCTGATTTATACTTCACAATTTGCACAAATACAAAATAGTAGGTTTTATTTTTAAAGTGTATACAGTACAAAGATATATAGGGCTATTTTATATATTATATAATGGATATGACAGATAACGTGGCTTCATCAAAAGGGGCTCTTATAACGGGCTCACGAAACACAAAAGACAGTGCCTCAGTATCATGAGTTCAAAAGACGGATCCGGTTTCTGATAAAGAACTTCTGCTCAAATACAATTGATGGTGAGGAGCAGGACTGGTCTTTTATTCTGCTTTTGGTCAGAGCATGGGGACGTCTAGAGAGATATCAACAGTGAAACATTCACACGTTCCCCTGGGAGTTCTCATTGACAATGACAGCTAAATGTTAACCGGATGTATTTGCCCTTTTAAGAATTTTTAAAGAATTTTTGAGAATGTATTATTGATTTAAAAAAAGAAGCAGAGGAAGAAAAAAAGATGTTGATCTAGACACTGAACCATCATCCACTAATAACAATAGTCCTGCAGGAACATTCATCTAAAGCTGGTTGCTGTATTTTGGTACATTGTAGCTGGTTTCTAAGTTATCCAAGCTGTGTATTTAACCCAAAACACATATTGCATTACATGCTACACGGACAGTGTTTCGCTGCTAACAATATTTTCTTATTTACTGACAAGACTGACTTGCGCTAGATGGCGCTAGATCACATTCGCTTAGTGTTCCTCGCAGGGCGCCGTAGTGTTCAAATCGCATGTTAGGATGTCAGCTGACATCCCGGAAGTAGTCTAAATAACTCGCTTCCCCTCTCGCCACAATATTTACTCTTTTCTGTTAATTTAACAGGGTTATTTAAGCCGCTGTTATGGAGGGTGCACTGGAGCAGCATCTTGATGATACGTACGTTAAAAACATTATCGTTCTTTACCAAGCATATATACTTATTTTGTGTTGCTTTACTTATCTGTGTTTTCTTACACTAGGATGAAAAATCCTGCCATTGTTGGGGTTTTGTGCACAGACGCTCAAGGCCATAATCTAGGATGTAAGTATCGTTCTGTCTCGTTCGTCAACTACTAGGTCATGGTGACAGTAAATACTGTAGCTATTTGCGTAGTTTACATGTCCATTAATTAATTTGTTTTTTTCAGCAACATCAACAACATTAATTTTAGGTTAATATTTACATAAGTGTACAAGGGAAGGTGTAGTTAGGCCAATAGGAAATTACTAAAGCTTTGATTGTTGTTCAGTTTACTTCCATAAAATTGGGGACATTATTACTATTCAAAATGGACAACTTTACATCAGGGTTGTTATCATTAACTCAAACTGAAATTATTAAAAACGTGTTAATTGCCATAAAAAAAAAAATGAAACATTAATCTGAACGAAAATTAGAAATGTTGCTTAGGCAACTAACTTAAAATACTAAAACTAGAAATACATAACTAAACTGTAATTGTAAAAAAAAAAAAAAAAAACCTAATAAAACAACAAAATGTTAGTAACAAAATTACAAACAATTAAATTGAAATTATAAAAATGAAAGCTAATTCAAAATATTAATATAAACTATAATTATAAAATAACACTGCTTTACATTATTTAAATTTTTTTTCAATATTAAAGTAAGGGTAATAATATGTGGAAGCTTGTTTCCGCCATGGAATATAAAAAAAGGTAATTACAGTTTTGATGAGCATAAGAGACTTTTGACAGTTATACTGTATATCTCATAATTCTGAACTTTTTTCCCGCAATTCCAATTTTAAAACTCACAATTCTGTTTTTCCTTAGAATTGTGAGATATAATATACATTTTTTTTTTTTGCAAGAAAAAAAGTCAGAATTGTAAGATGAAGAGTCACAATTACGCAATTAATAAGACCAGTGACAAATTCCTTAAAGATTACTTTTTCCCACTTTTAATGTGCAAAACAATATACAGTGGGGAGAAAAAGTATTTGATACACTGCCGATTTTGCAGGTTTGCCCACTTACAAAGCATGTAGAAGTCTGTAATTTTTATCATAGGTACTCTTCAACTGTGAGTGACAGAATCTAAAACAAAAATCCAGAAAATCACATTGTATGATTAAGTAATTAATTAGCGTTTTATTGCATGACATAAGTATTTGATACATCAGAAAAGCAAAACTTAATATTTGGTACAGAAACCTTTGTTTGCAATTACAGAGATCATACGTTTCCTGTAGTTCTTGACCAGGTTTGCACACACTGCAGCAGGGATTTTGGCCCACTCCTCCATACAGACCTTCTCCAGATCCTTCAGGTTTCGGGGCTGTCGCTGGGCAATATGGACTTTCAGCTCCCTCCAAAGATTTTCTATTGGGTTCAGGTCTGGAGACTGGCTAGGCCACTCCAGGACCTTGAGATGCTTCTTACGGAGCCACTCCTTAGTTGCCCAGGCTGTGTGTTTCGGGTCGTTGTCATGCTGGAAGACCCAGCCACGACCCATCTTCAATGCTCTTACTGAGGGAAGGAGGTTGTTGGCCAAGATCTCGTGATACATGGCCCCATCCATCCTCCCCTCAATACGGTGCAGTCGTCCTGTCCCCTTTGCAGAAAAGCATCCCCAAAGAATGATGTTTCCACCTCCATGCTTCACGGTTGGGATGGTGTTCTTGGGGTTGTACTCATCCTTCTTCCTCCAAACACGGCGAGTGGAGTTTAGACCAAAAAGCTCTATTTTTGTCTCATCAGACCACATGACCTTCTCCCATTCCTCCTCTGGATCATCCAGATGGTCATTGGCAAACTTCAGACGGGCCTGGACATGCGCTGGCTTGAGCAGGGGGACCTTGCGTGCGCTGCAGGATTTTAATCCATGACGGCGTAGTGTGTTACTAATGGTTTTCTTTGAGACTGTGGTCCCAGCTCTCTTCAGGTCATTGACCAGGTCCTGCCGTGTAGTTCTGGGCTGATCCCTCACCTTCCTCATGGTCATTGATGCCCCACGAGGTGAGATCTTGCATGGTGCCCCAGACCGAGGGAGATTGACCGTCATCTTGAACTTCTTTCATTTTCTAATAATTGCGCAGTTGCCTTCTCACCAAGCTGCTTGCCTATTGTCCTGTAGCCCATCCCAGCCTTGTGCAGGTCTACAATTTTATCCCTGATGTCCTTACACAGCTCTCTGGTCTTGGCCATTGTGGAGAGGTTGGAGTCTGTTTGATTGAGTGTGTGGACAGGTGTCTTTTATACAGGTAACAAGTTCAAACAGGTGCAGTTAATACAGGTAATGAGTGGAGAACAGGAGGGCTTCTTAAAGAAAAACGAACAGGTCTGTGAGAGCCGGAATTCTTACTGGTTGGTAGGTGATCGAATACTTATGTCATGCAATAAAATGCAAATTAATTATTTAAAAATCATACAATGTGATTTTCTGGATTTTTGTTTTAGATTCCGTCTCTCACAGTTGAAGTGTACCTATGATAAAAATTACAGACCTCTACATGCTTTGTAAGTAGGAAAACCTGCAAAATCGGCAGTTTATCAAATACTTATTCTCCCCACTGTAATTGAAATTGAAATACACTTTATTATCCCCAAGGGGAAATTTGTCTTGGACTCAAGGTGCGTTTACATTGATAATACATTTGGGTCCATAAACAATAAATGCAATACATAATAACAATACATTATAATAAAAACACAAGTCCCTGTATACCTACCCTTAACATAACATTCATTTGTTGTTTAACATTTTAATTGAGGTCGGTATAAAATATTTTTCTAAATGATTGTACCTACACAATGGTAATCTATACCGTCTTCCAGAGGGCAGCAATTCATACTCTGTGTGCAATATGTGTTATGCCTCAGCAAAAATTTTATGTGCTTCCATAAGAACTGACTGTTCATACAATGACTCAAAGGACTGATGTTCCTTTTTCCCTATAGTCTTCATTGCTATTTTTACCAGGCGCGCAAGCTTAGACTTAGCTTGAACCGTACGGTTACCAAACCATACCGTAATGCCAGATCTAATTATGCTCTCTATAACTGCCCGATAAAATAAACACATAATTTTCTGGTTCACCCCATAAATCCTAAATCTGCGCAGAAAATACACTCACCTAAAGGATTATTAGGAACACCTGTTCAATTTCTCATTAATGCAATTATCTAATCAACCAATCACATGGCAGTTGCTTCAATGCATTAAGGGGTGTGGTCCTGGTCAAGGCAATCTCCTGAACTCCAAACTGAATGTCAGAATGGGAAAGAAAGATGATTTAAGCAATTTTGAGCGTGGCATGGTTGTTGGTGCCAGACGGGCCGGTCTGAGTATTTCACAATCTGCTCAGTTACTGGGATTTTCACGCACAACCATTTCTAGAGTTTACAAAGAATGGTGTGAAAAGGGAAAAACATCCAGTATGCAGCAGTCCTGTGGGCGAAAATGCCTTGTTGATGCTAGAGGTCAGAGGAGAATGGGCCGACTGATTCAAGCTGATAGAAGAGCAACTTTGACTGAAATAACCACTCGTTACAACCGAGGTATGCAGCAAAGCATTTGTGAAGCCACAACACGCACAACCTTGAGGCGGATGGGCTACAACAGCAGAAGACCCCACCGGGTACCACTCATCTCCACTACAAATAGGAAAAAGAGGCTACAATTTGCACGAGCTCACCAAAATTGGACAGTTGAAGACTGGAAAAATGTTGCCTGGACTGATGAGTCTCGATTTCTGTTGAGACATTCAGATGGTAGAGTCAGAATTTGGCGTAAACAGAATGAGAACATGGATCCATCATGCCTTGTTACCACTGTGCAGGCTGGTGGTGGTGGTGTAATGGTGTGGGGGATGTTTTCTTGGCACACTTTAGGCCCCTTAGTGCCAATTGGGCATCGTTTAAATGCCACGGCCTACCTGAGCATTGTTTCTGACCATGTCCATCCCTTTATGACCACCATGTACCCATCCTCTGATGGCTACTTCCAGCAGGATAATGCACCATGTCACAAAGCTCGAATCATTTCAAATTGGTTTCTTGAACATGACAATGAGTTCACTGTACTAAAATGGCCCCCACAGTCACCAGATCTCAACCCAATAGAGCATCTTTGGGATGTGGTGGAACGGGAGCTTCGTGCCCTGGATGTGCATCCCACAAATCTCCATCAACTGCAAGATGCTATCCTATCAATATGGGCCAACATTTCTAAAGAATGCTTTCAGCACCTTGTTGAATCAATGCCACGTAGAATTAAGGCAGTTCTGAAGGCGAAAGGGGGTCAAACACAGTATTAGTATGGTGTTCCTAATAATCCTTTAGGTGAGTGTATAATCTGCTGCACCGTAAAAACAAATTTGTTCAGTTTAATTTATTCAATTGTGCAAACTCGTTGCCTTAATTCAATTAAGTAAGCATAACTTAATTGCATCAAGTTGTTCTTACTTAAACCATTTAAGTTTATTTCTATCTGTGATCTGAGGAAGTGTACTCCCAGAGTGCATTGCGGCATGAATACATTAATTGCTTTATTTTACCATTTTATTTGATGTCTTGTGTCAGTATAACCCCAATAACGACAGCAAATAAAATTGTAAAAAAAAAACTTGTGCATGCTAAATGTTGAGGTCTGTGTGTGACTCAAGCATGGTCAATTGCAAGATATTGTCACAAATATAGAGGGATTATATCAACCCAATTAAAAGTTTATGTTAGTGTAGAAGACTGACACAGACGTGAAGAAATTGTTGAATAAAGTTATTTTTGTTTGTTTTTTGTGCACAAAAAGTATTCTCGTCAATTCATAAAATTAAGGTTGAACCACTATAGTCACATGGACTATTTTAACAATGTCTTTACTACCTTTCTGGTCCTTGAAAGTGTTAATTAAATAGCTGTCTATGGAGGGGTTAGAGAGCTCTCAGATTTCATAAAAAATATCTTCATTTGTGTTCCGAAGATGAACGAAGGTCTTACGGGTTGGGAACGACATGAGGGTGAGTAATTAAAGACAGAATTTTGCTTTTTGGGTGAACTAACCCTTTAATGTTTTAATCTCTAGGCCGTGGCTCGCTTTCTGATGAACATGGAGGAATTGTGTCTGTACTGGCCAAGCAAGCTGCTTCTCTAACCAAAGACCCCACTGACTTCCCTACTGTGTGCCTGGAGTCTGACTGTGGGTAAGAAACTTCTGGATTAAGCTTAATTTTGAGAGAGAACAAAGAACAAAACAAACTCCAGATCTTAAAGGCTTAGTATCCTCATCCTAAAGTTTATTATAAAGTGATTTATCATACATATTGCAGCCACTTTTTAAGTATTAATTGGGAAACACTTGTAATTCTGTCATTGCAGGAACATTTTGGTGAGAACACATGGAACAATTACACTGGCCGTGCATAAGATGGCATCATGAATTCTGTTTGTGTCTAATTGTCAGATATTGAATGTGTGCAGTGTTTTTAAACATCATTACTTTGAGTTTGAAAAGCTTTAACCATCTATTGTCATCATCATAGAAGCTTAATGATTGGCTGAGATCAAGTCTTCCATCATATCAGAATGTTTGTTTTCCGTGGTTAATCACTAATTTCTTTTCCAATATTTGTACTTTCTTATAACCATAAACCACAGTTCAAATGTGTTTACTTGCTTTTTCGTTCAAACAATATTGTTTCCAGTTAATAAATTGTGTTATTTAAGGAAACTAATTCTGATTGTCTAATTTGCACATAAGTGAGAGGTGCTTTAGTTGAAGTACCATAGTGTGTCAGAAGGAGGCAGTAGTTATAACACATTTAGCATGAAGATTACTGAAAGTCATCAAATCAGAGTAAAAGAGTTTTCATTCATTAAGAATTTCAAAGAGAACATTTTAAAAGTTCATTATGAGCTGTAGTTTATATTATCAAAGTTGAGACAGGTGAGATGTTAAGCCATTATTTCTTAAACAGAGACGTGTAAACTATGAGAGAGCCATTTGAAACGAGGCAACTATAATTATTATTGTTTTTTTTAGGAAATATATTATCCCTATCCCTTTTTGCACTGGTTTATGCATATTTTTTTGTCATGCTCACTCTCCAGTAAAACACATTAGGGGGAAAAAATGAGGTATCTGAAGATTGCTGAATTTTTTATCAGTCACTCTGGCCTGTCATGAAGCTTTCCTTCTGAATGCATGTGATGACTGGTGAGCCAGACTTGAGTTTATTGGCCAAGTTTGCAGTTAATAAGAAAACATCCAATAGGTATACAAAGAAAGCAGCATGAATGCTAAGAAATCAAGCTAAGTAGTTTTTGTCCCATTCTTTGATGCACTGTATCTGTAATGTATTATTTGTAATGTTTAGTAAATGTTCTGAATGTCTAACTTTTTTCAAGCACAAAAACAACACTGAGAACAGAACGCAATGTAACCCAGACAGCAACATAGTGTCAGGCCACATCTGGTACATGTGGATTCCACGTGTACCAGATGTGGGCCGGATCTGGGCCCACACTATGTTGCTGTCTGAGAATCGTCATCATAGCACGTGTGGGTGAACCTAACATAATTTCATGACTACTAAGATAAAACACAGTTGAAAAAGTTGCACTGGATCTATGCCATTTATACAACCAAAAGGACCAATTATATTATATTGCAGCTCTAAATAGTTTGACAATTTCGGGATAAACTAAACAGTGCAGAAGGTTTGTGTGTGCTTAAGTCAGAAGATAAATTCTCTAACTACATTTGTATGGTTATTAAAACATTTCAGAATACAGCAGGTGTATTTATGGAAGGTTTGACCCATTGTGCCATAATGAGACCTGAGTAAGAAACTTGACACATGGCAATGTTTACCTGCTACAGTATTAAAATGTAAATATTCAGATCATTCAAGATAGTCTGTCATTCATTACTGTCTATTTACCTGTGTTGTTCTACCAGCCTCAAATATTAACCTGCCTTCAACTGAGGTTTTAAGGGCCTGGGCTTCTCACATTAGTGCTTTTAGGATTTTCCCCCAAATGGTGATATCCATCTGAATACCTATGCATTCATAATTTGCCCTTGAAGCTGTCACAGTGTAGTGACCTCTTTCAAATAGCCACAGTCCAGGAAAGCCTCTGAAATTAGTTCCACTTCAAGACTTGGCTACTAGGTTCCGGTCACATGGTCAATAAATGCACTAGGGGCCGGTATTTGGCTCTGCACAGCCTGAGCGTATTGCATCCGATCTGTGCCGGTCCAAGGGGTCAGATGTGATCCCCGAGAGACTCATAGACTAGGGGCAAACTTTCAGAAAGTAAGAGAAATCAAGCACAGAGAGTCCAGCCATGTTCAAGGATGACTTTGATAAGACATACCACCACATAGGAGGAGCTGTAACCGGGAAATCCACGGATGTTGCCCGCAGCACTGCTGCAGATGCGCGCATTAGGAAACTACACAAATCAAGTCTTAACAAGTGAAATCTGTAATAAACTGACTGATATCGTTTCGGGAAATATGGTAAGTGCTTATTTTTGTCGCCAACCACATGTTTGCATTTATAAAATGGTCTCATAAGTCACTTTGGCGATAATATTATATACTGTCGATACGTTAGCGGATTTTTTTTGCACTATTTTGATGGATGTCTTGTGTTCAGTAAGTCATAAAATAAAGTTTTTGAGTCTTTACTTGAATAAAATGATAACTTTAGTTACTTTTCAAATTTATTTAGCCTACTTTTAAAATTAATAGTTTCATAGAATCAGTTTAAGATTACAAATGTAATGTGTTTTCACTGTTTTATTAAGTATTTAATTTATTTGAAAAAATTGATAGGCAACAATGCGTGAGAAACGAGAGGTAGCCTATTTGGGATTAACTTTTCTTAGTGTTTCCAAGTAGGCTACTTAACTAACAGAAAAGTAAAAACCGACATGTTTTATCAGAACATGAAGCATTGATCATACAATGCCGGAGGTTTAATGACAGTGTTTTTTCATCGACTGTTATCGATAGGTGTAAAGTACTGCACTCCAGTAGCGCGCATTCACATGAACGCCGCTGGGCTCGCGCGAACCACACATGAGCGCTATGCGGCTGCGGATAGCGCGCGACAGCATCAGCTCTGACGTTTGGGGTAAGTGCATAAGTGCAACACCCTCGTGATTTTTCACACTGCTTTGTGTCATGGTATATAGGATTATAAACTAAGCCTAAGTTTTTAGACGTTTAACTATACAACCTTACTGCTAGTTGTCGTTGTAGTTATCGACGTTTGAGGATGATCACGTTGTAGACAGTGTGGGATGTCCTGGACAGTGCGTTCCCAATGTGATTCTTTGAAGGATGCAAACCCTTTACAAACATTTGTTTAAATAAAAGTTAGGAGTCACGCGGCCTTTTTTCATTTATGGCAATGGCAGTGCATTAATAAAGTAGACTTGAAGAGTGATGTTGTATCATAATTTATATAGCCTATATAAAGACACTTTCTCCCAAAGTTAGAATATGCTCTGTTAATCTTACTCAATCTTACCAAACCTACTAGTATGTTTTACATGTTTTGTAGAATCTAAATGTTTGATGTGAAGACACTGGGAGGCAATGTGTGGAAATGTACTTCTGTGAATGTATGTGTTTAGAAAACAGTGAATCAATGGAGAGGTCAAAGAATTTCCTTCCTCTGGCTGAAATGTCACAATGACGAAATTGCATTTGCAGAATCATCAAATGAGAGAGATTTATAGATTTAAATGCAATTCTTACTTGAATTGAGGTGATATATCTAATTAAAAAGGACCAACCCCCTGCACAAATCCAACACAAGAAAAAAGGGCCCACAATCACAGGGGTGTAAAGTTCCACACAGGTATGCCAACAATACAATGTTTTAAAAATTTTGAGCCAAAAGCAGGACTCTTACTTTCAACCACAGAAGTCACCACAGTTATGAAGGCTTGTGACTCCCAGTTAGACATCTCTAACAATGAATGTAAGATTAGCTGTGTCATGCATCTGCCATCATGCATGAAAATTGCATTGAACACCCAATGGTTAAAGATTCTTCTGTGGGGAAGATCCAAATCACAGCAAGTTATAACACAGTTTGTGTAACAGGTTTGTTAAATACGGGATCTTCAAGTTGAGCTTCATGCAGAAGATGACACAGAGTAAATAAGGCCCTTCATTTTCCTGTGCAACAACTATGCTGCCAAAAGAGCAACACTGGTAAGTCTGCAATTCCAGTGTCCTTTTATTTATGCATGGCTCTAACCTTATTGATCGATTTTGTGAATTTCAAATTATTATTATCATCAGCATCCAAATTTCTCCTTCCCATGTTAGTGACTCTAAAATTTAATACATTATCATATTTAAGTTGTTAAAATGTTTTGTTCAGTTTCTGCTCTTAAGACATGAGAATGCACAAGTGAATATACACCGATCAGGCATAACATTATGACGGGTGAAGTGAATAACACTGATTATCTCTTCATCATGGCACCTGTTAGTGGGTGGGATATATTAGGGAACAATTGAACATTTTGTCCTCAAATTGATTTGTTAGAAGCAGGAAAAATGGGCAAGCGTAAGGATTTGAGCGAGTTTGACAAGGGCCAAATGGTGATGGCTAGATGACTGGGTCAGAGCATCTCCAAAACTGCAGCTTTTGTGGGGTGTTCCTGGTCTGCAGTGGTCAGTATCTGTCAAAAGTGGTCCAAGGAAGGAACAGTGGTGAACCGGCAAAGGGTCATGGGCGGCCAAGACTCATTAATACACGTGGGGAGCGAAGGCTGGCCCGTGTGGTCCGATCAAACAGATGATAAGAAGTTAATGCTGGTTCTGATAGAAAGGTGTCAGAATACACAGTGCATCGCAGTTTGTTTGCGTATGGGGCTGCATAGCTGCAGACCAGTCAGGGTGCTCATGCTGACCCCTATCCACCGCCGAAAGCGGCAACAGTGGGCATGTGAACGTCAGAACTGGACCACGGAGCAATGGAAGAAGGTGGCCTGGTCTGATGAATCACATTTTCTTTTACATCACGTGGATGGCCGTGTGCGTTGCTTACCTGGGGAACACATGGCACCAGGATGCACTATGGGAAGAAGTCAAGCAGGCGGAGGCAGTGTGATGCTTTGGGCAATGTTCTGCTGGGAAACCTTGAGTCCTGCCACCCATGTGGATGTTACTTTGACATGTACCACCTACCTAAGCATTGTTGCAGACCATGTACACCCTTTCATGGAAACTGTATTCCTTGGTAGCTGTGGTCTCTTTAAACAGGATAATGTGCCCTGCCACAAAGCAAAAATGGTTCTGGAATGGTTTGAGGAGCACAACAACGAGTTTGAGGTGTTGACTTGGCCTCCAAACTCCCCAGATCTCAATCCAGTCGAGCATCTGTGGGTTTTTTTTTGTTTCTCTGTGAACAAGATGAGAAAAAATATATAAATTACGACGTATGTCATTGAAGACATACATATAAGAGAAAAAAAACAAAGACAGAAGATAATGATGAAAGTCTTTTTTTTCTCTAATTACTCAAAATTATGAGATCAAAAACTAATTTTTTTTTATGTGTATATTCCTAAATTTTTATATGCATGTTTTGCTCTGACATTCAAAACAAAGCGACCAGTTCTACATGACTGCGATGTAACTGATAATGATATAATGATTTAAAAAGCACGAGGACATAAACATTGCTGTTGTGACAAAAAAAAACTTTGCTTACTTAGGGCAGTTACCAAAAATGCAATTAGCTCTGGATTTTTAAGAGGCTTTTGAGTGAAAGTGTTAGAGTGAGGAACAGGGTGGATAATAGTCTGCCGCAGTACCTTTCCAATACAACTTCTTTCACTTCCCCTTGAACCAAGGCATTCACACTTGTGGTCTTGCATACATGCATGCATGCAAGAACACACACATGCACAGACACACTCTGGGGTGGCCTGCAGTAAGCACATGGAAGGAAATGTTTCAACTTACAACACACTGGCCCAATTCATTGCTCTGTAATCCTCTAAGCAGTTTCTGCATGCTTTGGCCTCCCCACTTGTCTATCTTCTCTTGAAGGAACAGCCAACTATGTACGAGACAAACCACATATTTTCTTTCTGACACTGTCGTGTTTTCATCAATGAAGCTATGATTTTCCAGAACTGTTTTTGTCTTTAAAAGTTATACACAACAGCATTAAGGCACCCACACACTACAAGATAATCGGGCTGATTTTGGGCCCAATTCTTCCCTTCCGACAATTCTAGGTAAAGTTACAATTATCTTGATGGTTCTACAGATTTTCTTACCTGATTTTCCAGTGGTGTGAAGTCTTAAGAGTGATTGAATCTGCTCGGAAGAATGCCGGGGCCACACCAATCTCAAATTGTAAATATCTAACATGTTGAATATTTACGTTCAGAAATCCTGTTGTTTGGAGGGAACCCTGAGGACAAATACGCACACACTCTGTAGATTGTCAAATGGAACTAAACAATACCCGATCAGAAAGCGAGCTGACAGAAAGGAAGCATAACACAACCTAATCCTTATCCAAACCTTTTTCTTTTTTCCAGCGAATTTTCTGTAAAGGCAGTCCAAACACTATTATCGCCATTTCTTCTTGCCTGACGTCCGCCATGTTTGTTTACTCTGAAGTCACGTTTGATTGCGAGATTTTGCGACATTTTCCATGTTCACAGTCGGGAATCTGGTTGTTTGTGAATGAAATCGGTTAGTGTATGGTGTGCTGTCTTGGTCACAATGCGGCACTCCGCACACTATATACATATATAAAAAACATTAAATCTGTGATTTTTTTTTTTTTTTTTTTTCTTTTTTTATCGTCATGTTTATGGTCTCTCACATTTTGAAAATCTGATAAGATTTTAAAAATCTTGTGTGGGCCAGCCTTTAGATAAAGGAATAGTTAATTTAACAAAGAACATTTTCTTGTCATTTACTTTAAAACTTGTATGGAAAACACAATGAAATGTTTATAGCAGAATGTCCAAGCTGCTCTTTTCTATACAATGAAAGTGAATGGTGACCATGACTTCAGTTAATAAAGCATTACACTTTAGTCTATTTCTCATCCAAAGCTATCGAATCGTTTCAAAAGATTTGAAATATAATCATATCATCATATAGCCATATAGGTTTTTTTGATGGTGTTTTTTGTGTGTGGTTTTTGGAGCTTGGTCCCTATCCACTTTCACTGCAATGATACTGTTCAATATAGCTCAAATATTATACTAAATGTCTCCTTTTTTATGTTCCATGAATGAAAGAAAGAAAATCATACAGGTTTGAAATAAAATGAGGGTCAGTACATGAATACATTTTGAGTAAACTATACCTTTAAGATAAAAAGTGTTGTTGTGTGTACGGTATGTACACGTACATATTTTAAAATCAACAAATTTCATCATGTTCCCGCTTCAGCTGGAACCACCTGAGGTGCTGACTTTGATTGCTCTGTATTTATAGTTGAGCAAGCATTTATCTCTGTGAAACATTTCAAAAGGATCCGCCACCTCCGCACAGGGACTCGCTGTTCGGTTAACTTTATGCCAGGTGTTTGTTTGAACGAACCCGTTATCCTTTGACCGTTCTTTCGCTCAGTCTCTCTGTCATTTTGAACACTGTACTAGACACACATTGTATTCAGCTGTATCAGCTGTAAATAAAGAGGTCTCTGGACTGGATCCAAAACACTTCACCTCGTACTGATCACCAGATTAAACCAGTGGTATCCTCATGTCACTTAAATTTTAACCACTCTAAACAGAATAACCCATGGTACTACTGATGTCATCATAAACCACTACCTCCTGGAACATAAAATATTTAACAGATAGCCCTTAGATCACACCACATAATGCTGGCGATACTGTATTTGGGTCCAGTGCAAAAGAGGTAGAAGAGTGACAGGAGTGAACTTAAAAATGAACTCTAACACATGGGGAAAATTTGCCATTATTTTAAAGATTCTCTTCTAAATCTAAAGCAAAACAAATCATCAAATTTTTGGTACATTTTTCTTTGTTTTAATTGAACCTGTTGATGTAATAATTGATAAATTACCTAATGTGTTCACAGAAGCCTTTTTATCTGTAAGTGGTTGTATGTATCAGAAAATGAACAGGGACAATATTCAGCCTCGTTCAGACTGTCAGTCCAAATCCGATTTTTATGCATATCCAATTGGATTCTGATCATGTTTAGCAAGTGTGAATGGCAAGAAATCGCATGAAATGAGATTTGTAATCCATTTCTAGCAATCCATTTCAGTCTGATCGCTCTAATCGGATTTTGCGTGGTTTATGTAGCTTTCTCGTCGCTTGTGTTTTTGAAAAGTGCCAGTCAACAGTCAATAATTTAAACCTTGTTCAGACTGTCAGTCCAAATCCAATTTTTGTGCATATTGGATTCAGATCATATTTAGCATGTGAGAACAGCAAAAAAAAAAATCACATGAAATGCATGAAATTTTACAAATCCATATTGAGCTACATTCATATGTGTACGCATTTCTGAAAATCCGTTTCAGTCTGACCGCTTTATTCGGATTTCGTGTGTTGTCACTTTCTCACGCAAAACATTAACATGCCAGACTTTGTTAAATTAAACATGCTGAAAGTCACAGAAACAAGGTTGTGTTGTTGCAAAGTGCTGGTTGAGCAGAAATATAATGAAGACATAAAATCCGATTAGAGCGGTCAGACTGAAACAGATTTCCATAAATGCAATTTGTATAGGATTTCAAACAACATATGAATGTAGTTCAACATTTTTTTTACCATTCACACTTACTAAATGTGATCAGATTCCAATCGGATTTGGACAGAGTCTGAACGAGGCTTTAGATCACATTCCAATCGCGTACACAAATAATTGGATTTGGACTGACAGTGTGATCAGTCTACATGGTCTCATGATACTTGATTTTATGTATAATTTTATCACTCACAGTGGATGCATTGTATTAAGTGTATTAAATATATTAAGTGGATGTGGTGATGTTCCAGTGATGTCAAGGCTTCCAAAACCTCCTGCAATGAAGAAAAAGCCAAGGCCATGAAGAATGAAAAGGAGGTTGTGTATGTGGATCCACCAGATGGCGGTTGGGGTTGGATGGTGGTTCTTCATTGTTTCCTGGTATGTCATAAATACCACTTTTAATAAAGAGCTTCTTTGTAATGATAAAACTGAAGTGTTTTGTATTTGAGCTAAACTCAGTTGAATCTTCTGCTGTCTTTTCAGGTGAACGTGTTGGTGATGGGTACATTGAAGAGCTTTGGGATCTTCTTTGTGGCACTGCAGGATGAATTTGGAGGCTCGTCCGAGAGCATAAGCTGGATTGGATCCATAATGTCCAGCCTCAGGCTCTCCGGAGGTACGGTCACCATAGCAACCATCTTCAAACCAAAGGGTCAATATGAGAGGTCATGATCTTTCTTTGTGACCCGTTAGGTCCGTTGGCTTCGGTGGCCTGTGCCAAGCTGGGTAACAGGGTTACCTCCATAGTGGGGGCATTTTTCGTCAGCGCTGGCTTTCTCTCCAGCATATTTGCCACCAGTGTGGTCTACCTTTACATTAGCATGGGGTTAGTTGTTGGTGAGTATTGTGTTTTGTTTTGTTTTATAAATCAAAGTTAAATATTGGAGGGTTATCATGCAAAAAGTGGGGCATGGGGCAGTTGTGGCCTAATGGTTAGAGAGTCAGATTGGAACCTGAAGGTTGCGAGTTCGATCCTCAATGCCGGCAGGAAATGACTGAGGTGCCCTTGAGCAAAGCACCTAACCCCCAATCGCTCCCCGAGCACCACAGCAAAAACAGCTGCCCACTACTCTGTGTGTGTATGTGTGTTCACTACTCACTCCTAATGTGTGTGCACTAACTTGGATAGGTTAAATACAGAGGACAAATACCATACTTGGCCTTCACATGTCACTTTCACTTTTTCACTTTCAAAACTTTGATCTTTCCAGGTCTCGGGTTTGCTCTTCTTTATCAGGCCACATCCGTTGTAACAGTGACCTATTTCCGAAAGAGGCTGGCAACTGCCTATTCTATTGGACGCTCTGGCATGGGTCTGACCTTTGCCCTCGCGCCTTTCACTCAGCTGCTTTTGGATCAGTATGCCTGGCAGGGTAATTAGCTTTCAGATACATTATTATAAAATTTGTATTGTAATATCTTTATAAATCTTTAACTGAAATTCATATTATTATTTCATTATTTTTAACTCTTTTTATGTGATGGAAAAGCTGGATTTTCAGCCATCATTACTCCATTCTTCCGTGTCACATGATCCTTCTGAAATCATTTTAATATGCTGATTTTATACTCAAGAAACATTTATTGTTTGAAAATGGTTGTGCTGCTTAATGAAGTGTGGATGTCTTTTCAGGATTTTTTGAGGAGACAAAGTTTGAAGAACTGCATTTATATGAAATAGAAATTGAGTAATATTATTAATGTATTTACTGTCATTTTGCAGCAATTTAAAATATCCTTGCTGAATAAAAGCATCAATTCCTTTATATAAAAAAAAAAAAAAAAATATATATATATATATATATAATTATTATTATTCACATTGACTGTTTTTTGTTCTGTCTTTAGGAGCTCTGTTGATTTTGGGAGGTCTGATGCTGAACCTGGTGGCTTCTGGGATGCTTTTGCGGCCCATTAACGTTAGACCTCCAGCTTCACCCATGTCAAACTCCACCATTCATCAGGCTGGATCTGAGAAAGATCCTCTTAAGAACAATATGAATGGCAACACGCCTGTGTCCAATGGCACTTCCAAAATGGACAGCTCATCCCCCAATCACAGGGACATACTTATAATAGAGAACCCAGCTCATGAGCAGAACACTCTTCCACATCTGGAACTCAAAAAATCCATCCAGAATGGAGTGAACGGAACGGACGGCAGTCAAAGTAAAACGTCCCCTGAGATGAATGGGGTTTCTCCTGTGGATGCGTTACTTGAGAACAGCAAAACAGAAAATCTTCCTGAAAACCACCAAAAAGTTCTGGACTTCTCGCTGTTGAAGAACCCTTTCTTTTGCATCTACACCTGGTCGCTAGTCTTCAGTCAGCTGGCTTATTTTATCCCTTACTTCCATTTGTCTGCAAGGGCCCGGAACCTGGGCATCGACCCCATGGATGCTTCCTTCATCATCTCTGTGGCTGGTGAGTCATATTACCTTTGACCAATCTATGTAATACTAGAGTTTTGTTTTTCCACTTTCATCTATTTTAAGTACAAAGTGTTTTTTTCAGAATTAATTTTGCATTAGCAGGGAAAAATGTAGATAAAGGGTTGGTGACAAAGGTTACATGATGATTCTAATTACAAAGTTACCTATTGCATAAAAAGTCCTCTAGTCAGCTTGTCTGGCTATCACCAGACCAAGCTCAATTTAAGATTGAACATTGGTCTGGGGAGTCTGCTATGTATTTTCTACTGCATAATTCAAATGACTCTGTACGTAATTGGATCGTCCTTCAACCAATCAGACCATAAGAGGCGTGATCAACAAGCAATGACCCATCGCTTCTCTATCCGTCATCGTGTTAAACCCACCAATAGCGCGCCAGGTGGATAAGCCAGTCTGTGATTGGTTCCCGCAAAAGCGTAACAGAAGCAGTAGAAATTAATGTACAGGTTTCCAGACTGAGTTGCAGGGCGAAATCAAATCACCGGCAGATCAGGCTGGGTTTACCCAGTCTACTAGTCAGCATGTTTGTTATTGCTGTTCTCTGGCTGCAACAGTTCAATTGTACACTAATAATGTGTAACAGCAGAAGAAATCAATATGACGTAAGCACTGCTGAGCTATGCTGTGGAAAATGGAAAGACAAAAGACCATGTAATGTCAGTGCTAGTGGACAGCGTGTCATTAGCAGTGCCAGAGAACTGATTTTTTTTGTCTGGCTTCATCAGTGCTGTATTCCTGGAAAGCCATAAAGCTGTACCTGAGAGATGCACTACGGCCATTGTGCTTTGCAGCAAGATCTGCTCCAATATAGGCTTTAAGGGGTTGATGCAAACGCAGCCAACTTCACATTAATTATTTGTGAACAGTTTAAAATCTGCAGTGTTATGCAATGAGTGCTCTTACATAAATAATGAACTTTGGCCCAGTGGCTAAAACCAGAGGGCTTGTAAGTGCCCTATCAAAAATGCCATGGTGAATGAAAGAGTGTACTCAAACATGATTTTTTTCAATCATTTACATTTCTTTACAAAAAGTTAATAGTAACGACCCCCCCCCCCCCAAAAAAAAAATGTGTCTGAGTATGTAGTAAACTAAACAAGCAAATACCCTATAAATAATCTGTTTATTTAATCCAATACACACCCTGATGAAGCCTCTCTTTTCACAACATGTGAAAATTTTCATGTTATAGCCGATAACAGACCAAATGACCAGTAGTAAAATTATTAACTATTTTGGTAAAAATAAATGAAGAATAAAATGCAATCGTGTATCCCTTTTTATATTGTAAGCCAAAAAGTCACTTTTTAGAATCACACCTAAAAATGTATGAATGTCTCTGAATTATATAACAAAATCTCAAACCAAATAGCATTTATTTTAAATTCAACGTAAGCACACATTTCAAGCAAAGCATTTAAATTCATAAATCACTGCAAAAATGGCTCAAAGGCAAAGGTTTAGCATTACTTATTCACAGATGCCATTTTTTTTTATATTAAGTGTCCAAATACTGTGAAGCCACTGTATTTTATTTTTCTGTCATGTTTTTCTGTTAAGTTTGCCTGATTTAAGCTGTCAAAAAACTGCTTCCAAAAATATGAAAAGTTTCACAAATAATTACAAAGAAACGGCAAGTAACAAACATGAAATTTTAAAGTAGTAACACTGAAATAGCATTTTCTTATGATCTCCAATAATCTGTGTTTTATTTACTAACCCTAACTTTGAAAAAATCATTTTTTACAGAGTACTCTACCATCTAGGGAATGAACTTTATAAGGTTATTTTGTAATACAGAATTAGAGTCTGATAGCGCCACCCCCTCCGCTACATAAGAAAAACTGCGATAGTTGAGAGAATATAGTGTCCTGTCCAACATTTCACACTGCTAAGTATTTAAAGTGCACTTTTTCTTTTTGGAATTTTCAGTGTGAATATGCTACTCGCGTATTCCAAACGTCTCATTTCCCCCACCCCCTCCCACCTGCACTTTGCAGTTTTCACATCAGGCAGGGTGAGCAAAGAACTAAAGCTCACCTCCTCGTGGCAGGTCACACACAGCTGAGGGAAGTCGCTAAGCAACAGCCCAAGTAGCTGACGCGACGCTTGGTAGTTCTGTGCCCAGTTCTGAAGTGCCTGACATTGTGTGGCTTGCCACCGAGGCAGCAATGCGGACAAAAGAGAGCGGGGAGACGAGCCAAACACGTTTTGTGTTTTAATGAGCTAGTAGCGATCGGACATGCATTTGAGCTCTCTGTACCTCAGTGAGGGTCTATTGTCCACCTTTGATGTAGTGGGGACATTGCATTCGTCCAGTCCTTTTGTGTCCACTGGGTGAAGTACACAAAGACACAAACACCTGTCACATGCCCGATTACCCTGGTGAAAGTCCCCCTATACACTAAAGAGTTGTGTGGACTAGGCTCCTCCATTTAAAGGCAGTTTGCTACTTTCTGTCACTGAGATTTTGTATTGAAGTTTCATTGTACAAAGCATGACAGGAACAGCTGTGAAACTCAATGGCCCTGCTGGGATTTAAAAACACAAACAACGCACAAAATGTCTTCGGGTCCAAGCGGGGCACACCAGGACATCACCTTTAGTGGCGCAAACATTGAGCAGCTGTTTTGTTTTATGTCTGGCCAGCAATAAATGACCCCACATGTGCATGAAATGCAGCATCAGCTCAAGCCATCAGTTCTACATGAGCTGGTCAATATGGTTGATCATGCCAACACCTCTAGGCGTTTGTGTAAACGTACGTTACTTGATAGGTTATGAATGAATTGCAGAATACATGTGATCTAATGTATGGGGCATATGTGCATTTTTTTTTTATACATTCAATAAACTGTGGCAGCCTGCATGTCAGCAGTGAGTGTCACCCTTTGGATTTGTTGCGTATGTATGAATCTGCAATAGTGCTGCATCAGGTCTTTTCCTAGACTGTTCAATAAAGCTCTGCAGCACACAGACACACAATCACAACTGCGGCACAGACAACAGCAAATACAAATCAGCACTGAATTCTTTGTACAGGACGCCACAAAATAACTAAGCTGTTATCATTACTTCTGTTCCTCTTCTGTCACTCTTTGAACTGAAAAACAGATTGCGCCAGAGGCTTTAAGCAAAAGCAATTAACTGACAGTATGCTAAGCACTGTTTTTCATATTTCTTGTTAGATTTACATACACCACCGTTCAGAAGTTTGGGATGGGAAGGTTTTTTTTTTTTTTTTTTTTTTTTTTAAAGTCGTCTCTTATAATCAAAAATGCAGTAAAAACAGTAATATTGTGAAATATTAATATAAACTGTTTTCTAACTTTTTTTTCTAACATTTAAAATGTAATGTATTACTGTGATGGCAAAGCAGCCATTACCACAGTCTTCAGTGTCACATGATCCTTCAGAAATCATTATATGCTGATTTGATGCTCAAGAAACATTTCATATTATTATCAATGTTGAAAACAGATGTGCTGCTTAATATTTTGGTAGAAATCATGATTTTTTTCAGGATTCTTTGATGAATAGAACGTTCAAAAGAACAGCATTTATTTAAAATAGAAATATTTGTAATGTTATAAAAGTCTTTACTGTCACTATTGATCAATGTAATGCATCCTTGATGAATAGAAGTATTAATTTATTTAATTCTCACAAATAAAAAATGATTGAATGAATGACTTGAAATATATACACAAGTCATTTGGATCACTTTTTCTTTTTGGGGCGGCAGTGGCTCAGTGGTTCATGTGGGTTGTCTACAAACCGGAAGGTTGGTGGCTCTATCCCCGTCGAGGTGTCCATGAGCAAGACACCCAACCCCAGCTGCTCCCGACGAGCTGGATGGCGCCCTGCATGGCTGACACCGCCTTCGGTGTATGAATGGGTGAATGTGAGGCAATATGTAAAGCGCTTTGGTGGCCATGGGTCTGTTGAAAGCGCTATATAAATGCAGTCCATTTACCACTTTCAATATACGTTTATGGTGCTTTTTGTTTTTATGGTGCTTTTTGTCATTTGGTGTCTTGACATCCACAGTCCTCATTTGCATATTGAAAGAGGTCAAACAGGTTTGGAACAACATGAGGGTGAGAGGTAATAACAGATAGTAAGCTGCAGTTATTGGCATTTAAAACAAATAGCCTGCCGCTATTGCATGCCTGATGGTTGACTAATTCAAATTTATTCAACGGAGAAAATCTTTTCATTTCAGCTAGGGGTGTCGCAATATACCGGTATTGACGATAATCGTGATATTCAAAGCACGAAATATCGACATCGTGTTAATTTAGGGTGTGACAATATACCGGTATTGGCGATAACCACAATATTTAAAATTAATAGGACTGATAACATGACACCTAAATACTCCAGTGCCAATACCTGGTTGACCTCTCAGATAGAGCCCTGCACGGGCCTAGCCCGGCCTGTGTCCGACAGTTTATCAAAAATCTCTGCCCGAGTCTGACTGAAGCCCATGTTTTTTTTTTCTCTCCCTCCCTATTACAGACTGTTGCAGCCATAAAAATAGTTCAGCTTTGTTTTTAATGTCAAAGTAGCCTAGTTATATTTCGTTTTGTTTCTTTATTAAGTTAATTTAGAAAAAAATGTTTGGAGCAATTTTTGTTTGTTAAATTAAAGTTTTTGTTTTTTAAAGTAGGCTAACGACCAAGCGGCCAGCGGCCGACAGTGAGTTAACCACATGTTTGATCAATTTAGCCTCTCAAATCAACACTTGACTTGTCTTGCCTATAATAAAATCCATAGCTATAAAACACTTAAAGCATATCACAATGTTAGTTTAAATGTTTACTATCACCACCACAGTAAAAAGGCATTTTTGACAAGCTGAGGCAGGCTGATGCTGCTCGCAACGGCGCTCGCAAACGAAACGGGCTATAGCTACAATCTACACTCACCTAAAGGATTATTAGGAACACCTGTTCAATTTCTCATTAATGCAATTATCTAATCAACCAATCACATGGCAGTTGCTTCAATGCATTTAGGGGTGTGGTCCTGGTCAAGACAATCTCCTGAACTCCAAACTGAATGTCAGAATGGGAAAGAAAGGTGATTTAAGCAATTTTGAGCGTGGCATGGTTGTTGGTGCCAGACGGGCCGGTCTGAGTATTTCACAATCTGCTCAGTTACTGGGATTTTCACGCACAACCATTTCTAGAGTTTACAAAGAATGGTGTGAAAAGGGAAAAACATCCAGTATGCGGCAGTCCTGTGGGCGAAAATGCCTTGTTGATGCTAGAGGTCAGAGGAGAATGGGCCGACTGATTCAAGCTGATAGAAGAGCAACTTTGACTGAAATAACCACTCGTTACAACCGAGGTATGCAGCAAAGCATTTGTGAAGCCACAACACGCACAACCTTGAGGCGGATGGGCTACAACAACAGAAGACCCCACCGGGTACCACTCATCTCCACTACAAATAGGAAAAAGAGGCTACAATTTGCACGAGCTCACCAAAATTGGACAGTTGAAGACTGGAAAAATGTTGCCTGGTCTGATGAGTCTCGATTTCTGTTGAGACATTCAGATGGTAGAGTCAGAATTTGGCGTAAACAGAATGAGAACATGGATCCATCATGCCTTGTTACCACTGTGCAGGCTGGTGGTGGTGGTGTAATGGTGTGGGGGATGTTTTCTTGGCACACTTTAGGCCCCTTAGTGCCAATTGGGCATCGTTTAAATGCCACGGCCTACCTGAGCATTGTTTCTGACCATGTCCATCCCTTTATGACCACCATGTACCCATCCTCTGATGGCTACTTCCAGCAGGATAATGCACCATGTCACAAAGCTCGAATCATTTCAAATTGGTTTCTTGAACATGACAATGAGTTCACTGTACTAAAATGGCCCCCACAGTCACCAGATCTCAACCCAATAGAGCATCTTTGGGATGTGGTGGAACGGGAGCTTCGTGCCTTGGATGTGCATCCCACAAATCTCCATCAACTGCAAGATGCTATCCTATCAATATGGGCCAACATTTCTAAAGAATGCTTTCAGCACCTTGTTGAACCAATGCCACGTAGAATTAAGGCAGTTCTGAAGGCGAAAGGGGGTCAAACACAGTATTAGTATGGTGTTCCTAATAATCCTTTAGGTGAGTGTAAACTAATAAACAAAATAAAAATAAAAAAACATGCAGGTTGTCTTACCTTGCACATCTCCGCAAAATGAATATAAATCCGATCTTCAATTCCCGCGCTATAAATTTAACGGAGTTCACGTCAACGAAAGCAAAAGATTTGAGCTGCATTTTATTTATCATCAGCTCATTTGAAGATCAAGGGCCGCAATAGGAGAAAGAGCGACCTAAGCACTGGTAAGAGCATTTAGTCTCATTAGTTTTAATGAAGATGATTGTGTTTTTGAGCCTCTAAGACTTAGGCTACTTTCAGTTTCACTGGCGGCCATTTGCGTGTTGGCGTAATGCTTTAGTGATAGGCTACTCATTTGCGGTAATGCGTGTTGCAGTGTCACTATGTCATATACAGCCTATAACACGCTCTCACACGTTTATTTTTAACAATTTGCCAGGAGTAAAATGTATATATGTGGTTTAAACAACCAGATGCATTCACACTTGTCCAGTTTCATCTGAAATGCGTCCCAGACCACCTTCTGAACTGATTTGTTTGAGTGATCGGATTTAAATCCGCCTCGAAAGAATTTTGGAAGAGATTTACTCCTGATCTTTTTACAATATGATAGATATCTGATCAGAGAAAACGAATGAAGTGAACAGGTGTAAAAACGCCATAACTTTTGCAGCTGCGCTGAAGGAACGCTCACTACTGCTGCTGGCGGGGACTCTAAACACCAGTCAGAGCCAGTCTTGACGGTCGCGGTAGCATGGTCTCGTGTTGTTTCCACCAGTGCAGCACATCTCATAGTTTCTTTTAATTAATGAATGTCTATTTACATAATGTATATTTTTGTATTTGTATTTGCAATCTAGTCATGGCCAATACAGCCTGTTCGTAGCACTTGATTTTTTTTTTTGTTCAAATCTATTATACGATTAAAACTGGTCTAGAAAAACTGTGCGACCATATTGCTACATTAAATTTCTATAGATATCGCGATATATCGACAACGTGAATTCTTTTGGCCACAATAACCGTGGTGTGAAAAATCTAATATCGTGACAGCCCTAATTTCAGCATAACTTTAAAGCACACTCATTAATGTGTTGCCAGCTGCTATGGCTTAATATAATACGTCAATACTGTATAAGCATGAAACCTTTGAAGAATCCAACACTAAGTAGTCCATTTTCAGTTCAGCGTCTTTTCTGTCTCACAGGTATAACCGAGACGGTGGCCCAACTTGCATCTGGTTGGGTGACAGACAGGAATCTAGTTCACAAATATCACTACCATAAGGCCTACCTGATCCTGTGTGGTGTGGTCAATCTTCTCTCCCCTCTGGCCACCTCGTACATCTTGCTCATGGTCTACGCTGTCTTCTTTGCCATCTTTTGTGGGGGGTACATGGCCCTACTGCTTCCTGTTCTGGTGAGTACTGAGTAGTTATGATATGAACATACAGTTTTTGACATTCGCTAGGACCAATTTCTCAATACTTAGGTCACTTTTTTTAAAACTCTTCATACAGTGATCACAACAGCACTCTATGTGGGCTAAACTGTGGATCATTTGTCATTGCTTTGGAGCAAAATGCATTCAATGACGACGACATCTTTCAAATTTCATGAATTCTTTTCATACTCTGACACAAACACCACCAAAACTCTATGTACATACAGGCCAATGTTTAAATACTTTTTTCAAAACTGTTAAACTTAAGTTAACATTATACAGAAATCATAAGGCAGCAATTTTCTACATTTCTACAGTAATACCATATTAAAATTAATTCCGAATCTAAAAAAATGAAATCAAAACAAGATGTAGCTGAACACCTACATAGGTGTTAGTCTTTCAGTTTCATTACCATTTATGGGACAACTTAGGAATCATTTTGTACTGGAATGTACTGGAATGTATAGATAGTAATGAAATTGAAAGACTAACACGTGTAAGTGTTCTGCTACATCTAATTGTTTTGATTTAAATCTTAAACTTGTTTTTAAATCTATTTAAATTTTTGATTCAGTATATGTCAATATGGTATTGTAGAAATTACACAAATTGCATTTTTGTATTATGTTAGGTTTTGAACTTGTTTAACAGTTTTGAAGAGTATGTAAGTGCAAATTGTTCTGTAGGTACATAGAGTTTTTGGTGGTGTTTGTGTCTTAAAGCCATAATATGTAATTTTTCGCCGCTAGAGGTTGCTTATTCAAAACAAAGGCGTAGCTTGGTGAAGCCTTGATTTCGCAGAGCTTTTATTATGCCGCAGACGACCGCTTCCGCAAGCGTTTATGGGGTAACACAGCGCTGTTTTATCATAGATACATTTGAGTGTGTTGAAAGTTATGTTATAATGCTACTCTGTGCGTTCACTCAACGGCTACTATGAGACACTTGTTGCACACTGCAGTAATCTAGATCAATATTAGGCATGGTAAAACATGGTACTCGCAGTAAATCAAGAAAACGAGATTTAAACAAGACTAACTGTGTTGAGCTATATAACAATGTTTTCTGTTGATGAATGTATCCAAACAGTTGCTCACCTGTCTAATAAAACACATAATATATTAAAGTGTCTTTGGTGTTCCCATAGTTTCTACAAAATAAAACGGAAATCGAGGGTAATGTGCGTATGATGTCATTAATAGGCGACACACAGACATGGTCCATGTCCGGGTTAAAGTTGCTTAGTTCTCTGGATTTAAACATTCTTGGAAACATTTGGGGTAATGTAAGTACACAAGTCAACAAAATATATAACATTGTTCTAGTGGTTTTTCGATATTTTAATCAAATCTTACATATTGTGCCTTTAAGTGAGAAAAGAATTAATGTAAACTGAAAGTAGTAATCATTGAATGCATTTTGTGCCAAAGCAATGATAAATGATCCACAGCACAGCCCACATAGACTGCTGTTGTGTTCACTGTGCGAAGAGTTTTGAAAAAGTGACCCAAGTATCGAGAAATGTGGCCTAGCAATTGTAAGAAAAAAAAAAAAAAAAAACACCTGTAAATCAACACTGACCTGACTGAAGCTGAATAACATTGTCTTTTCAAAGCTGCTTTACAGCACAATTTGAATTTGTCTCATATTTGATAAGTTCTGCATTGTTTTTATTTTCCTGTTTATTACTGTGACGTTGCTCTGGAACATGTATTTTATAAAGTGCTATATAAATACTGGTCACTTGACATGGACTGGCTGGCAGGGTTTGAGGACATCCTAGTGCTGAGTGCTGCTTCCTTCACATTTATTATTTGTGAACATGAAAAGGTCTCCGTACCTTTCTAAGTATGGAGACATTGAGTTCTTGTGCCCTAATACTGTACAGGGCAGTGTAATGAGAGAGGGATAGATTGACAGGCAGCAGTATACCCGTTCCTCTGGAAGGAATCTTAGGTTTTACCTTTCAAATAGTTTTACAACCTATGGAAACTCAGTGAACCAGATAGGCAGATATAGTGCTTAAACCCTGGGGGGGAAACAAAAAAAAAAACACGTCTTTTTAAAAGTAGTTATGTTGAACTTTGCTTTAAATTAACAGAAAAAGCAAATAGTGATTCTTTGTGAACTCCCTGAACCTCAAGCAAAAACCAAATAAGAAAATACCATGTGTCAAGACCATGTCATTACTTGCCCAAATGTAATACGCAAATCAGCTGTTCTTTTAGGATTGAATTAATGAGTAAATGTGAAAAATTCTCCATTACAGCAATGTTTCATATTGTTTGGTACTGTAAATGTTAAAGTCCTCAAATGTATTCATGTCATTCAAAAGTTTAGGGTCTGTAAAAGATTCACCAAAGATGCATTAAACTGGTCAAACGTGACATTAAAGAGTTAACACGGTTACAAAAATTATATTAAAAAAAAAAATGCTGTCCTTTAACTTTCTATTCATCAAAAGTCCTGGAAAAAGTATCACCGTTTAAATATTAAAATATTAAGCAGCACAACAGTCTCTTGAGCATCAAATCAGCATATTAGAATGATTTTTGAAGGATCATGTGACAGTGAAGACTGGATTAATGATGCTGAAAAAATAATTCTGAATTAATTTATAACAATAATATAAATATATAAGCAAGTCCACTGAAGACGAGCTTGGCGAACCCAAGTGCATTTTATTCCAAACATGAATGATGAAAACAACAAAACAAACTTGAAAATGCCCATGAAAAACAAACTCACCAAGTACAGGGAACAACGCTAAACAAGAAACAATGGTAACACGAGGGATATTTATACACAAGGACAAATGAGTAACAAGAAACACCTGAGCATGATCAAGCCAATGAACCAATGACAAAACAGAACTGATGAACACATGACAAAAAACAACCAGTAAGAACATGACATATTCACAAGGGGAGCTCATGGAAGGATAACTAAATAATTAAATGTTGCTGTGGTGTATACAATGGACAATCATTTTGAAATATAATTAATATAAATATAAAACATTTTTATAAATATGTTTTGGGGAAAAGAAATGTATCTATAAATATAAGAATATGGGATTTACTGTGCTGTTTACATTTTTATTAAATGATAATGCCTTGTCTATTTTTCATATCAAAGAGTTTACTAACCAAAGCTGCAGTTCTTCTGGCCTAGTCAGAGAAATCAATATATCATATATCATCCATCATAAATATGGTTCATTTTCCTATCTGTGTTTTCCAGGTGGACTTGGTGGGTTCTGAAAAGCTGAACAACTCAATGGGGTTCTCAATGTTCTTTGTGGGGCTTGGCTGTCTCACAGGTCCTCCTCTGGCAGGTATGTGGGGTTTGGAAGAGATCCATGACTAGATCATATAAGCATCAATCAGTAAATGTAGTCTTGATGTCTCATGAAAATAACCTGCAGCTTTGGAAAGTCTTGGCCAGTCTTGATAATGTGTAAGACAAGCCTGCTTCTGTGTGTGTGGCTTGAGGGACACTGAGGTCATATAGTTTCATATTTCAATTTAAGTGGGCTACAGATGGGAGACACGTTAACCCATCTAAAAATAGGACGACCTGACTGGTTAGATTTAAAGACTTATTTTTTCCCCCTAATATGCAGTATTTGGCACCTTTTCATCATAATATAATGCTACTTTCAGGATTATAGAACAGATATTTATTTGTCTTATTTGCTGCTATTTATTAGCAATATACAACAATAAAATAAATACCAATACAGAATCTCCTTATGTAGAACAGTTGTAAAGCGAGGGACAATTCTTGGAAATGCACGTCTTGCAGAGGGGCCTCTTTAGGAAGGCGAGTATAGACCTTGCCCTGAACTCTGTTACAGTTATGCTAACATGAACCATCTTGTCAGGGCCCCCTTTCACAATCCCCCCACCTACCAAAAATAATGAGCAGCCAGGGAAGCAAAACTGATTTTTCTGTCCTACCCAAGGCCTTTCCGGACTTGACCCGCTGTTGCTTGTGTAGTGAAAACAAGCCATTGTTTTAAAAGCGTATCCAGTCAGAAAACAGGTGTGAGAGATTCTGGGGTAGAAAGTGAAGAAAGTTTTCTCCATCTGTCCATCATCTTAAGCGTTAGGTTACTAAATGTCGTCTTTTTTTTCCTTGTTTTCTTCATTGACATCTAAAGGAAAACATTCCTTTGCCAACAGTTTAATATATGTCTAACGCATTGCGTTTTGTCCCGAAGGCTTCCTGTACGACTACACTCAGACCTACGACTGCTCCTTCTACCTGGCAGGTGTGTGTTACCTGTTATCATCGGTTTCTCTTTTCCTCGAGCCTCTGGCGAGACGCTGGCAAGCCCGAAAGAAACGGCTGGAGGCGATAAACGAAGAATTGATGTGGAGTAACGGCTGTTTCTGCCCGGCGCCTCAGAGGAATGGTGTTGTATAATAAAGAAATAAACTCAAAGCCATTTCACTTTCCACCATGTCATGTGGTTTCGCCCTCCGAGGGCTGATCGGAAGAGGACCTGACCTGAACATTTGGCGGGACCACAGTGTGGCAAGCAAATGAATGCTCATTTGAATCCAGAGACCAATAAATTAATGCTTGAGGACACTACAATGCAAACTATTTTGTTGGTGGGTGAATGAGAATGGATTTTGTTGAATTGGTTTGATATATAAACATATAGTAAGTTTCCCTCATCGCAACCTTTAATGACAATCAGATCAGCACAAGAACAAAATTAGGAGTCTTCATCACCACATAAGAATCATGAATCTAGATCTTCCTTCATTAGGAAAAAGCTTCCACTGACATTATTGTAAATTTGCATATCACATGACACATTTTACTCACTTAGGCAAATATACTAGAACTAAAATAAGGGTATTTTGTCAGATGGTGATGGGCCTATGCAATAAGCCTAAGATGGCTGCTTCCTTTGTGAGTCCCTATTTTGAGCCTTTAATTCCTGTTCTTGATGTGTTTTTGCAATGTATCAGTCGATATGAAGCTGTGTAAAGGACTACATAATGGCACAATGACTGAAAACAACATAGATTTTGTTTTGCCGTCAGTGCCCCAACTGGAAGACATTTTGGGGCAGAATATTCCAGACGTGGACTTTTTTCCTCACTGGTCTTCCTATCATTCACTACTGACAACAACCAAGAGATTTTCTGGAACTAACTGCTGCATAAATACAAGTGAATATTCTTCTGATGCTAATGAGCCAAGTTTTGCAATTAGGTCAGTTGGTTTGTGGGTTCATGTGTACCTGTACAAGAGGCCCAGATGGTGAGCATTTATGTGGAGAGTTTCTCTAAAGTGCAAATCCTTTATACTTAGTCATTTTATAGGTTTTTATTTTTAGATTTTGCTGGGTAATCTACAGTGCACTGTAGATTTTGCTGGGTAATCTACAGTGCACTGTTTATCACCACTATTTGCCTTTGTACACAATGACTGTGCTAAATATCCTGTGATGAGAGCCAAAGATGCAATAGAAATATAATTTATCAATCTATGCATTTGAACATGTCCTTTGTATTTAGAAATACAATCTAGTTACTGCTCACACGTTAGTTCTCTCAAGTAGTTCTGCGTGAGCTGTTGCCCTCTAGAGGCACCAACGATGTACTGCCACTGGAATGTTGTATCAATTAACAGGCAGTCCATGTTCTGGAATGTCTAGTTCTTTCCTTTCATCAGCAAGCAATGACAAACAGTATTTCCTAACAAGAATGAGCAAGACACGCACAACTGTGACAAATAAGCACATCACAAAGATAAGAATAGTATGCCACACTTTTTTTTTCTGTCAGAATGCATTTTTTTATCACTCTTAATTGTTTAATGAGCAGGTTTCTTTGAAGAAATGGGTTAGAAATATTTTGGTAATGTTGTATAAATTGTAAACTCAAAATCTAGCCTTAAAGACAGTTAAGGGGACACAATAACACTGTTATCGTCAATGACAGACTTCAGATATTCTGTACTGTTAGTGATTATGTAATTGTGTGAAAATGTGATAGCATTATGCTGGTATTGGTTTATTAACTGAACATTTTTTTGTTTTTGTTTTTTTACTGTTTCTGAAGGTTTTTAATTTTTTTTTTGACGATGCTCACAACTGTCAAGATTTACATGACTGCAATTAAAGCCAGCTGTAAATTTGACAAAGCCACTGGGTCAAAAGTTTCTGTAAAACATTTGTTGATACCTGAGAGATTTTCTCCATGTTCTCCACGAATATAGATTATAGATAATATAATCTTTGAAATGCAGCTGTCTGAAGTACATTTTTTTTTTTTAAATTATTATTAGCTTTTTTAAAAGAAAAGGTTGCATTTCCATGTGTAAAATCAAAATACTGCACAAAGTGGTGTAGAAAATATCTTTATTGAAAACACTGAATGTAGTACATACAACAATGGTAGGCAGCATTTGCATTTTTAATGCATCATTCCAAGACATTACTCCAATATGAAAATATGACATTGTACAAACCCGATTCCAAAAAAGTTGGGACACTGTACAAATTGTGAATAAAAAAGGAATGCAGTAATTTACAAATCTCATAAACTTATATTTTATTCACAATAGAATATAGATAACATATCAAATGTTGAAAGTGAGACATTTTGAAATGTCATGCCAAATATTGGCTCATTTTGGATTTCATTAGAGCTACACATTCCAAAAAAGTTGGGACAGGTAGCAATAAGAGGCCAGAAAAGTTAAATGTACATATAAGGAACAGCTGGAGGACCAATTTGCAACTTATTAGGTCAATTGGCAACATGATTGGGTATAAAAAGAGCCTCTCAGAGTGGCAGTGTCTCTCAGAAGTCAAGATGGGCAGAGGATCACCAATTCCCCCAATGCTGCGGCGAAAAATAGTGGAACAATATCAGAAAGGAGTTTCTCAGAGAAAAATTGCAAAGAGTTTGAAGTTGTCATCATCTATAGTGCATAATATCATCCAAAGATTCAGAGAATCTGGAACAATCTCTGTGCGTAAGGGTCAAGGCCGGAAAACCATACGGATGCCCGTGATCTTCGGGCCCTTAGACGGCACTGCATCACATACAGGAATGCTACTGTAATGGAAATCACAACATGGGCTCAGGAATACTTCCAGAAAACATTGTCGGTGAACACAATCCACCGTGCCATTCGCCGTTGCCGGCTAAAACTCTATAGGTCAAAAAAGAAGCCATATCTAAACATGATCCAGAAGCGCAGCCGTTTTCTCTGGGCCAAGGCTCATTTAAAATGGACTGTGGCAAAGTGGAAAACTGTTCTGTGGTCAGACGAATCAAAATTTGAAGTTCTTTTTGGAAAACTGGAACGCCATGTCATCCGGAATAAAGAGGACAAGGACAACCCAAGTTGTTATCAGCGCTCAGTTCAGAAGCCTGCATCTCTGATGGTATGGGGTTGCATGAGTGCGTGTGGCATGGGCAGCTTACACATCTGGAAAGACACCATCAGTGCTGAAAGGTATATCCAAGTTCTAGAACAACATATGCTCCCATCCAGACGTCGTCTCTTTCAGGGAAGACCTTGCATTTTCCAACATGACAATGCCAGACCACATACTGCATCAATTACAACATCATGGCTGCGTAGAAGAAGGATCCGGGTACTGAAATGGCCAGCCTGCAGTCCAGATCTTTCACCCATAGAAAACATTTGGCGCATCATAAAGAGGAAGATGCAACAAAGAAGACCTACGACAGTTGAGCAACTAGAAGCCTGTATTAGACAAGAATGGGACAACATTCCTATTCCTAAACTTGAGCAACTTGTCTCCTCAGTCCCCAGACGTTTGCAGACTGCTTTAAAAAGTGGCAAACATGGCCTTGTCCCAACTTTTTTGAGATGTGTTGATGCCATGAAATTTAAAATCAACTTATTTTTCCCTTAAAATGATACATTTTCTCAGTTTAAACATTTGATATGTCATCTATGTTGTATTCTGAATAAAATATTGAAATTTGAAACTTCCACATCATTGCATTCTGTTTTTATTCACAATTTGTACAGTGTCCCAACTTTTTTGGAATCGGGTTTGTATTACAAGAAATCATTAGCACCCATTAATATTAATATGAACCTACTCAGTTCTAAAATCAAATAATTTTTATGACACCCATCATAATTGAATGAGATACACACAATCTCCCACAATAAGCCCTAGTTATTTTAAAGTCTGTCCATAATCAATGAGGTTTACTGCATAACTAATGAGATCGCTATCTTCTACATTTATTCCTATCATTAGGACAAAATGTTACAATCAGGAGGAGCCCATGAGAGCCAAATATTGACATCATTGTAGCCAATTAATTATGTACCTAGTGCTCTAAGAATCCATCAATTACAGTAATTTCAAAAAAGTTAACAATTGAAATTATCAGAATTTATAAGGTAAGTTAATTGTTAGGATTATAAGGCTGATTAAATGGCTTAAAAGTATAACAGTAAATGTAGTGAAGCTTTAACTGAAATGAAAAGCACTACAAAAATACAAAGGCTAAAATGAAGTGTGGCATTATGTTAAATTTCATATGTAAATTTGGTTGTTTTAGATCTAGTAAAAGTCGTTTCCAATTTTTTATAATCCAAATGAAAATGAAAGAATTCCAACGAACTTACTTCAGAGGTTTGCTAATTTTTTTTATATTTATTTAAAATGATTAGCATTAATTTAGGTTATGGTCATTCTAGGGATGCTACCAACAATTATTTTTGCATGTGTGAATAATATATAGGCTATTAATTTATCTACATTTAAAAAAACAACGCATTTATTGGTAACACTTTACAATAAGGTATCATTTGTTAACATTAGTTAACTAACGTGTAATCATTAGCACCCATTAATATTAATATGAACCTACTCAGTTCTTAAAATATGGAGAGAGAGAGAGAAAATGCTTAGATTAAAAAAAAAGAAAATGAACTGGTACTTACAGAAATGTGAGCCATGATGAGACACTATTTTCGTGTTTAATCACTGATGGATACCCACAATGCAACACTGATGATCTGTAGACACCAAAAACATAGCACATAAAAACATGTGTAGGAAAATCTCATCAATTACATGCATAAAACACATGAATAATTAATCAAAGGCTTATAATCAATAATACTTAGATCTGTCCACCTTGAACTGATTCAGATCAGGACATTGGTAAAATAAATCAGCATATATTCTTGCTAGAGTGAGAGTTGGTTAAATGAAGTTACAACAGCGGTGGATGCAGATAGATCAACATTATACTGTGTTGTAAAACAGATTTATGAAGATAATAGTTCAGAATTAACTTTTTAAAGAGCAAATTGTGACTGTATTCAGTTTGCACACTTAACTAAAGTTTCTAATAATTCACTCAGAGTAGTAAGATCATTCTTAGTAAGATCAGAGAATAGAAAGCTTCTTGTGAGGCCTGAAATAGCTTATAGTCATCATGTGGTAGCTTATGCAGAGAACTAAGCTACGACCAGGAACAATGAGCTAATGTTTTAGACTGTCAGACTTAATATGGTCTTTTCATGACTTGGAAAAGTGGGAAGGGAACAGTGCCAGGACTACACAAAGAGATGATGCAAATGAGGCCAGAGGAGGGGCTTGAGTGTTACCGTGGAGACCTACGGTTACCAAGTTACCAGGCCCATTCCATAGCATCAGAAGACAGGCCAGTCAGTCAGAACTGTGGTGAAGACACAAGAGAAAACATAAGAGACCACAGCTGAATGCCATGGACTGAGAGAACTCGTCATTTTCATCACTGGCATGGTATTCTCTCAACGTGTAACTGAAACTGGACAAGTAAAAATGTTATAGAGATGAATTATTTCAGGTATATTTGTTAATGCAAATAGATTTAATGTTAGCCAGTACCTAAATCTTTTTGCAAAGAGCAGATTTTGGTCAACAGATGTGTTCTGCACGGAACGCACCACATCTGTACTAATGATAAAAGCTGTGTCTCATTTCAAAGGCTGCGCCCTCTGGAGGTCACCTTTGTGGGCCGCATATGTCATCCAGGATGTTTCATTTCAGAAAAGTAATCATTATAAAATTGACCTTGTGAGGTGTAAATTATTGTAATTTCTTTTTTTCTAGCAGCCTCAATTGATGTATGCAACTGACAAATGTGACCTCCGGAGGGCACAGCCTTCCAAATGAGACCAAATTTAAAATAAAACACCAATATTTCTTTAAATGTAGATTGATTATTTTTTATAACGGAGTATATTTCAGCTTGTAAATTCTATATTCATATTTATAGGCAGAAATATATTTTTGTACAGAAAATTCCTGTTTGTCTTTATGTTCATGAAGTGAACTTCATAAGAATACCAGTATTAACAATGTCACTGTAAAGGGGGAAATTATGACAGTCCTATGGGGGGAAAAAAACTAAGTAAAACCTTATGCAATCAAATAATTTTTATGACACCCATCATAATTGAATGAGATATACACAATCTCCCACAATAAGCCCTAGTTATTTTAAAGTCTGTCCATAATCAATGAGGTTTACTGCATAACTAATGAAATCGCTATCTTCTACATTTATTCCTATCATTAGGACAAAATGTTACAATCAGGAGGAGCCCATGAGAGCCAAATATTGACATCATTGTAGCCAATTAATTATGTACCTAGTGCTCTAAGAATCCATCAATTACAGTAATTTCAATAAAGTTAATTGAAATTATCAGAATTTATAAGGTAAGTTAATTGTTAGGATTATAAGGCTGATTAAATGAAGTCTAACAGTAAATGTAGTGAAGCTTTAACTGAAATGAAAAGCACTACAAAAATACAAAGGCTAAAATGAAGTGTGGCATTATGTTAAATTTCATATGTAAATTTGGTTGTTTTAGCTCTAGTAAAAGTCATTTCCAATTTTTCATAATCCAAATGAAAATGAAAGAATTCCAACGAACTTACTTCAGAGGTTTGCTAATTTCTTTATATTTATTTAAAATGATTAGCATTAATTTTGGTTATGGTCATTCTAGGGATGCTACCAACAATTATTTTTGCATGTGTGAATAATATGTAGGTTATTAATTTATCTACATTTAAAAGAAACAACGCATTTATTGGTAACACTTCACAATAAGGTCTCATTTGTTAACATTAGTTAACTAACATGAACTAACCATCAGCAATACATTTGTTGCTGTATTTGGTAACGTTAGTTCATTGTTTTGTTTTTTCAGTGCTAACACTAAAGTTAACAAATACAACTTCTGATTTTAATAATGTATTAGTAAATGCTGAAATTAACATTAACAAAGATTAATAAAAGCTTTAGAAGTGCAGCTCATTAGTTTAACTAGTTAACTAATGAAACCTTATTGTAAAGTGTTACCCATTTATTATTCTCAACTTAAAAGAATAGTACACCTAAAAATATAAATTCTGTCATCATTTACTCACCCTCATGTCATTCCAAACCTGTATGACTTTCTTCTGTGGAACACAAGATATTTGGAAGAATGTTTTAACCGTTGTTGCCTGTACAGTTAAAGTCAATAGGTTCAAAATGACAATTTTATACAGAGAAAAGTCATACAGGTTTGGAAGAACACGAGTACATTTTCTGGTGAACTAGTGCTTTAACATGAACGTCCTTATTGCCAGTTTATTTGTGTAAGTCTCCTACCAAAAATATAACAACATATATTTCACCATTTTTCTTTCTTTTTTTTCATAAGAAAGAAATGAAGGTTTTGGATCATACAAACCAAGATGTCACAGTCAATGGTAATGTTTTAATGCATTGGTTTAACTGACACTTACCTGTACCAGGTAGACTCTGAGTCTAAAGACCTGGTATGCAGCAAATGCTCCCTTACTCACCACCCACACCAGAGGACTGGATCCTCACGGCAGAGGCCTGAATGAGCTGCTGGTGAAGTGATGCAGCTGACCGGATGTCTTACTAAGGAAAGGGAAGGAGGTGGTGTTCATTCGCTTCCTCTTGATGAGGCTCCTCGCAAGCAAACTCCATGTTAACTTTGGGTGGAGTTCACAAGGGCAGCTTGTTTTCTTTCAGGGGTTCTTCACAACGGAGGGTCAATTAACCACGTACCGATCATCTGGATGCATTTTAAAATCTCTTTCGGGAAAACAAACGTTTAAGGAAACAAAACTATCAAAACTCGATTCGAGCCGCACACAATTTCGAAGGCTAAAACCGCTTTTCTAAATCCTCTTCCTTCACTGATTTTCAATGGAGCAAAACAAAATCATATCAGACGAAATCAAAGGATGGGATAAACAAATGCCTGCTCCTCTGAATTGGAAATCTCTGATATCAGGTTCAGGCAGTCGTGCTGGCAATGCATAGCGTGGCCGGCCAGGTTACGGCAAGCCTGGATACTTCCAGCTGAGGGACACATACGGGGAGCAGCCGCCACGCCTGAGGGGATCAAAAGGTGCTGAAACAGATATTTCAGTTTAGATGAAGGTCTGCGCAAACATCATCTCTCCACTCATTCTCAACGCTCAGCAGAACGGCCCCTTTCTCCCTGATCTGTTTGAGGGTTGGGGGCAGCAGCACCCTCAGGTTACTTAGCATGTGGGGCAACTCCAGGACACAAGGGTGGAAAACACAGATCAACAACAACATCGAGCCTCAAAAGAGCTTTGCTCTTACTGCCATGACTGATCCCGGGCCGAACACAAAGGAGGAGAATTTTTCTTTCCTGAGCAGAAACAAGCATTTGAGCAACAATTCCTCCCGAAACACAACCGAAAAAAGCAGCGCAGGCGTTCTTCAATTGATTTCCAAGGAATAAACATTTCTCCCTCAAATGAAACAATTTATTGATAGCGTGATATAATCAAATGAGGGGCCAGTGCACTTTTTGTGTGTGTACAAACAGCCACGTCAAGAGCTGTGCAAGGAGTGAGTGACGCTTCCTCTTTCTCCCCAATCAAGAAATTAGGTAAACACAGCACAAATCAAGAGTGTCATTATTTCCGTTTAAATACGGGAACTGTAAGCACAAAAAAAAACAATTACACAAGCAGGAAGATGCTCTCAGTGAGAGTACACTAACACTAAATGGAAAGCTCTTGCCCCTGTGCATCCAAAGGGCTCCTGAATCATTTCAAACAATTATTTCTGCTTCCAGCCATGTGAAGTCCACTTGTGGAATGGTCCATTTGCTGTCCTGTCCTGTGTGGCCGGGACTGAACGTACAGTATGTCCATTTAAGCATGTACACAAAGAGCTGTTATATCGTGAAATCACCAATCAAGCAACTTTTAAAACACAATTTAGTGTGAAGAAGAATAGAAAAGTCATACATGAAAAGATGTTAGTTATGCATCAGATCAGTACACTGCAATTAGCTAAACAGAATAAGAACACAAATTTCTACTTCTTCAGGATTTAAGAGTAAAGTATAGACTGCCATTTTAAAACCATTCAAACAATGACACCTAAGAACCACAACAGTGTGTAAGATTTCAAACAAAAATGGCTGTTAAACTATGAACATATTTAAATGTATAGTCAACTAAAGGTGTGTCAATTAAATAAAACGTAGGACTGTCATACAGCTGCACAAGAACCAAATCATTACGGGACTCTGTTTGGTTTAAATTACACCTTAAAGGGATAGTTCAACCAAAAATGAAAAATGTGTCATTTACTCACCCTTATGTTGTTCCAAACCTGTATGAGTTTCTGTCTTCTGCTAAACACAAAATATATTTTGAAGAATGTTGGTGAAAGAAACTCATACAGGTTTGGAACAACATAAGGGTGAATAAATGACAGAAGTGTCATTTTTGGGTGAACTATCCCTTTACGTTCTCAGTGCTATCCACATGGCATATTTAGCAAATTACAAGTGACGATGACAAAATATTACATAATAGGCCACATGCACTTAACATCAATGATTTGAAAAGTCTGTTTTTATAGCAAATGCATCTTTTTGTCTTTATCTTTATAAAGAGACCTTTATAAGAACACCAGCATTAACAATTTCACTGTAAAGATGATATATCTGGAAAATTATGACAGTCCTATGGGGAAAATAAAATTAAAACCACATTATGCAAATTAATTATCTGACACCCATCATAATTTGAACTGAGACATTTAACACAATCTCACTTTGAAACCAGAATGATGCTTCATTCAAAACCTTTCAAATGTAACCCAAAAACATGAAAACAGTATGTCAGAATACCTTTTTTTCTTTAAACACAAAATGTGATGTTTGATGTAATGCTTTGGTCTAAGGAGGGCTTAGAAATATCTACTTTTATAATTAAAATATGTTCACAGATTATTTTTTTTGTGATAAGAGGTGTTGAAATGCAGCCTGTTTCAATCAATATAACACTGATGACATTTTTTGGCTACATCTTTGTATATTAAACCTCAGCAACAGCTTACAGTAGAACACTAGCATTAACATGCATTTCACTGAGCAAAATATTCTGCCTGTTTTAGTTGCTTACAGGACTATATACCTATATTACACTCCCCGTTACTGAATGATTGTTCAAAGCATCAAGACACATAAACCAGGTTCCCATTAAATCAGGTCAATTGATAACCATGAACATGAATGAAATGAACATTCACAGAAATGATTTCGTACAGGGTTAACTGTCTGGAATCTGACTGAAATACATGTTGATAGGAAGTATTGTAACTAGACAATGTTTAATGACCAATAGCAAATTAAATTTCTATTCTAATATGCCCAATATCACTCATTCTTTTACGCAGGGTACAACTTATCACAAACTAGACATCTGAATAAATTGCAATGGAAAACAAATATATTGCTATACAGCTAAACTTTGCTATACGACTGGGCCTTTTTCTCTTGTTTTTGTACATGTTTGGCAGAGCAAGTAATAACATTTGCCCTTTACTCTAGTACCACTTCTGCTTTAGAGAGCATGCAATTAAGAGACATTAAGAGAAGCTTGCATTTAACAATACTTTAGTGTGTATTATGATTGTTAGGATGCTCCTCGCACAACGATCATGACCAGGAAGTCCTCTTCCGTTTTGGCAAGAGCTTTCGCAGAAGAATCTAAGAACTGCTGAGAGAAATCACATGGTGGAAATGCGTGCAGGACCCCAGTGTTGTCCTTATCTCTACTGCCCCCGACGGGTAAACTGATGACCCCGGCGGCCTGCTTTTGCTTCAGGTACGAAACCAAGTTGCGCAGGGGCCTCTGCGTTGATGCTGCTGGGTCCGAAGACGAAGTCTCCTCAGAGCTGCCCGGAACTGCCAGTAGAACTGCATACCCGCTCGGGCCTGCGACTTTGATGCGGCGAGACACTTCGTCGATCTTGGGCTGGTCGAGGCGGAGGCGTTGCGTGATGCGTAGCTGAGTGACTTTGCCACCCGTGCTGCCGTCGATGAGTAGACTGGTGGCGACGCTCAGGTCCCCGTCCAGGAGATGCATGCTGGCTGGGAAGTTACTGTTCTTTAGGAGCAGCATGCCATTCCAGGCCATGCTCAGCTTGCCCCCTGCATCCTGCTTTGAAGCCTGATTGCTTTTGGAGCTGCTCTCAGACCTGTCCCTCTTGGAGGCACCTTTGGCTGAATCGCCTGCTTTGCGCTTTCTTTCCGCTGGACTGGCGCCGACACTGGACTCTGAGACGTTGCTGCCTTTTATGCGCTTCTCACCAGGGGCTCGGTCCAGGCTGCTGCGGCTCTCTCGTGCAGGCGACACCCGATCTGCTCTCGCTGGTCGCTCTGAGTCGCTGAATCGTCCGTCACGGCTGCTCCCTCCCGGGCTGCCTTCAAGGGACGGCGGCCTGCGGCGTCGGGCTGCCCACTCGCTGCTGCTGTCAGGCGAACACTCCAGATGTCTCCCGTCCTCCATGAGTCGTCGTTTGCGTGCAGCGTCCCTGGCTGGAAGCTCCCGCTCCAGCGACCACGCCTCTCGCCGTCGTTCCCGCTCCAAGTGTTCAAGGGGCTCAAATGCAGGCGTTCGTACACGTTCACGAATGGCAGGGGCAGGCCATTCAGCCCCGGCATACAGTTCTCGTTCTCTGAAGTGCAGTGGTGGGGGAGTCCGTTCTCGGACCCTGATGGCCTCGGGGGTGGCACGATGGACAAAAGACTCAGCCACGATTTCATAGTGTTGCAAAGGGAGGGGCTGCAAGAACTGTTGCTGGTAGCGGTGCTCTGTGTCAGCGAAGTCCACCCTCAGCCTCCTGTCGGGACCGCCGAGAGGAAATCCACGCATGTGCGTGCAGGCTGCCTGAGCGGCATCCAGGCTTTCATACTGAATATAAGCCCAGGTGTCCCCTTTTCTGTAGTCTATAGTCCTAATAGTGCCAAAGCGGTCAAATTCCCTGGCTAACGCAGTCAGAGGCACCCAAGGTCCAAGACCGCCCACCCATAGGCGTGTGGTGGGGGTGGCTTTGCCATAGCCAATTTTGATGGGGTTTCGGCCCACGACTTTCCCAGACATGCTAATTTTTGCTCTATGGGCCATGTCCAAGTTCTCAAATTTAAGAAAGCCATAGGTGCTGCTCTGGCCCCGAGTGGGTCTTTTAATGTCCACCTCAGTGATGGTCCCAAATCGTTCAAAAGCCCTCCTCAAATCATTTTCAGTCACAGTAATATCCAAATTACCCAGAAATAGTGTGCGGTTGGCTCTCTGGTCGTCCTCTGGAGAGATAAAGTCGTCCTCGCGGAAAGGAGCGGCTCGCTCAGCGATGTACGCGGGCCGCGCCCTCGCTTCATAAAAGGCAAATTCTCTTTCTCTTTCAAGCTCTCTCGGTAAGGGCGGAGGTGGGGGAGGAGGAAGCCGGCCCAGCGCTAACTGCTGTAACCGGTAGTCTCTGTAACCCAGACCGGTTGGAGAGAGCGGCCTCTGGGTATGCAAATGTCTATGGCCTGCTACGACAGAGAAATGGTCCTTATCTACCGGAGACCGACTTCTCCGCCTATTCAAGTAGACAGCCTCGATTTTCAAAGGACGGTCGTACAGCACCAGCCGTCCTCGCGCGTGCTTTGCCGCCCTGGCATCATCCGGTCTCCTAAAATTGACAAATGCGATTCTCTCGTCGTTGACTCGGCTGATTTTAACGCTCACGTCACCAAATTTTTTGAATTCGTGGAAGAGGCCGTCCTCGATTTCCTCGTCGCTCAGCTGGGAGCCGAGCTCGCTGATTTTTAAAGTTTTGTACTCACTTTCGTTGGTGGGAAGCGGAGCGCGCGACTCTCCGCGTGAGTTGGTGCGCGCGGCCGCCTCTAAGGACAAGCTCGACGCGTGATTCTTGCCGCTCGAGCTCGCAACGGGGCTGGTGTAACCGTGGTTATTTCCAGTCCGACTGGAGACATGTCCGTCAAAATCCCTTCCATCTCTTTTATCTCCGATCAGCCCCCGTCGTGCAGAGCCCCCTTCGCTTTTAGAAGAACTATTGCCGTTGTTGCTCCCACCGCCAGAAATCGAGATAACCCCCATTTTCTTACTGGTCGGGTGGCTTCCTCCCCTGTCTCGTATATCATCCAAGGCCCTTGAACGCTTTTTCACCGGCGACCGCTCTTTCCCTTTCATGGTAGATATCCTCTGGCTTTGCGCGTCTAATAAAACACTTTTTAACAGTTATGCTACAGCGATGGCAACGAATTTATACGAGAAATTGTATAATTTGTTCAGTGTCCCTGCGGCAAAACAACCGCATACGCCATCTTGTCAAGACTAAAGCATGTCCCGCCCGTCGACTTTGATTGGTTTGAATCTCTGAGAAACGTCAACGCCATTGGTTGTTCTGTCTGTCAATCTAGACCGCCCGTACAGCGCCCAGTCTTGGTGTACACCATTTTAGCTTCAAACGGCAAATATTTACCATAGCCACTTTATAAACAAGAGAGGTGACATTTAAATCTTCCCTGGGGTCTTGAGGTCATGCACTTAAAATATTATATATGTGCTTCTGCACCGAATTCCATAATTTAAAAAACACGATGAATCAATAAATCTGGCAGAAAAAAAAAGTTTACATTTATGTTTACGTTTAGTTGATGCTAAAAGACTGGGAGTTTCGTCTTAGTCTACATTTCATTTAAATTACAAATGTAATCTTTATATAAAAACAAAATAAATAAAACAAAAAAAAATGTAGTTTATATTGTATTGCATTGTATTGCACTTTATGTCCAACAGATGGTGATGTTTGCCTGTTTCACTGAGGTAAACGGAAGGGTCACGTTAGAGTAAACGTGAAGAATAGCTTTTTAACCATGTCGGTTCAGTGTTAGCACTGTCAACGGGGTTCACCCTAATAAAATGAATATTTTTTTAAATAATAAAGATTTTCAGAGCGGGTGGAATATATTTTGTCTTCCAAATAACCAAAGGCTAATGTAAAATATTATGTAAAAGGGCACAGTTAAATAGCTACAAAAAGGAATGTATTTATATTTAAGGAAAAATGCTCTAATCTGGAGCTACATGCAAAAAAATGCTTTGGCTTCATAAATGTTTCTTGTGTGGTCAAAAGAAAGCAAGCATGCAATTCAGAAAAATATCTGCTAGGAAAAGAAATAAGGATTGAATGCACAAGCTAACACATTATATCATTTAAATTTTTGTTTATATATTTTTTTTATTTAAGTAGGCTATAATTGGCCAGTTAACTTGCCATTCAAACTGCTGCAGGCCTACTCATTACCACAGGTCAACTCAGTAGTTTTAATTTTATGGTTTATGTTAATCATAAATATTTAGATTCCGTGTAGCCTACTTTTATATTGTGTGTCTGTCCTATTACAGCCTACAATAGTTAGCACACTACACTCTCTTTGTATACATTTTTCATCCTGCCAGTTTCATTGTAGTTCTCATCCATTTAGTAACGCTTCTCTTGTATTCCTGAACTGTATTTCTTTATCACATCCTTTAATCTGGGATTTAATCAGTTTGCATGTGTAGCTGGAGCTGGCTCCACTTTCTTGAAAGATCAGGCTGGAATTCGAAGCTGTGGGTGTGGAGAGAGTTTCTGTCAGCCTCCCTTTCTATCCTCTATTGGAACCACATGTCAGCTCTCTCCAAAACACGGCACGGTCCGCTAAACTGGCACTTAATGTGATCCAGCGTTTCTGTCATCCTCAGTGCACAAAGGAAAGAAGCAGCAGGAAATGCTTGCCCCAAAGCGAGTGTCGATCTGTTCCCATTTTGAGAATTAGAAAAATGAGAGAAGCTTTGAAAATCCTGTCACTGCAGCTTTTTTCATCTCAAACAATTTCGTCTTATGTGTCATCTAAATTAAGTGAATCACCCTGAAAGAGTGGCTGGCAGGATTGGCATGCAGTCATTAAACCCAGATGGAGCTGAATAACCCACACCAGTCCCATTGCTGGGTCACAGAACTGCCCTCCTCAAGGCTGTTTGGCACTTGTATCAACAGAACACTTTAACTTCAGCTATTTCCCACTGGATCGGGATTCCAAAAACACATCAAACATGATCAACTGTATACTCTATTCTTATGAGGGACATAGTTTTAGTTAAATGTCAATGTCAGAAAGATCGAATGAGCAAAAATATGTTTTCACCAGGCAGAATTTAAATTTGACTAGTTTGATGGGGTATTGAGGCCCATGTGCATTTTGGACCATGCAAAAATGTTAGTAAATTTTCATTTTTTCCCTTTATCCAATACATCCAACCATAGAGCCAGCTTTGGGAACTTTTTTGATTTTTGTCCAAGACTTTTAAATGAAACAGTAGCATAACATGTACGTTGACTCATAATTCATTAGGCTTTGTGGTTCTGCTCTGCTGTCAGACCCCAGACCTACAATTGATGGCTATGACAGAGAAAAACTTTGGAATCCATCATCAGCCTAGGAGTGAAGGGCTTGTGGTTACTTAGTTGGTTTTGTATTAGCAGGGCTGTCACATGCTGCTGATGTATCGAGTGACATTTGACAGCCTTTACAGCCAGCCTACAGCAAAACACACATTTAAAATTACACATTAGACGGCCATGTCCTCTCTCAAATACAAAACGTTTCACCTTACATGTAAGCTAGCCTTAAAGAATTGGCACACAAAATATTTTTCTTGCATTAGAATTTTATGAGATGCTTGTATGGATCCAAAAGTTGCCAGGCCCCGTTCAATTTGCTGTGTTATACTAAAACCACACATTCCAGATATATTTTAAGATTAGAATTAAGGATGCATGAATATTAAAATTCTGGTCGATACCAAAATTATGTTTTAAAACTTTGTAAAATTTTGTCTAAATAAATTAAAAATAAAACACTACAAAATATTTTTTTAATGCAGCAAGTGAATTGAGCAACTCTATAATGCTCAAAATAGTTTGTTAAAGATTACATTTAACAATGTTATTAAATTATGGTGTTTTTAAGTGAATATTAGATGATGGCTAAGGTAATCTAAATGTGAAATTTGGAAAAATGAAATATATTAAATAAATAAAAAATCTCCAATATCAGCGAAAACCAATATGATACCAATATATCCCTAAAGAGAAAAAGCAGTCCATAAACAATCAGCAACACAAAATGCAATCTATATGCAGAGATTCCTGCAGAAGAAGGTGGTGACGTATTTGAATGCACAAAGTTGGGAAATGGAAAATCATTTATTGACTGGGGCTACATATATACATAATGGGGCTAAAACACTGCATACACTGAAACTATGAGATTAACATTAATATATACTTAAATAAACATGTTGCACATCCTCTTTGGTAATTAATATTACATCATTTTTACAGTTTTAGTATCCCAGAAATAATTTTATATTAAGGCAAGTTGTGTGCAAAGCCCATTATGGCTCATTGGGTTTCAACCAAATCACACAAACAAATGAGATGCTTCCTTAGGGAAAGGGGAAGAGTCCGGGCACAAGATAGTTCTTTGCCATGAAAACATCTGGAAGCCTGAAAAAATGAAATGTATATTGAGCATTTAAAAATGATGTCTTTCAGTTGTGTTTCTGAGTAACATTAACATGCCGGTATGTGCAGGCATGCTAAATGTTTGTTGGCTCAGTGATGTCATCACAATCGCAATTGCAGCTGCACAGTCATGTCGGCCAGGATAACAGGCTCCCGGGGTCTTTGGTTTTCATGCGCAGGGCCACCAGACCTGAGGGCTTGTATTCAGACTCTGGTCCGGGCTCAAAGGAATGGGCCCCCAGGCTTCCTGGGAAGCCATGGAGCGAGTATATCCCATTGATGCTAGGGTGGTGGGTTGGGTGGTGATGATGATGATGATGAGGATGGCCTGCAGATGCAGACATACCCATAAGCCCGGGTAGGTTGCCATGAGGATGGGGATAAGGGGTCATACAGGATGACGCCATGTTTTCCGTGCCCAGAACACAACCACTGGCCGCTCCACCTACAACTCCCGTTCCCGCACTGCTTGGCCATAGGTTATTTTGCATCTGTGGACATTAAAAAAACACACACAAAAAAGACATTATTAGTCTAATATGTATTAGAATTAATAATAATTATAGAATATTGTCTGGGGAAAAAAAAACATAAATACAATAAAAACTTTTTTCCTCCTTTTACATTATTTTTGCATTTTGGTAACATATTTTAGTATATATAATTTATATGTTTTTGTGTAAATGCTATATGCCATGAGATCAGATTGATGTCATTGCATCAGATAATATAAGGGTACGTTTACACGACAATAATGTACTAAAAACATAAAAGTTTTTCCTTTGCGTTTTTCGTGTACAGAGTACAACATTTTCAAAACGATCCCCATTCACACGGTTCCTGTATTATGCATGCCAGGCCAGTAGTTGGCGATGTCACTTTATAAAGAAACACTACTCACCTTTAGACTGAACACTTAATATGCATGCGCACGATGTCACCGTTTTTTCAAAAATGTGCATTTTTGTAGTTTACATGGAGACGATAACGGTATCATTTTCATATCATACCTGTTTTCAAAAGTTTGCTTTTTCAGGCCCCTAAAAGCTGTCGTGTAAATGAACTAAAACAAGTCTTTCGTTTTAGTTGAAAACGGTGTTGTGTAAATGGCCCCTAAAACTAAATTCGATCTCTGTGTTGTTGACAACAAATATAATCTGTTACAATGTTCACTATATCCCCAGCCAAACCAAAACAATTCCACAGTGTATGTTGAAATACTAGACCAAAAAAAAGTATTCTTGTTCTCAAGCTCTGTTTTACACTCTCTGTGTCTTCTGTGTTTGTGTATTCGTGTGTGTACCTGGTATGTGTCGGAGCGAGGGAGAAGGGAGATATCGTATGTAGCAGCAAAGTGGTTTCGCACCTCTTGCATCTTCCCGTAGCGCTCTCTTTTTCTCCATTTGGCCCGTCTGTTTTGGAACCACACCTGGGGAAAGAACATTAAGCTGAAGTATTGGTTGAGACTGTAGCTGAAGCTGAAGTATAGGCCCTGTCAGAATTAAACACCTCTGTCTCATGTAAAATGTATAAATCTTATTTACAACTGTATCAACTCAGTATTTAGTATCCAGGTATATTAATCATATTATCAATTATACTACAGAAATTAAAACTTTATTCCAACAAAGAGACACTAATCAAAACTGACAGTAAAGACTGTGACAATGTTACAAAAGATTTCTATTTGAAATAAATGCTGTTTTTCTGAACTTTCTTTTCATCAAAGAATCCTGAAAAAAAAATGTATCATGATTTTCACAATAACATTAAGTAGAACAACTGTTTTCAACAATGATAATAATAAGAAATATTTCTATTTCATTTAATCAGCATATTAGAATGATTTCTGAAGGATCATGTGACACTGAAGACTGGATTACATTTTAATATTGATTGTTGTTTTAAATTTTAATAATATTTCAAAGCATTACTATTTTTTATGTATTTCTGATTAAGTAAATGCAGCTTTGATGAGCATAAGTGACTTTCAAAAACATTTAAAAATCTCAGACCCTAAATTTTTGAACGATAGATAGTGTATCATGATTCTTTTAATATTACCAGTTTTATTTAATCTTATATTCCTCTTACATGCATAGCTAATAACCTGTCGAACACACCTGCACTCTTGCCTCTGTGAGCTCGGTCCTCAGTGCCAGCTGTTCCCTTGCATACACATCTGGGTAATGCGTCTTCTGAAAGACCTTCTCCAGCTCCTCCAACTGAAAGGTGCTGAAAGTTGTCCGGTTTCGCCGCTTCTTGTTCTTGCCTGAAAGGTCGATGGAGTCAGCGATGGAGTCTCCAGCCAGTTCGTTGGACGGCTCTTTCAGTTTTCCACAGCACTCTGAGTTTAATGCAGGATAGCCAAGGGGCTTGGATAGGGTCTTATCTCCTGCTGACACCAAGACAGAATGAGTTACGAACAGGCAAGATTTGCCACTAGACACAGATCATTGACCATTTAGTCTCTAATACTGTGCACAGGGTAATTAAACATCAGTTTCTGAGTAAGTACCGTGCTTTTCTTATCTCCTCAACTACTGTTAATGACTATTTATTTTATATTTTTATGTATTATGTATAATATTTCCTCATCTGATATATAGCTGTCTGGCAGGGCTAAGTGACCTCAGGCTTACCAAAAAAAGCATGTCAAATATGTGAGTTTTAATTAAACAGCAAACAGAATTATAATGCAGTATTTATGTATCCAAAAAAGTTTTTTTTTAAATCCAAATTACATTGCAGGTTTTGGTTACACTTTATTTTAAGATGTCATTGTTACAGTGCAATTATATATTTAAGTACTAAGTAATAATAATTAACTACATGTACTTACTATAGGGTTAGGGTAGGATTAGGGTTTGGTTGAGGGTTAGTTGCATGTAATTATGCATTATTTACTGTTATTACTATCTTAAGTACATGTAACATATGTAACAGGGACACTGTAAAATAAAGTGTCACCCAGGTTTTTATATGAATATATTCCCTAAATATAATTTTAGCTAAAAACACATATTGTTGATCTGTGATAAATTAATAGCAATCACTGTATACTGTAAACCGTGTAAGCCATGTTGTACATCAACAGTGCTTATGTAATATACTTCCTGACTGGAACATAAAATCAAAAATATCTCTGCTTTTTATAATACATAGACCATTAAACCAAATATTCTGTCTGTTTTTGAGTATTCCACATACTTTAAAAAGGATAATAAAACACACTGTCAGTAGAGCTTACTGTTTTGATTAAGCTTGAAACCTGAGATTGAATGGCTTGATAGAATGAACGTTGCTTTTTTTGCTAGCTCAGATACTTTTTTTAATACAATAAAAAAGCATGTCATTACAAACTCCACAGTTATTCTGATGTGACATTAAAAGGTTGTAAGAAGTCGAAGAATTTTGACGACGACAACAACAACAAAAAAAAAGATCCGTTAAAATCACTATAATAATAAACATCATTCAAACAGGACGTGTTTGCTTTTCTCAAGAGAATATAAAGGATGGGAAGTGCTGTTTTAAAAGGAATAAACCATATAGCTTTAGCTTCTTTCATGACTACTTCTATCCAAAATAGAGAGACATTGAGAAAAATTGTAATGCAATATTTGTATTCCTCATTTTTATTGAAAAGGAAATAAAACACATGCCTCAGTGTACAGTTTCTATGTAGCTGGATTCATGTTTTCAGATATCTTTATGCAATTTCTCATAGTTGCCTGAACGGATAGAATGGAGAGATAATGTTTAAACCATGATCATAGGTCAATAAAATGACAAAATTACGGCTCTAAATAAAATACATACAAAAAATCTTGTTTGTGAGACATTATAAAAACAATTATTATATTAAACGTATTTAATGGGCACAACTAAAGTTCATAAGCTTATATTGTTTGATAATGATCAATGAGTTGATGCTGTTTGGTTTCCTCACAAGAACGCCATCTGAATTAGAGTGAAATTATAATTTCGATGTTTCTCTTAAAAACATCTGACCTTGGGTCATAAAGTGTCCTCAGGCAGTTTGCAATGTGTCTCTTTGCTCAGTGATTACAAGTAGCAGAAATGAATTATGGTTCTTCCTAATTTATTTTCGCCAAAACAGAGGAAGCCATTTACTAGATACATAAATTTAAAGTGCATTATATTTGATCTCTTGAAATAGTTTAGGAACTAAAAAAAAAAATGCTAAACTCACTTTTAAGAACAGAACTGTCAAGAACAGTTATATACTATACTGTAATTTATCTATCAACTTTTTATCCATTTTCTTTTTTATGTGTAGTAAATATATCCTAAGATGGCTCTAGCCTTCAAAAGCTTGATAAATGAATTATTTACAAAATTATTGTAAAAATGACAAAATTGTCTTTATGAGAATAGATAATAAAGTAAGTGCAATTATGTATCAGAAACAAGTTAGACCACAAACCCCAGCCATATGGCTGAAACAGCCCTGCATTTTTTCTGTTCCTTATACTGTAAGCCAAAAGACAAAACATTAAGGAGAGTCTGTCTTTGAAATGTTGTACTGACCTCTCATATATAATCAAATCCAAGCTATATTTGTTAGACACACCCCCATAAGGTATAAGGTTCCCAATTAAAGGCTAAAGATACTGGCTGAACAAGTCTCGTGATCTTAAAACAAATAGGCCTAAGTTATTCCAGAAATGGAAACCTGTTTGTTGACTTATGGAAAATGGTAAATATCAACAATATCGTTTATAAATGAAACGAATTTAAAACCCTCAAGCATACAATCGGTTATTTCATATATCTAAAAGGACAATCAATGTTCGTCTTTAGAATATGTGACAATAGTAAGCCATTTAAAAGCTAATGACACAGACCTCAATGCTGCGCAGACAAATACAGTTTTGAAAGCTGTAATTTGATTAAATATTGCATCTGAGCATTAGGCCTTCACATCGCAATATTTTAGGCCTGCTATATAGAAATTGGGACTAAAATAAATCGTTCCAGCTCGGCAAGAGAAGAAAAAGTTAAATCTTTAAAGGTTATTCAACCTCCTGTTTAAATAATTGTCAATAATCCTAGAACTTTATAAATGCTTTATTTTTATCATAATAGGGAAAAGTCTGAGGACGAAACGCGCTATGGATATTGGGAGCAGGCCTGAACTTAAACTACTAAAATACATAGCTCTAAATTGAAGAAATCATTCAGCTGTTCAAAAAAAAAGAAGAAAAAAAAAAAGTAAATCTTCTTTTTTTTTTTTCCAAAATCAAAATAATAAAATATCAAATATAGTATAGGCAATTTGAGATGATCAATTATCTCTACAACCTGAAAAGGGTCATTAAAACATTTTTAAAGCCTATAAAACTATTTTAAGTAGATATAGCTAAAGTATAACCTAAATAAAATATATAATAAATAAAAAACTTTTTGTAGTTATTTAGAAAACCCATTGAACATAGCAACGAATACACTGACCTGAAGATCCAAACATCAACTTTTTTTTTCACAACAACTTAAAAACCCAATACAAGTGTATTTTCTTATATATGCATATTTTTAAGATGTTGGTATTTTTCTTAATATCTTATTATTGTTACGTGTTTACTGTTCGGTTGAGATATGTCGAATATTTTTAGTAATGTTAGATTATTATATATATATTTAGAACTTAAGAGTAGCCTATTTAAAAGCTAATAAAAAAAAATGACAAAATGACATTTAGCCGACCGTTTCCAAAATGCTTGTGGATTCCAGATCGAACGAAATAGACCTACTGATTGACCGAAAAGACTAAATTAATAATTAAATGAAATATTAAAATAGGCCTAATCTATCTCTAATCATCACATATAAACACCATTTTATTTAATCTGATATAATTTTAAGAGAATATGTAATATTTACATTTCCAATTGCCACATAGCCTACTTTTAAGAAATGTGTCTATTAAAAACATTAATGGTTTGTCACATTTCTACAGTTTTACATGACAGTCCGTTATGAGATGGGGCTTTTCAGAGTTTTTGAAAAGTTTTCTAAACTTTAATTGAGAATTATTATTATTAGCTATATTGTGTTTTTTTCGCCGCTGACTATTATGAAAACCAAAACTACCATCAGAACTTACCATCGGAATTAGTCTCATAAAATGACGAGTTCTTCTCAGTGATCGAAGAAGGTTTTTGATCCTGATTCATATTCTCCAAAAATGTGCTATGTTTTCCAGGCGAGGCGCTGGGAGTTGTGCTGACGCCGTGCGTAAAGTCCGCGGAGCCGCCGTCCGCGTAGCGTCCCATAAAAAACTCATGCCGATGCGCTAGAGGAAGATGCGGAGACTTTTGAAGGTCGTCACACTGAAAGAAAGAGCCGGAATTATGCTCCAGACCCGGTGAATTCTCCGGCGTGATCCTGTTTGGAGGCGAGGAGAAAGACAAACAACTCTCAGTCTCCATCACCTCGTCCCGAGCACGAGAGCGCAAATAGTGGACTAGGATGCTATTAACAGGGGACAAGTTAGTGTATAAGCGAGCGAGATCGTGATTTTTTTCCACTTCTTCATTTCAAGTGGGTGGGATTTAGAGGATCAGAAACAAAGACCCGTGAATTGGGAGGGAGAGAGTGAGACATCGGTCTGATTCAATACGCCCAGAAATCAATCACGTGCGCGACTCCTGTCAATTAACCATTTACCTCCAAAACATTTTCTCTTATAAAACAAAATTGTTATGAGAGATAGGACAATGTGATTAAATCGAGTAATTGTGACTGGCTGAGTCTTTATAACTTTAAATCACCCAAGTAGCATACTGAATCCAGATTTGATGAGTTTCGATCCAGAAACATTTTGCGCGTGACGCTGCCGGTCGCTGTCAGAGCTCAATCAACCCAGTGATCTCGCACTGGCTATACAAATGCCCTGAATGAATGTGATTCTGATTTATCCCATCTAGGCTACATAAACGGTCGATGACAAAATTAAGATATTCTACGGATTTTACATTTACGGATCTATGACCACACAAATATGCTATATAGGCTACTGCTGAAATGCCATTATGTTTTTAGTTAGGCTATGGACAAAATAGGCCTAAAATTCAGAAATTAGGCCCAGTCTGCGTTGAAGAAGCATCGTTTTTTATTATGGATGAACATGAACGAGGTCTAGACAGAAGTAGGCTACAAAAAAATCATTGTATTGGGATTTACAGAATGAAACAACGATGTGTGCATATATATATATATATATATATATATATATATATATATATATATATATATATATACATATATATATATATATATATATATATATATATATATATATACATCATACATTATTTTATAGTTACAATGAGGCAACATTTTAAATTATGATTTTTTTTACGTCACAAGGAAGTTTTCGAACCATACATATCACACAGGCTATATCTTACCACACATAACCCAAAATCTGTCGAAATAATTAAATGGCCGTATAGAAAACAGCACATTTATTTATAGAAAACAGCGAGAGCTGTTGAGACCTCCAGCTTAAACATCACATTCATAAACTAGCAAGATAATAGAAATAAGCAAGTTTATGGTTAGTGCATCAATAGGCCTACACAATAATACTAATAAAAAAATATCAAAACGCTGATCCAGGTTGCATCTTTATTAAACATTACAGAAAATGTTCAATCTTTGATATAAAATTCATCAATGTGATCAACTCACCTGTCACTTCTTTCCACTTCTATCATCGCAAAAGCACAGAACTTTAACTTTACTCCTATAGATACAGAAAGAATAGGCCTAAAGCAAACCACTTTCAATATCTCAATATTCAATATCTATTAGGAGAATGTCACTTAGTTCTTGATTTTTTTATAGAGGCATAGGGTTTGCTGTAGGGGTAAAACGAAAGTCTGCTGCATCCATTACTTTTTCTGCTCTGATTTCTTCTGATTTAAAAGCCAATCAAGCAGAAAAGTTAGTGTTTTAATAATAATTTTGTTCTTTTATGTTTCAACTCAAAAGCTTGAGGAATACCGCAAACTGCAGACTGTCCACCAAATCCCAACGAAAAAAAACAACAACAAAAAAAACACCTTCCATGTGGAGTTGCTTCAGTTTGGACATCCAGAGATCGAAGAAATTCAAAACTGTTGATATTGACGTGGCAGCTCAAATCTCTGCAATAGATCTCTAAACTAAGAGCACTTAAAGGGCTTGCGCTGCTTTCCAGGATGTATAACAGTTTTTTGGATATCTATAAGGCCGCATGGAGCCAACCTGACGGACAAGTGTGTAAACATCAAGTCCATTTGCTTCGGTCAGCCCACATAAGAACCGCTTCATTCGACGATGAATTCACCAAGCTAACAGACTTTGGGAATACGGAAGAGATCATATCACATTCACATTCCTCTGACAAGTTGTTTTGTTGCACCGCAAACGGCATAGTCTTTTGAAAACTTAAATTAAATACTGATTCACTTGTATGTCACTGACGTCGTATTCTTCGTCAAAACTAAACACATGCCTACATCTCATATTCTGTTATTTTGCTGCATAAACTTCTATTATAAACGTCTCTCACTTGAAAGTTGGTTATTGTGGTTTGTGTATAAAAAAGGGACATATGCTAATTTGTAATGGGCAGAGAGTAAATTTTGTTGTTACAAATAAGGAGAACAGAAAAAAATTGAATTAGCGGGATGCCTTGAGCAAACAGTCCACATTTAGCCGTGCACAGACGAGATTGAAGATGAAAAAGAGAGAGTAAAAACGCCGTCTTTCATTATAGTGATCCTAAAAGGCATCAAGAGCCCCGTTAATTACCGAGCAGAAGTTAATCAAAAGGACATGACCGGCCTGCCCCTCGTGGTTGCAGTGGCATGTTTGTAACCCAATTAATGAAGAACATGACTTGTGTTGTGGGAGCTCTGGAAACATGGGCGAAAACTGGAGACCCTCTGTGTTAGAATAGGACCACCGCATGCTGTCTATGAAATGATACTGCCACCGCGAGCATGATTAAATACACACGTGTGTAGAAAGTTGGAGAAATACGTGTAATTATTCAAAAATAAATTATAGCTACATATTAGGGAGACTGGGCAGGTTGTCACAAGAGCTACATCTTAGGGTTTGGAGTCAAAACTACAATTACAAAAGTTTTTTTGTTTTTTCTCCAGTGGTTTTGTTTGTTAGTTTCAAACAGTTAAAACATTTTGGTAACACTTTATTTTAAGGTGACGTAGTTACACATTATTACATATACTTACTATAGGCTAATAACAGTAAAATATGCATAATTACAAGTAGCTAACCCTAAATCAAACCCTAACCCTAACTCTATAGTAAGTACATGTAGTTAATTAATATTACTCAGTAGCCTACTTATTTGAGTAAGTACAATGTAACTATGTCATAAAGTGTAACCAATATTTTTAAATTAAGATCATTTTGTGAATTTTACTAATTCAATATAGTGTCATTTTTATAAAATGGGTAAACAAGTGAACACAAGATCTTACTGGCATAATTCAGAGTCAGGACAAATTTTTTTTTAATAAATGTCTGGTTGGGTGTCACATTTTTATATATTATATAATATATAGTAATTGAAACGTCCCCAGTGGGTGTGACAATATGCCCCATGATTGTGCAATGTTGTCAAAAAAGGTCAGCTTTTGTTCATTTAATGTTTTTTTTTTCCTTGGGCAATAATAGTGTAAATGTTCAGTATCTTTTTGAAGCCTTTGTGGCTATAGAATTTTGACTTTTTCAAAAATAAACCTAATCTAAGAAATATTCACTGGAGCAAAAAGTGTGACAACTAGCCCCACTCTCTCTCCCCTATACTTCAATATGTCTTTGTTAATGTGAGTACTGTACTGTGTATGCAGTGCACCCTGAACACTTCTCCTATGTGTGATCAGCCAAGATTTATGATTCTGGCACAGTGTTAAATGGCTGAAGTCCCATAGAGAACATTTCCTGAGGTGATGGCGTGTTCTTGAAATAAAAAAACCCAGTAGAGAAAATGTACTCCAGAAGACACGTTTGGAGAAAATATCGACTCTGTGTTGGCTGGATGGCCTCAGGAACCAGTGCTCTTAACTTTGGTGTTGACAGAGTTGGCGTGTGCACAACCACAGCCATATCATTTGCATCTGCAGGAAAGCAGACTGAGAGCTGATGCTCTCCTCTACTTCAATAGCTTGCTGATATCATTAAAATATGTCAACCGGCAATAGAGAAAAAAATGTATGTAACCCCCCCAATTATGATCAAACAGATCAGCAGCCATTTTAGAGCACAGAAAAATATGTTCAGAATATAAAACTATAGTTCTTGCATACAAATGAGTTTCCTCCTGAACTGAATATTATTTGAGTGTCCAATAAAGAGAACTGACTGAATCCCGAAAAAAAGATATGAACAACGCTATTCAATTCTAAAGGTTTTTCCCAGAGAAAAAAATTAGGTTCACATGTGTCCGTCCTTCATTACAAGACACTGATAACCTAAACTCCAGCCACCAAAACTCTGCAGGTTATAGATCAGGAGGAAACACCATTTTCTGCCCATGCTGTAAATCTCCAGCAGCTCTTTGGATTTCTGGTAAGTCATCAAACGGCTGACCCTCGCTCCTCTGCTTGCTGTGGCTTTGTGGCCACTCTTGTTTCCTGAACCTGGGGCAGCTGAACCTGTCCCTGGCATGACCCCACACAGGAAATCAGTCCAGTCTGTGGCCCACGGTCTCTCTTTTCCCCTTTCTCCCTCTTTCTTTTTCATCCAGTTTAGAGCAGAGAGCTGGATGTGACCCTTCTGAGACCTTCAATTCACACAATGCTTCACACAACGCTGGACCTACAGTACTAGGCCTATTCGTTTTTCTTATCTGTTATGAGAAAAAACAAAATAACAGTTTTTCAGTGTTGCTGCAGCTCTATGAACCATATGCAGAATTGAATGGAGAATGCCTTGTAAATGATAGATAGATAGATAGATAGATAGATAGATAGATAGATAGATAGATAGATAGATAGATAGATAGATAGATAGATAGATAGATAGATAGATAGATAGATAGATAGATAGATAGATAGATAGATAGATAGATAGATAGATCATCCGATTGGAGACTTAGATTTGGTGCGTTCTACAGTTTAAGGGGTTGTTTAGAGATTAGGATTTTATTTCAACAAAACCATGCAGCATTAGTTGTGTTTAAACAGGGAAACCTCTGTGCTGTTAACAATCTGATTCACACACTCTGATCATGTGTGGATGGATGGTCTTTATCATTCCAGCCTACAGGTTTGCATTGGAATATGTGGAGGGGAAGGGGCAGTAATTCAATTATGTGCCCTGCATGCAGAGAGATGATCCCATATAAAGAGGATGGCTTTTCCTCTGAGGGCTCTTTCTCTCTCTTCCATTCCCTCTGTCCAGCAGTTTGATGGCCAGCTGAAGCCGAAGCTCTGATTGACAGCTGCCGACCCCCAGGTCATAACACATGACAGAGGGAGTCTGGGAAGCGGGAGTTTGTTTCAGAAAAGCACTCAAGAAGGGCCAGTCTGTATGTGTGTGCGGGGGATATTGGGTAAGAACAGACTGACTGTCCCCTCAACAACCCCACGCTATTTCGCTGGCTCTCTCCAGAATGCATGAGAGTACTGAGAGATGCCTATATTTCCAAACAGAGTTTATGTGAATGCAATGATGATGTTCAAATTTGAACACATTTATTCTATAAAAAGTATGGTAACACTTTCGTATGGGGAACACATATTCACTATTAACTACGACTTTTGCCTCAATAAACTCCTAATTTACTGCTTATTAATAGTTAGTAAGGTAGTTTTTGTTGTGTTTAAATTTTAGGTATTGGGTATAGGATTAAAGGATGTAGAATAAGGTCATGCAGAATAAGGCATTAATATGTGCTTTATAAGTACTAATAAACAGCCAATATCCTAGTAATATGCATGCTAATAAGCAACTAGTTAATAGTGAGACTTGAACCCTAAAATAAAGTGTTACCAAGTGTTTTTTTTTTCCTCAGGGGTGCCTTCAGAATTTCCTCCGAGAGCCTTTTAGTACCTTTTAGAAACTGAATGTCTATTACTAGGGTTGTGCATAATTCAGAATTGAAGAACTGATTCCCGTTCAAATTCATGAATTGGATTTTGAATTGAATTAGCCATGCTCCAGACGAAGTTTAACTAGAATTTGAATTTGGATGAAAGGAAGAGGAATTTACTAAATAGCAAAATCATAGAAATTCAACACAGGTAATGTATTTTGAGAAATGAAATGTTCCCTGCATGGTCCACAAAAGTTAATATAATAAATATGATTAAATACATAAACTAATTACAAAATTCTATAAATTGCATTTTAAACACTGTAAAATCCAACAGTGATTCTAATTAACTCTTTTTAGTTACCTTTACTTAATGTCTTAACTTAATTGTAAAAACCTAGTAATCTCTACTATTCAGATTAATTGATTGGTTTGAGTACCATTTTGTCAAGCAAATTTTTTTTATTTAATTCCATTTTTGAGGAGGGGAAATTCTTAATAGACTTTTCACTCATTTTCCTCCACTAACAGTTATTTTTCTCTGTTTGCATTCACTGATTTCCCAAAGTCATCTTAAATGTTCAATTGTCAATACAACTGAAACATTTGAGAGAATATCACATAAACTGACTTTTTCCTAAAATGTTTTTGTTTGAACTCACCACTCACCAATTGGAACTTCATTCATATTACTGTAATTCTCTTCCTATTGATGCAGTGATGCAACAAGAAATCACAGTTATTTGGTTTCAAAGGAAGGGAAGCAATCTTATGTATAGTTTATATAAACTATATTTCATGTCAATTAATGATCTTATAAAATTTTGTTGCGAACACTTATGTCACAAACAAACACCTTGTGAAACTTTTAATTGGGTTGATATAATCCCTCTATATTTGTAACAATATCTTCCAATTGATCATGCTTGAGTCACACACAGACTTCAACATTCAGCATGCAAAACACAACAATGGTAACAATTAAATTTTATTTAAAGTATAAATTATCAAGTACTCTCTACAGTTCTTTTTTAGTTACTAGAACTCTTGTGTAAGTGAACTATATGAACTAAGCATTTGTCAGCACAACATACTATTCCTATTTTTTTAAAGCAATCGGTTTGCATGCTTTTTTTAAGTAAGTCTAACTAATTCGATTTTACAGTGTATCTACAAAATGTTGTAACAAACTTTGCTTTTCTAGTTAAAAAATTACAGTTATATAAATGACTGAATTTCAATTCATTTCAATTATACTTCCTTAGATTCAAATTTGAAGTGCAGTTCAGCATTCTGTTTGCAAACTCAGAACTGGAATTTAAAAAGCATTCTTAATTCATTTCTGAATGGTGCACATCCCTATCTATTACCCATATCTATCAGTCAAACAAAAAAAAAAAAGTAGGCCTATATATTGCATGTACAGCATAAAAGTTGAGCTCACTTAGCAGGCCTGACTGCTCATCATGCTCTTATCATTCCTGTATGTAAAACTGAGTGACTCTAATCAGCGACATGCCAAAAGATCCTCGCTTTCCTCCTCTCTGACTGCAGGAATCCGTAAACAGGCTCCTCAGCGAAACCATCTGGGTATCAGTTGACCTGGCTGCCGTGGACGCACGCCACAGCTAAAAAATAAATAATCCCTAAATGTGTTTATACTGAAGGGGGGGGGGGGGGGGGGAGCTGGTGGCGGAGAGTCTCTGTGACCTGTGGCTCTGATTCAATTAAAGGTGCTCACACAATGACCATGAAGAAGTTTCTGAAGCTCAGATGCTCAGCCATGGGATTTTCATTAGCAGCAGCCTGAGGCAGGGACTCTCTTCTCAGATATGGATAAATCCGGAGAGTTGGCTAAGCATCCCATTTTACCTCTCCTCTGTTCCATGCAGGACCTCTGTTCTAAGTCAAAACATTCCTTGAGCACCATGTCCCTCTAAATATAATTGTTCTGGTATGCAATTTGTACTGCACCCTGCCCTAAATCCAGAAAGTCCTGTCAAACATGTTATTGTAGATTTCGTCTAATGTCTATTTTCTTTTTTTTAGTAATTGGGAGAGTTTAAGGTCCTTGTCCCTCCTGATATCCCTTGGCTTAAGGAGAAGGAAGTACCTACTTTTTTTGAAGGATGCAATTAACCTACATTTTTTCTCCACATATCACCAATTTCCAAAGGTCATCATGCCCATTTTGCTCTGAGAAAGTCGTTGTTGCTCTGCAAATGTAAGTAAAAATAAAGTACAAAGAAAATAATAATTTTTTTGATCATGCCAAAAATAACACCATGAAATTTCTGCGAGCTAAAAAACAAGAATAGTTTACAGTCTTGTGCATGTTGTGTGGCTGTGGCATCATTCATTCCTTCCTAAATTTTGTTTTCCTAAAATAGACCCTTCTTTTCGACACAAGGATTGTGGCTGTTTCATGAGTCATGCGTATTCGGGATAGAAAGAGCCCTTTTAAACTGTCACCGAAAAACGAACGAGTGGTCATGTCGCTTCAAAGCTTTTAGTTAAATCCATGCCAACTTTCTGTCTGTTCCGTGGAGTCATGAAGCGGCCAATAATAGATTCAAGTCTACTGTTCGTGAATTAACAATCAGCTTCACTGTCGTTCCTAGCAGCCTAATCCAGAATATTTGGAAAGCAGTCTACACACACATGGGCATTGAAATGGTTACATCTAAAGAAGGAATTTTGGAACGATTTAGGAGTACAGTAGGCCTACTCCAAAGAAAAATATAGGCTATTTTAATTGTAAATATATATATATATATATATATCATGCAGCCTGTAGGTTGCATTCATTATGTACTCACAGCGTTCATTTGTCATACTATGATTTGAAATATTCGCTCTTTTTTTTATAAGGATCTGAGAAATGCTCCTGAGTATTGCAAGCAATGTTATTTAGTTCATGCCAACTACCCAAATTGTGTTTTCAGTTTTTTATTCGCTTTACAGAGAGATCATAAATAGATAATATACGCGCTTTATGACCTGTTAATTGCTAAAATAGTGTAAGGATACACATTACTAGGCCCTATTCGTTAAATTTAAAATAAATAGTTCAAAGGCAAAAAAATATATAGGGTATAGCCTAGCTAATTAAGCGAAATGCCAAACATTGTAGCCTGAACGTTTTTGGGGTCAGTGCACCCCATCTATTATCCTTGCAGGTTTCTTGTCGCCACCATCAAATAAAATGGAGGCTGCGTGGAATATTAATATTATTCTGTTTATTATTATTATTATTATTATTATTATAAAAAGCATGTCAGTGAATCCCAAATAACAGTTTTATTTGACTGGGCATTTGGAATATCATTATACTGTGCCATTTATATTTTACATTAGTTAGCCTACATGTTTCAGTTCGTCTCGTAGTGAATCTTTTGGGTGTAAATTCTACTTAAACAAACGCCCACCTTTCAAAATGATTGCTTCCAGCTCCCCCGATGCTCTCTGAATGCCCCCGTTGAGAAACGCTGGACTAGTCGGACTATAAAGGCTGATTGGTGGATGAGTGGAGGAGTATAACAGCTGTCTGTCTCAAGCCATCGTTCACGGAGAATGAAGGCGAGTCCACTTACAGTTAAACATTATTGTTACGGTTTTAGGTTGTTTAAAATTTTATTTTTATAGCCTATGTGCACTGGCCGTTTGGTTACAAAAGAGAAAACAATTTAATACATTATTTAATTTATAAGGAAAATTTATAGGCCTAAATTATTTAAATAAATAAAATAAATAGGGGAAGATGACCAGACAATAATATGCATTTACTGATAAAATGACCCCTATTGAGGTAAAAGAAAAAAAGTAAACATAAAGGTCCACCCGGTCCTTTTCACTTCAAAATAAAAACAATATCCCCCCCCTGCAAATTTAAATTAATTATGTGCTCACAAATCTCCCATTAACAAATAAACATATTAAAATTAAAAAGAAAACAATAGCTATAAATACACACATCACTATTCAACGATACAATTAGGATACATAACCTCAAAGCTGTTCACATACGTTGATATTTAGATGACATAATTTTTCTCGCGGGTGGCCGAGTAAATTTTAATTTTAAAATTTAGAGTTGTTTATTCTAACAACTCTTATGGATAGTTTTCATTAAAAATTGCAGCATTTCAAACTAAATTGTTATTTTTTTGTTGAAAATTTAGTCAAAATAAAATAGGCAGTACATTTAAAAAAATCATTTTTTTTTTTTTCTAAATGTTTTAGAAAAAAACAATTCATTTTAAATCCTACAGCCATACTATTTCGCCCATTCACATTTCCGTGGCCTTTTCCCTCCTTATACGGTCCCTGGTCCAGGTGAAATGTAGATAACTGTTCAGTATATGAGCAATTCAATAAATGTGTTGGGATGAGATAGTGCCATGGTCAAGAAGAAAACGTAGAGGGACATCTTACTCCAGGGGGCGCTCATTGGGTTTCTTCAAACGCTAAGTAGCATGTAACAAAAACAAATTAAATTTAGCTTTCCGCTAGCTTTCACCAGAGGCGACATAAGTGAAGTATTTTTACTTTCTACTCAAGTACAGTTTTCAAGTATGTACTTTATTAGTGTTTTCTTTGGAAACTTGTACTTCACTACATTCCAAAGAATAATATATAATGTCATACTTTTTACTGCACTACATTTCATAAATAAAAGTGTTTTTTAATATACATTTAATACTTAATTACATTAAAAAATTTAGTACTTTCTTACTTGAACTCAAGTAAAACTTTGAATTACTTTTACTTGAGTAAAAGTATACAGTAGGCTACTACACTTTTAATGTAATTAAGTATTAAATGATATTCAGTATGGAACGTAGTGCAGTAAAAAGTATGACATTATGCTTTGGAATGTTGTGAAGTAAAAGTTTTCCGAAGACAAACACTCTGATAAAGTAGGCTATAGACACTTGAAAAAAGTACTTAAGCAGAGTAAAAATACTCCACCTCTGGCTTTCATATGGCGCCAAAAGAAAAACAAATTAAAACAATATTAGTAATATATAATTTATTGAGAATAAAAAAACTTGATTCCAGAAAAATACCTTTTAAACTATATATCTGTGCAGGACACATGACACTTAATGCTGCTTTCACGTGCTATCGGAAATTTCCCACTTCTGAAGTCGCCATTACCAGCTCGTCGCATTGATTCAAGTTCTTTATTGTCAGAAAGAACGGGAATATTTATCGGGAAAATCTTATTAAAGCCAAAATGATAGGCTATTTAGCGTCCCATTCACTGACAATCATATAAACATTCACCAATCTAGTCAGCATGCAGACAATTTTAGAATTTCGGTCAAATACAGTCTTTCGCTGTGTATAAAACATATAGGGCCTTTCAAAATGATTATTCATATATTTAAATATGCACTATACTTGTGATGCAGCTGTTGTGGAAAAAACTAAGAATAGCAGTCACCACAGCAATCATTCTGCCCTCCGCCATGTTTAAAGTTTGTGGCCCGCCCTTCTCAGTTGTAAATATGACTTGAAAGGGCATTGTCAATTTAGGAAATTTTAGGAAATCAATTTATGTCATTCATGTCAAATAGGAAACTTGTATTTACAATAATTCCGATAACATGTGAAGGCAGCATTACAATCAATCACATTATAATAGGCCTACTTTGAGAAGCATAACTAAATAGCAAGATGGATCATACTTTCTTAAATATAAGAAGAAATGGGGCCTATAGTTGCAATATAGTTCAGCAGTCACATTAGATTAACAATGAATATCTGTGAGGAATACAGGCATCAAATTAATGCCACATTTCAAATTTGCAACCTTGAAATCTACAGTGCAAGAGGGAGGACAATGACCTAAATTTGGCCCGTGGCCTTTGGTTGTGGGACCAGTCTGAATGCCAGACTACGGCAGCTGTGCAAGCGTAACTGCACAGGAACAGCTCGGGTCATCTTCACGTGCCCCGGAGCTCATCCTGATGGCCCAAGGCACTGGACATGTGCTCTGACCCCTCACAGAACCACCCAGATGCTGGGCATAATGCAACCTTTCATTTGCGTTGCTGTCTATCTTCGGTTTGAGTATCGAATTCTTACATCCGCAGGACTGAAGTTGATTCTTTCACAAAGGACACACAGACACTCACAATAACATAGGGACTTGTGTACATACACAGGCTCACACACAAAACAGACCCAGCACATACACAGACTCCTCATGGCTACACTGGGATTCAAGAACACACAGAGAACAGGGGAGGGAGAAACATTTTTATTACCAAAGCTCTTCCAACAGCAATACAGCCATGAAGATTTCAGCATTTAAAAGCAACTATTCTCAATTCCAAAAGAGACTGATGAGAAACCACATCACACAACCTAACAGGAACATTACTACTACTTAATGTGAATTCAATCCTCTCTCTAAATGACAGCAACTGACCTTGAATTAGAAACGTTTGGAATCAAAACCTAAACTGTTTGGAAATACTCTGCACCTAAAGCAATGAGAAGCAGATGACGATCAAAATCAACATCAGATTAATGCTCCATTTGCCTTTCACACAAGGACAAAGGAATAGAAGGGAGAGAGAAATAGAGATTTTTAACCATTCAGAACAAAGAACACGCTTACGTACATTTGTCTTCGCATTTCACAAAAACTTAAATAATATAAAGATAGAATTAGGAAGGAGGAACAAAATTAGTCTACATGCAAATGAAGAATCCATAGAATCAAATTGGAACAGACTAAGCAAAACTCATCACGACTCTTACTTTAATAATAAGATGAAAATTAAGACCATATATATATACAGAGCAAATGTAAAACACCAAACAAAATTATGATTTATGTAGTTTCAAAAATACAGATTTGAAATAAGCATTGTTATCTTAAATTGACATCAGAGTCAAATGTACACTAACAAACATGCAGCTATGTTGACAAACAAAATCTTATATGGAGATACACAGGTGCACACACACACACACACACACAAATCTATGTATTGATAATGGCACTGCTGCCCAACTGTGCCCTGGAGACTTACATCCTTGAAGCAGTGCAGAAAATCTAATTTATTGAAGCGCAGCAGCAGCTGGATTTGCACTTCCGAGAGAGGGATTCCGTTACAGCCAACGGAACTTAAACTGGGATTCTGACTGCTGAGGGAGAGTGAGGAGGTTTAGCCTTTGGGCGAGGTCTACAGAGCACCAGCTCACCCACTACCCTGCACATTGTCCTCAGTGTAGCATTTTGAGAAAGATCCAAATAATTTTGTATATTTTTGTTGTTGTTGTTGAACTGCATGCATGGTCCACCAGCTAGACCAGCCCCGAAGCAGATTAAAATTGTTTTGTTTGGTTCATTATGTTGTCTTACATAGGCATCACATTTTTTTTTTTTATGTTATGTTATAGAACACTATTGTTAATTTATTACAATAAACCTTCATTATGTATGCTGTCTCTAATTGCATGTTGAACAAGTGACAAAACAGATCAGTTTTTAGTTTATTTTTAATTATTTCTAAAAAAAAAAAAAAAGTCAGTGCAGTTGTGCACTCAGTAACAGCTCTGAATGATTCATTAACTGGTTGAAAGGTATTCAAAGTGCTCAGAAGTGAGTTGACTGACTGACTCCTAAATGGATCCCAAATTAATGTCTTATTGCAAGTTGTATGTATGTGTGTGACAGAGATATAAAAATAAAAGAATAAAAGAAAATATGATTCACTGTTCATGGAGACATGATTTAATTCCCTAAATTGTTCATTTGTAACATACTCAGTTTTGCACAAAAATATATTGTCAATAATAAACAATAACTAACATTGTGTTGTCTGCTCTTCAGATTTTCAAATTAGACAAAGCAATTATTCTGGTTAACTACATAAAGTAGACTGACTTACCAGAGCAAGGTCCTTCCACTGCGCTGCTTTTTAATTGTTTTCTATGTAAACAACATAGACGGACGTCAATTTTCAGCGCATGAGCACCGCATCTTTAAAACACTGTGTCAAGTTAAAGGCAGGGTAGGTGATTTGTTCCAGAAACATTTTTTTGCTACGCTGGTTGAAAGTCTCTTCACATCCTAATAGCAATCACTAAGTTAAGTGGTCTAAATGTATTTATATGTATATATCGTCTGTGGAAGGCGTAGGACCATAAAATGTTCGTCCAATGCAATGATATGATGACCTACCTGCCTGTCAACGTATGCATTTTCATACCTCCACGCACCCTGCTCGCGCAGACATCACACGTCATCAGCGCGTTTCATTAGATTTAAACAGACGTCAGTCACAGAGCAGCACAAACAAACAGCAGCCGCCTTTTACAGTTCTTCCTGAACCAAAACAACTTATGCTCTTGTCACGCCATAACTACCGCAATTTGGAAGAGATGGAAACCCTGTTATATTCAGAGTGGTACATGATTCGAATTTATGCGTTTCAATGGCAACACTATCAACGATGAAATGAATCTGCAGCAGTCAGGTGGTACAGGTCAGTGCTCTTTAAGTTGTTTATGTTCATCATTATTGTAATGTTATGTGCTTTAAAATATGAGGTAGCTTGTGACGCTTTTTGTTTGCTCTGGCTGTACGCGCTCATATGTTTTGGATGAGGCGTGGCTTTGGAGACACTCTGAAGGGAGGGTGGGATCTTATGCTTTCAAAGCTAGCTCGCCATTGCTAGCCTCTCCTAAAAATACCTACCCTACCTTTAAAAGAAGTTTTAAAAATGCGTTTGGAAACACTGTGTTCTTTGCCATAAACTGTTAAACAACTGTTGTGTGAAATGGATTAGCTATTCTTTAGTAAAGAGCTGTTGAATTTGTTCTTTTGAAGACTTGATTCCCCAGAACCTTAGCAATCCACTCTCTCATATCGATTCTCAACAGTTCGCAATTAAAGAATCACGCCACAGCACTGCCGCACACTCTAGTAAGATCACATTGATACACTCCGAATTTTGGCAATTGGAAACTTGGCAATTTACATTTTATTTTCGCATTTTCGACCATTTTCTTTTAATAATCTGCAAGTGTCATCCAGTTCAATTACTGACTCTTCCCCAACTGAATTCTGATAAGGTGAATATAACAATATAATGAGTGTTTATATCTTATATAATACATTTACTCAGCTATACAGATGTGACTGTAATTTCCCTCAGTAATGAAACTGTGAAGAGAATTCTTTTGAGAAGTTACACACATGCTCAAACATATGAATGCAACTGTGTTGTCCTCACTGGATGCCATATTGAATTTTATGTGGAGTCCTTGATGAAAACGATTATACACATTCTGTATAAAGGTCCTAGATCGCGTAATTTTCACTTTCAACTCACTTTCAAAACTGTTTTAATCTTTGTCAGATGAAATTTTTTTTTTTGAAAAGACACTTCATAAGTTGGCATGTTGTTAAACAACACCATTCCTTGGATGCACTGTAGGCCTATTTCCTGTCAAAAAATAAATATGTTGCTATACCCTGACTATGGACTATAGAGTCCTGGCTGTGACCCCTTTATGGCCAAGCACCCCCCAGACCGCAGGCCCCTGTCTCCAAACGCAGTATCAGGTCTGCAGGACAGCTGTCCTTCTCCCCTTCTCCTCTCCCTTTGCCTCAACTCTCTCTCCCTAGTGCTTTCAAAAGCTCCCTGTGTCACCAGACTGATTAAAACAAACACTGCTCATATTTTGGTATCTAATCCAATTGTGCTCTTTTTCTTCAAACTGAGCCTGCAGCGCGTGGGGTATTGGGTGTCTGGGACCCCCGTGAGCCCCCCTCTTCTGTGGCAGGGCTTCGATTTCAAACACTCTAGGACATCACATAGGGGGAGCCAAGCGTAAATAAAGACTTACAGCGGCTCTTTTAAAAAAGTCAAGGTATGAGTGGAAATATTTACCTTCTTTTCCTGTGCAACTTTATTTGACTAAGATGGCTTAAAATAGTGACCAGCATTTGCATTGAGCTTGTGTTTGTGTTCGGAGTATTTGTAGCCATCGGCTGGTATGGGGATAAAAGGAAGGCCTCTCTCAGGGGTGACCCTGGTTATGTGGCCGACTGCTATGGGGGTGGATTGCGAGACTTGTCCCATGTTTATTGTTTTATTAAAAGGGGCATGTTGAGCTTGTGAGGTCAGGACTTTTCCTGATATCCTGACTTAAAGTAGTAGACTTGTGTATGCAAAGGCCTGAGCAAAAGGTCCACACATGCAGTCATAATTACAGATACAGGACTCAACATGTGGTTGCTTTGTTTACCATCTGTAGTAAAATCTCGCAATCAAAAACGTTCAGCTTGAGAGCTCACAAGCTCTCCACTTGGCCCCGGTTCTTGTTCAAATGAGTCTTCCTCCACATGATCTGACCCTCGAATGTTGCCAGGTTATGACAAGAGCATTCTAGCATTCAACCCCCCCATCCAAAAGATAAACACATGGAGATTTAAGCTGTAACCAGAGCTGTTCAGAGAATTCATTCAAGGGTCAGCAGCACACACAGTGCTTTCAGATAATGGCCTTATCTCAAATATGTTGCCCGAGTTGCTCCTTTACATTCATTAGTATTGGAATATCGTTTCATATTGAATCTATGTACTGTAGCCGGTTAGATAATCATATATAAGATGATCAGATACAGTAAGTTACCATAAATAACTTTAATTACAACATACATTTATGAGAACAGCTCAACTTTGATTAAAATATCAAACACAAGTCAGGACTTTGGTAATGAATCCTTCAGCAGAAATCAAGCATGACGTTTTTAGCACCATCTAGTGGATGAAATTCTGCTATCTCATTATGAGTGATGTAATTTCCTGTATTGTGGAACCTGTCCAACTGCTGGCATAAGCAGTAAAATCATCAATATCTTCTCTGACATGTTGCATATATTCATTTAGGCACCATTACATTTTATTGTTACCTGTTCTCTTTCAGTGAGCATTTTTCTTGTAAGAATAGGGTGGAAAGTCTAAGGCTGGTTTGAGTTTCTTTACTGGGTCTTTATAGGAATTTAAAAACACTCCCAAGTCTTCATATCCCAGTTTGAATCATACATGTGTCATTGTCCAAAGGAAGCACACAGAATCATCAAGGACTGTGCACCCCACACACACAAGCTGTTTCGGCCGTCTGGCAGATGGTACTGGAGCATTGAGTCACAGAATACTGCAGAAATGTAGCAGTCTAACTTAAGGTGGGAGAGAGAATGGCAAGAGTGTGAAATGCTGTCATCACCACATAACTAGGCTGCTTTGAAGAGCCTAAACTATAAAACATTTAGCTTTGTTTACATTTTTTTGTTTACTACATAACCCAGTGTGTGTTAGTTCATAGTTTTCAGTTTTGTTCTACAATGTAGAATAGTCAGAAAAAAGACGCATAAATGAGTAGGTGTGTCCAAACTTTTGACCGGTACTTTATATATGTATGTATATGTGTGTGTGTGTGTGTGTGTGTGTGTGTGTGTGTGTATGTAGCCTATGTATGTATGTATGTTTATATATATATATATATATATATATATATATATATATATATGTAAATATATGAATGCATGTGTGTGTGTGTATATATATATATATATATATACACACACTGATCAGGCATAACATGACCACTGACAGGTGAAGTAAATAACACTGATGGGGGCCAAATTGTGATGGCTAGAGGACTGGGTCAGACCATCTTCAAAAGTGCAGCTCTTGTGGGGTGTTCCCGGTCTGCAGTGGTCAGTATCTATGAAAAGTGGTCCGAGGAAGGAACAGTGGTGAACCGGCGACAGGGTCATGGGAGGCCAAGGCTCATTGATGTGGGGAGCAAAGGCTGGCTACCGTAGCTCAAATTGCTCAAGAAGTTAATGTTAGTTCTGATAAGAAGGTGTCAGAATACACAGTGCATCGCAGTTTGTTGCGTATGGGGTTGCATAGCCGCAGACCAGTCAGGGTGCCCATGCTGACCACTGTCCACCGCCGAAAGCGGCAACAGTGGGCACATGAGCATCAGAACTGGACTACGGAGCAATGAAAGAGGGTGGCCTGGTCTGATGAATCACGTTTACATCACGTGGATGGCCGGGTGCGTGTGCGTTGCTTGCCTGGGGAACACATGGCACCAGGATGCACTATGGAAAGAAGGCAAGCCGGTGGAGGCAGTGTGATGCTTTGGGCAATGTTCTGCTGGGAAACCTTGAGTCCTGCCATCCATGTGGATGTTACTTTGACACGTACCACCTACCTAAGCATTGTTGCAGACCATGTACACCCTTTCATGGAAATGGTATTCCCTGGTGGTGACTGTGGCCTCTTTCAGCAGGATAATGCGCCCTGCCACAAAGCAAAAATGGTTCAGGAATGGTTTGAGGTGTCGACTTGGCCTCCAAATTCCCCAGATCTCAATCCAGTCGAGCATCTGTGGGATATGCTGACCAAACAAGTCCGATCCATGGAGGCCCCACCTCGCAACTTACAGGACTTAAAGGATCTGCTGCTAACATCTTGGTGCCAGATACCAGAGCACACCTTCAGGGGTCTAGTGGAGTCTATGCCTCGACAGGTCAGGGCTGTTCTGGCAGCAAAAGTGGGACCAACACAATATTAGGTCATAATGTTTTGCCTGATCGGTATATATATATATATATATATATTACTGTTTTTAATAAATGCAGCATATTTGGAGCAAAATAAACATTTCTTAAAATGTCAGTCTGAGAGGCTACAAGGTTTTTGCACTAAATAGCTCATTCAAAACATATTGAAACAACCTTAAATGTTCCCTAGCAGGTCTCTGAAGTAACCTTCACCGTTATTTACTTTTGACAAACCGCTTGTCATTTGGTATGAAGTCTTAAGAGCCAGGAAAATCACACAAAATGCACCGCCAGGCCAGTTTATGATATATGGCCCATTACCCTGGACTTCTTTGCGGTAATAATGCAATCTTTTTTTTGCACCCATTGGTCCAAAGCACAGAACTGACCTTAATATGCAACTTCAAACAGCAAGAAAAGAACGCTGGACCTGAGAAATACAGCCATAATCATTCCCTGTAATGACCAATGCTGCTTGAAGTTTGAGACCTGACCGAAAGTTAAAAAAAACCCACAACTGTATATCAACTGCACAGACTGCAGAGTTACAGCCCCTTCCAGCACATTCAGTGCTGAAACCAAGGTTGTTTATAATGGTGTGATATTGTCTCTTTTTATAAATACGGCAGGCGGCAGCTGGCAAGGTCTAATGTAAAAAAGATGACCACAATCTCCCATTCTACATCTGTATGGCTTCTGCAAAGCCACCCTCTCCAAAACAACTCCACTTCATTAAATTCCACTTTTCCCAGCCTCATTTGCAATTAAATGCACTGATAAGCACTGTTCCTTGAACCATGTAGCAACCTAACTGGGCTATAAAGTAATTTGTAGCATGAAGAACAGCCCTCATTTTAACACAGTTCATTACGTAGCATAAAATCATAGGTTATTTTCTTTGCGTTCATACGAGAAAAGAGGCATTTGGGCGTGTGTGGCAGGCTTGTTCATATAGACAGTATTCATGTCTTTATCTGATGGAGAGGAGCACAGAATCAATAAAGCAATGGAGTATGAAGACAGGCGGACAGAAAGATGAGACATAATGTTGCCCACACCAGAGAGGCTGTGGCACACTCATTTGTCACCACTGTATGTATGTGTGTGTGTGTGTGTGTGTGTGTGTGTGTGTGTGTGTGTGTGTGTGTGTGTGTGTGTGTGTGTGTGTGTGTGTGTGTGTGTGTGTATGTGTGTGGAAAGAGAGACAGAATGAGAAAGAGAAAATAATGTCAGAGTAGGGACAAAATAAAAAAAAGACTAAGCCTAACCTAGACTCTAAACTAAGTTACCTACCTTGTGTTTTACATTTACAGGCAAGTTAGCCATATAAGTCATATTTTAGTACAGTGAGGTAGACAAAAAAGTCACGTTTGAAATTATTATAATTATCTTTATTTAAAAAAAAAATCTTAGTCATGGTTTATTCACTTTCCATAAGTCTGGTGTCTGTCTGTCATGTGGACTTTTAAAGACACTTTTAGAAGGTGGATAAGCCATCATTCTGAAACCTAGTGTACATCGGTGTGTGATCATCTAAAGAGCCCTTTATTCTGGACCCAGAGGAGGGTGGGAGTCGGGCGGTGGGTTCTTTCGTCTGCAGTGTGTGTTCGTCTTCAAAAGGTGACCTTTACAGTGCTGAAATAGCCTGAGTAAATCTCCTCATGCACATTCACACAGGTCTCACCAGCACACACATTGTATGTGTGATGTCTGAGGTAATAAAATATTACTTTTTGAATCATTCTAATGCATTTATTACTTCACCCTCACCCTTAATGTTAAAAAAGCATACACCCTGTCTGTGCTCTGAAGCCCCTTGTTCAATATGGGTTTATGCCTAGGTTATCTAATGTTTGTACATAGACTCTATGTATAAACTATTTTCTAGACCAGTGGTTTTCATCCAGGGGGCCAGGGGGACGCACACAGGGGTCCTCACAAACTTCCAGGATGCAAGAAGAAAGAAGGTGGCCTGGTCTGATGAATCACGTTTTCTTTTACATCACGTGGATGGCCGGGTGCGTGTGCGTTGCTTACCTGGGGAACACATGGCACCAGGATGCACTATGGAAAGAAGGCAAGCCGGTGGAGGCAGTGTGATGCTTTGGGTAATGTTCTGCTGGGAAACCTTGGGTCCTGCCATCCATGTGGATGTTACTTTGACACGTACCACCTACCTAAGCATTGTTGCAGACCATGTACACCCTTTCATGGAAATGGTATTCCCTGGTGGTGACTGTGGCCTCTTTCAGCAGGATAATGCTCCCTGCCACAAAGCAAAAATGGTTCAGGAATGGTTTGAGGTGTCGACTTGGCCTCCAAATTCCCCAGATCTCAATCCAATCGAGCATCTGTGGGATATGCTGACCAAACAAGTCCGATCCATGGAGGCCCCACCTCGCAACTTACAGGACTTAAAGGATCTGCTGCTAACATCTTGGTGCCAGATACCAGAACACACCTTCAGGGGTCTAGTGGAGTCTATGCCTCGACAGGTCAGGGCTGTTCTGGCAGCAAAAGTGGGACCAACACAATATTAGGTCATAATGGCCACAATAAGTCTTAAAATTATTATTACTTGTTTAATATATTAACATAATCTTAATTAAAATGCTAAAAATAAAGATGTACACTGTAAAAAAAAAATTTCATGATTTGTTATGGCAACTTTTTATAATTTATCAAATCAACTTAGATAATTAATGTGGTTCAGATAACATTATATTTTGAGTTTCTGTTTATTAAACCAATCTCCTTTATTGTATTAACTAAAAAAAAATTTTTCAATGAACTCAAAATTTTAAGGCAACCTACTTTTTTAAGTTAAACCAACAATAATTTTTTACAGTGTACAACATTGAACTGGTATCATATTTTTGAGGGGGGATTTTTCACAACAGAAGTACCATGGGTGCATATAAGATTTAAATAAGAGGGCCTTCGAATATTGTCTTGGGCAATCTTTTATTGTCTTGAAGTCAAAAAAAATTGAGAACCCCTGCTCTAGACTGTATTTATAGTCCCTTGTTTACATTTATTGTTTGTAACCTTGTCTGTAAATACTTTGTCTCAAACTACAGAATGTTTTCAATAAGCTTTTCCCAGCAAAGACAAAATGGCAACGAAACTGATTTTGATTAGACTTTTAGCCACAAGAGGGTGCTGAACGTCCACACGGAATGAGCTCCATTTCACTGCTGTGCTGATTTGCTTCTACTGATGCATGATGGGTAAGAGACGTTTGGCTGCTTTATCCAAAAACCAAGACATAAAATTTAAGAGTGCCTTTTCTGAACTGACCCTTATGGCAGCCAAAGAAAAAGAAGCAATGTTTAATTTGAAAACCATGTAAGAGATTTTTGCAAAATACATTATATGGCTTTATTTTCTCTTCACACTTATATCTATCTCTTTCCTAGCTCTAACAAAAAATGCACACATCTGACATGGTCTGAGCAAAAAAACACAGGTATAGCACCCAGGAGGTGGCTGTTTCCTGACAGATTCTTCGTTCCTTTATCAAAAGGCCTCTCCATGTGTAAAGACCTCCTAGTCATTAAGCTGATGGACGACCACGTGGGGCTTTAGGTTGCAGATTATGAGTGAACTGTGTTGAAGTGTTTTCCCTCTAATGGAAATTGCAGTCGTGATGCGCAGTTAGACAAGCAGAATTTGAGTAGACACGCTCATGTTCTGCGTCTTGTTCTAGTTTCTGCTGCAGATCATTTATGTAGATGTATGCAAAAAATAGCACTTGGATTTGGCTTTATGAATGGATGCGTTTTTTTTTTTTTAGTGTTATTCAGCAGACTTGTAGAGTGTGCATCTGATTAATCACACAATTGGTCAGCAAACACAACATAAAATCCAGCTTCTGACTCATCGAGATGTTCTGCTCCACAATGCACTTGATGAAAATAGAGCTGAATATATATATATAAATCAGGGGTTCTAATTTGAACAGTTTGTCATACTAACTGCATCCGTTAGATTGGAGACTTACATAAGCGAACCGCACTTCTATCAGTACACTGAGTAGCATCTCCTAGACTCTAGAGGGCCATCTGTTGGGTCCTCACACCTCCTTCTATCTCTGTAATGAGGGCTTAACAGTGGCTTAACCCTCTCCCATCACTGCCCATATAATGCCTTATATAACAGAGAGACATATTAAAAAATGACTAAAGCAGAGATGGCTGGCAGACCATTAATGCGCGTTAGGATTATTATGTGCGCTTATTCTGTACACTTAGCTCTAAGGCACTGTAGAACTGGATTTGATGGTGCACACGTAGCCATTAATCAAATCAGTTATTGTGACAGTCTTATACTATTATCATCAAGAGTCTAGGGTATTTCCATAATTATGAAACAGGAATTATGCACAGGTAAACAGGAAGGCGATGTATTTTTTTCTGATGTAAATATTCGTCCTTCTATCCCATTTTAATATTCTCGTGCGACCAACGAAAGATGGATTATTTTATTTTAGCAATTGACCCTTTAAGTTTCGCCTTAAAAAAATTACTACCCAGTCCAGTTTAGCATCTTTTGCCAGCCACCATTTTTATTATATAAACTTTAGTTCTTTTAATGTTAGTTTATAGGGAGAATCATGATTGGATAATTTCCATAAAATTGTGTTTAAAACTGTGAAAATACAATAAAACACTGTCTTTAAATAAATCCGAAGTTTATGTTGTGGATTAAACTATTTCAGCCCTCATTCCCAAATGAACCTGTAAAACATCAGAAAGAACATCTACATTTGTTTCAAGGTAAATTAATGTTACTTAAAGGAAGTAAGGAATGTAAATTACATAATTAATGTAACTTAATGCCATTTCGTTTATTCATTTCAATTAACTTCAGGCTGTTTTTACCACATATGAGCACATATGATATAAATCTCCAGTTCAATCCTATGGGATGATCTGTAGAGCTTGTCTGATTTAGCAACAGTAACCAAAGGGGGCTGAGCTTGACAAAGTGTCAGTTCTTTTTGGTGATGCTAGTATATAGTGTAAGATCCGTAAACTTTACTTTAATTATTATCAAATTCACTTCACTTATTTATAGTACACTAAATGCTGCGAAGATATTTCTTCAGAACTTATATTTACTTCATCACCAGAAAAAGAAAGACATGAAACCAATTCTATAATCCATACAGAATTGCACCTTATTCAAGGTCTAGGAAGCGAGCTGAAATCAGAACACATGAAGAATAACAAAGCTATTTAGTTAAAATCATAATGTCATGTTGTTCTGGATTCTGTCTTTATGGATTTTCATGGATTAAGCAGTGCTGAAGGATGCATTCAAATTCTTGGCAACAGAAAGCTTGCTGTTTCTCGGAAGAAATGTTTATTTCCTGCAGCCTTTAGAGTACAAATGAAAGATATATTTAGTGTTTTATCTTGCACTCGCCCTCATATCTCGCTTGGCAAATGTCTAATCCTTTCATGTTATATCTGTGTTTAAAAATGCACAGTGTCATCTTTATTATGCAGTGTGTGGGTTTTCACTGAAAATGATTGAATTGAATAAGAAGTCAAATCCATCATCAGTCTATCATCTTCAGTTCTGGCATTTGATGAGCAATATCTTCAACCCTATATATTTAGTTATTTAATACAAAAGCACAATGCATTAATGCATTAGATTGTGCGGAAATAATCATAGATTACAGAATACAGAGGGGTTTTTATATAAAGACGAGTATAGATAATATAATATATATATTCCAGCTTCTATAATCTCTTTTTAGGTATTTTCATATTGTATATTATCAGCGTTCCCTTTATCTGTGTGGCGGCTGACTGTCTTATTGGCAGGTTGTGATACAGATGGTGTTGTGCCTTCCCATTATGCAGTTCCATGCACCTCCTATCTCTACCATTTTGTATGTTTTCCAATGAAATGACAGTCCCATCAATACCAAAACATTTTTCAAATACATAAGAATATTTATTAATCTTAGGACAAATTCTGATATCAATGCCCCTTTAATCATTCATTAGAATCCTGTCCTGACATTCTGTAAACATATGTGCTGTCACAGCACATATCTAACTGGAATCAAGCCTAAATCAAAAGCATCCCTGTAGCTCCACCCTTGGCACTGACAATATCTGTATCGGCATCCTGTTTATGATACGTAATGCTGCAGCAGGAGATTATGACGTCAGCCGGCCCTTAACAGCAGGCTGTTTATAGTGCTCAGAACAGCTTCAGCCTGAAATATGTCCTGTGCTTCATATGCTGTCAGTTTAACACACACCCCGATTCATGACACCTGATTTACAGCTGTGTCTCCCCCATGTCCCTTGTCATCTTATCTGTGATTAAGGTCATTAGATGTTGGTTACAGAGTGATTGGTCTGTTGTCTGCTCCTAAAGGGATTGAGCATACATCATTAATGATTCAATCCATGTAATAAGTCTGACTTCACTCCAGGAGAAAAAGATGTGGTGTGCATACACAATCAGGCAATTACATTTTCAAGCCTTTGAGTCTCTGACAGACTGTGCAAGAGGTACAGGTTGCTTCTGTCAGGTACAAGGCTTGAGGAAATACGGTTTGTCAAAGGCAGTTAAAAGGCACAGAAAGTGATATAAGACACCATGGACCATTAACTCTGAGTCTAGGGTAAGTAGTTAAATCCTGAATACCATTACATGTTTTAAATAAATAACATGCAAAAGCATACCAGATTATGCACCATACATTGCCTATAATAAGCTTTGTTTCTTGTTATCCCACTCTTTCAGGCTTTATTCATCCTCATTTTGTAATGTTTACAAGTGAAGAACGTGAGCACAGACCGGCTGACAAAAAGGGAACAGCACTTCTTTGGATCACGCTGGTGCTGACAAATGGCAGACTGGCAGCCCTGCAAAATTTCACTCTTACCGCTGAGTATTTGGATAGCAATTTGGAAGCTTCCATTTGCCATTGTGGGAGTTTGTTTAGAGGCTTTTCTTTAGAAATTATTTGCCAAATTTTAATGATTGAATATATCACTAGGCCATACTTTATGTAGTATGCGTACATTGATCAATATTTGATTTTATTTGAGAGTGAATTAAGCCTTAAATCTGTTCATCATGCAAAGTGATTGTGTCCTATTGACTTTCATAATACAGCTGACACATTTTTCAAAATATCTTCTTTTGTGTTCTGCAGAAGAAAGCCAGCTGTATGATTTTGGAACAACATGAGCAAATAATGACAATTGAAGTAACTTTGCAACTACATGTCAACTAACTCTCATTAGAGTATTAGTAGACTGTTAGGTTAGGGTTATGTTTAGTAGAATAAGTTGACATGTACTACTGCAAAATGACTTACTGTTGGATGGACCATCAAAATAAAGTTTTAGCAGATATTAAGCAAACAGTCTACTAACACTCTAGTGGCACAGATCCTAAACAAACTCGTCTTCATACCGGCGTGATGAATCTGGAACTGGAATAAATATTTTGAATGTTCCGATCCCAATCTGAATTCTGACCTGTAATGCTGCCTGAAACATAATCATACACTGTTCATTTGTTGGCCAGAAGAGAACTGAGCCTAGTTTCTCCCAAGGTTTTTTTTCTCCATTCTGTTACCAGATGGATTGCTTAGTTGAGGACACTTATTATTCTTAATATTTTTGATCTGCCGATCTGAAGTTTACACGGAGATGATAATGGTATTGTTTTCCAAACTCGTTTTTCAAAAACTTGCACTTTGAAAAATGTCAAAGTTTGTGTTCTCAGGCCAGCAAAACACTGCTGTCGTGTAAATGAACGGTCAGAACGCAAATTTTTTTCTGTTGTGTAAACGGCCCCTAAATGAATAGCTACCCAGCAAACATTGGTCCGACGGCAATGTTGTGTCCCTGGCCAAAAATAAATTGTGGTAGGTAAAAATATGTTACACAGAACATTTCCTAAAAATGCATTCAGATACGTCCGTTCAACTTTCATTTTGGAACTATTTTTCAACCATGACGGTACGTGTCGGAGGTACGTTTGCTGGGTAATGGTTTTTACAGTGGAAATGAATCAACGCTGAACTTACTTAAACTGGACAATGACTTTCTGCTAGAGCTGCTGTACAGCCAACACAATATTTGTTGCATTGATTTCCTGTTATCACTGTAAAGCTGCTTTGAAACAATCTGTATTGTAAAAGGCGCTATATAAATAAAGGTGACTTGACTTGACTTAATGACTGGCAGTTGACAAGTAGTTGCAAAGTGACTTATAGTTAGTAGAATGTCTAAAGAATGTCTAAACCACTTTTGCATCTCATAGAGTAGATATGGGGGTGAGTAAAAATGTATTCATTCATGGGTGAATAGTTATTTAAGGCCCAATTTGATAGTGCACACTCTACTAGTTTTGTATAATAACTCTACTTTCCCTCTTGATTTCTCTCTTCCTCTCCACTATCCCCGCAGTGTCATAATTTCCCCAGATAAAATGCCCCGTGCGGCCATGTTGTAAATCCAAGCCTTGCTGCATGCCCCATTAGGCCGGTGATAAATATCCCTTCCGCTGGTTTCCTGAAGCCTGTGCGCACAAATGAGCCTGTGAACAGTGTGAAGTCTTATCAACTCAGAGGCGGGATGTGGAGTTCATGGACGTTTTAGTGACAGACCTTAGTTGCAAGTTTTAGAAGACTCACTAATAGTGTTTAAAAATACTACCTTTTCATTCTTTCTTTTTTCTAGAATTGAATTCTGCTTTCTGCACTGTCGAAATCTGGTGTAATGCGTCAGGCTAGCATGTGTGTGCCAGTGCAGAGCATCCACACAAATGCACTTCACTCAAGGTCACAGTGACGCCAGCAAGTTCTCAATAATTAAAGCCTCTCTCTGGGACCACTGTTGCAGCCTCACAGTATGGTAAGAACAGCAGAGGAAATTGTGTTCATCGCATACTTTAGCTATATTTTTTATTTGTTAACAATAACAACACTGGTCTACACAGGTTCAATAGATTTAAGATGCATAAACTCAAAAGTAAGGCCACATCTGATATAACTTCAGGTAAATACAACATTTCCATATTACCCCTGCATAGTAATATCACTTGTATGTTTACGTAAATTCTGCGTTCAGATGCTGTGTTTGCAGCAATTAGGGATTGTAGTTTGTTATGCTGTATAGTTATTTATCTTGTGCCAGCAGGGATTTGACTGTTATGGTTGAATAAAACACTGGTGCTATGGCTAATGATCTGTACTGTGTTTGTGTGAAGTAGAAGTCTTGGCTTAAGTGACGCGTGCAGTGTGTGATGTCAGGTTGCAAGTAGACAGCATCCGTTTTACCTTGATCTGACATGCGTTTGCCACCATGGCTCATTCATGCCACCAGAATATAATCCCAAGTACGCTTACACACACACATACACCCAGCAAATGAGTCAGAATCATATGATCTGCTGTTGCCATAGCAACAGATCCCAGCAGTGGGCCCTGGCGAGGTGAGTCACATGAGATGGGTGAGGAGCTCTCTGTGCTCCATGAGAGAGAGCTAGAGCCTTGTGATTCACACACACACACACACACAAACACACACACACACACACTCGCTACAGGGCTGAGGATGCTCCAGCGTGCCCAGAGCTACAGGCTTTAACACAGGGAGGGAATTGCTGGATACTTCAGTCCTATTTTTAGCTGTTTGCGCACGTCTGCATGCAGCATCCCGGTGTCTTAGACATCTGTGGAAAGGGAGATGCTCACATCCTCATTGTGCCTTACTAGCGTTTGCCTAGTAGATGCATATGTCTGAAGGTAGCCACGTGGGCTATGACAAGGCCCACACAGAATCTACGCCCATCTGTAGATTTCCATTGAACAGGAATGCCATGTTTATTCATCCTTTAACATTCAACCCTAAAAGGAGCCAATGAAACTTAAAATTTACTTTATTATTAATAGACATCTAAAGCTTTTTTTTTTTCTTTTTTCAAAATGCATGTTTTTATCTAGAAGATGTCAATGGTACTTTATGAGCATTTTTTAATAATAAACATAAAACCTTTAACTTTAATTGTTATAGGTCTTGGATACATTAATAATTATCAGGGTCCACAGCACAAAATTAAAATGTATTCAGAAATTCTGTATAGAAATGATACATGTACTCCCATATATTGGTATGTGTGGTCAATATAATATCTATTTTCAGTGATTTTAATTCCTTTTTATGTAGGAACAAAGTCTTAAATCATAACATTTTCAATAAATTCATCCAAAAAAAAATTCAGTAAATTTAAATAACAGAAACATTTTCTACAACACAAATCGTCATTTATATCCAATGAATTACATGTTTTAGTAATTTTGCTTCAGTTCATTCAGGTACAAAGTGATTATGATATTTACAGTCAATCCATTATACTTTTTGGTTAATTTAATCATGCTTTCTGTGATCATTAAGAGTGTAGTCTTTTTAAATGATTAATTCCACTGATTTTCCAATAAAAGTAGTGCGGAAAATTCTCATCAGTGCAGAATGTGGGAAAAGTCAATTCTGGATCTGGACATTTAGCAGGTGGTGTTTCTGCAAGTGTATCCGGCCCCTAAAAAGCCTCTCTTTGGTGTTAGACATCTGCTTTTCTGGGCCACATCTGCTAATGTGAGTCAAACACACACTCACACATAAACAAACACATATCCAGCTTATGTGTTACCTGTTTGTTGTTCTCCAGGCTCCAAACAGTAGGCGCAGACGAACAGCTCTGCCTCCTAGGGAACTAAACATTCAGAGTTTGGTCTCTGTAAAACATGGTGCCAGAACGTTCTTCAGTGGTCCCATGAGGTAAAAAATTGCATGAGTATTGCATTGATTTGTGATCAGTGCATTAGGCTACTGTGATTCATAAGGATCTCAGACAAAAGTATTTTACATTAACCATCTATTCACTTTAAGGGATGCATTCGAAATCACTCTTTATCTTTAAAGGAGTGCAGACGTGTGATGAATGGGATGGCTTTAAAAAAACATCTGCTGAAGACATTAATCAGCGATCTGCGGTATCCATCTCAATTCACACAGCAACATTTAAAAGAAACTCAATTGAGCCAGACCAGCCAGAACCAAGGACGGTATAAATTCTCCAGTGTCAGGAAGAAGAATGAGCTAGACACAATCAGACTCATCTGCAGGTGCAAAGAAATAGCCTTTCTGATAGCAGAGAAGGGAAAAAAGCATCAGTAGAGCTCAGATTTTAGCCAGTGTCATCTCTCACTTTGATGGGTTTATTGATTTAAAATGTGGGGAAAACAACCTTATCTTGAACTAAATAAGACATGACTTGTACCCCTTTGGACAGATCTGGACAACCACGTGGGTTTCAATGGTAGGAGGTAAGAATTTACTTTGCAATCGCCGAAAGGTATTTCATCAGAATTTGGACGCAGATTACGTGTCTGCTGACGTATGAACGAGTTCGTGACTCGTGCGTATACCTAGTAATTTGCTCTCTGCCAATCGTGTAAGGAGAAGTAAGTTGTGCTTTGAATTTTAACAACTGGAGGACAAAACAAGGAGTGGGTTGGTTAGAAGTGTTGTCGCGGACAACGCCCACGGATGTGTCAGCGTGACCCCACAGTTACTATTTTAGGCTGATAGAGAATACACAATAGTGCGCGGTGGGCTTTGCGTCAGGCGGCGCGCTCACTCACTTACTCTGCGCATTTCTGGACAGGTTCAGTCGTGACCGCGGATACGGCACATCAACGAGGATTCATTCTATGGGAGCCATCAAATTGATTCTTCAGGTTATTGTCACTCATTGAGACCTATATGAAAACACTCGCATCTGATTCTCACTCTTCGACATCCAGTAAGTGACCATCCAGAAAGTGGTTTTCTTCATTTAGCCTAGTAAACGACGTGATAAAAGATGAAAGAGATTTTTCATCGATGATTGCGTTGTGGCAACTTATTTGGTATTCCTGCCATGTACAGTGCGTTTTATCACGCTGCACGCAGTTCATGTCTATAATTCACAGCAGCAGTTGCTGGTCAGATGTTTGTTTTTTACGAGGTTTCTCAGAGGCGCGTCAGTTTTAGGTCAGCGTGACACAAATATTTGACCTTGAGGATGCTGCAAGACGCGTGGTACTCTTTACATACATGACAACATTAAGCTCCACGGGTTCCACGTGTTAATGCTTTTAAACAATCGTAAGCGTATTGCTCGTGTCGATTCGTGTTGAAAGATTAGTGAATGAGGGAGGGTTTAGGTGAATGGTATCATTGTCCGTGACTGCAGTCAGGCGCATCCTCAGGTGATGCTTGAGCTGGCGAGTTTCTCTGAAAACTTGACGAAGATGCACGTGATTTATTTAATTAGGGCATACATTACTCGTTTTCATTTGTGTATGAATTAAAACAATTATGTTTGAAAACATAGGCCTAAATGTTTTACTTCATATTCAAATGAAAACGAGTATAATTAAATAAATCACGTGCATTATTTTAAATTGTAACTTTTAATGCAACTTTTGTCATTACGGAAACGTATGAAATATAGGCTATGTTTGGGGTCAGCAAGATTTATTTGAAAGAAATGCTTATATTCTGCACAGGTTTCAACATCTTTTTAAACATATATATCCTATTGTTGTTTCTTTTAATAAATTGCTTTCAGTGTTCATTGGTCTTTGGATAAGAATGTCTACTAAATGAATTGTACCATAGCCCTATACTATTTAACACTATATATAGGGTCAGAAAAATATTGCCTTAGCTTTTATTACAACAGATTACTTAACTTCAATTAAGCATGAAATTAATGCTGTAGTCTTAAGATTCATTCAAGTTTTAATAAATCAGAATAATATTTAGGCTTGAGTTATAAAATTCAACAGCCAACAGAACACTCATCAGGAAAAACTAATTTCTTGTGGCCCAATTTCTCATCTTTTCATTTTCATGCTCTTGTAATGCAACATTCATCATTACAGAAACATATGAAAATGCTGCTGAAATGTAAGCCTGTACATATATTTAAAATTAATTAGTGCTATAAAATCGATTAGTCACGATTAATTGCATCTAACATAAAAGTTTATATATATATATATATATATATATATGAAATAATGCACTAATGCTGCACGATGGCAAGTGGAAAATCCTGGTTTAATTCAGCTATGAACCAGAAACTGATTTAGAAGAAGAAGTGGAAGAGTGAACTATACAGGCTCTTCTACAAGTCGATGTATCAGAACAGTAATGTGTTTTAAGTATCGCTCTCTACAACGTCGGACACATTACGGTAATTAATATGATTAGCCTTTTGCTTGACTACGTTATCAAACAGCTAATAATGTGTTGTTAATGTTACACAAACCATGTTCCCGTTCACCATGTCTGTTCATTTGTTCAGACAGTTGCACCACCTGACATTTTGGGGGTCTAAGATAACAAAGCATAAAATAATATGTATTATTTAAATTATTTTAAAAGGAAATAATGCACTTGGACACAAAAAATGCACGTCATGCCATTGACCCATATATATATATATCAAAAATCAACATATTGTTAATAGATTTAAATAGTTTTCAATGTAATTTATGCTGCACCAAAGGGCATGTTAATTCAAATGTCAACTACCCAAAGAGGCTACTGATTTTCATAATCTCTGCCACCAGTTTTTCCTTCACATTCTGTTCTGGCATTAAGGGAGCAAAAGCTTTATTTAGCTGTTCAGTTAAGCAATTATTGTAGTACAATATTGTAGAACAATTACTGTAGTAGCAATCCTAAAAATAAATATACTGTAGTACTCTTCTAGAAGATATACATTGGTTCTCTGAATTCCCATGATTCATTTGCAGCAGTCAAAACATGCAGTTACCATCATCCCTGTATTATATCAGTGTGATCTTTTCATGAACATGATCTATATAGATTGCTTGATACATATGAAATTTGATTCTTGTGACCCACCTTATGTGTTTCTAGGATTTGACAAAATCTGGTTCACAGATGCTCTCAAGCACTGGATAGATGAGCTGTCACTCACTGATATAGAGAGCATGTAGGTTCACAGGAAGATGTGAGAATTTCATCAAGCTCCATTGCCTAGCAACCCAGACAGATAAAATATGTATATTTGCACAATATAATGTGCAGTTGAATCAACAGGATATTTAGCTATAGACCAATATTGCTAAGGAAAACCATACCAATAGTAGGCTCTGATCAGTAACGCATTTTATATTCTTGGGGAAAATGTTGAAGAATGCAATCACCAGCAGGGAGGCTTAGATTTGGGTGTCTTAGTTGCATTCCTCAGAATCAACTGACCAAGCACGTTCCCTGCATTATGAGTGATCAGCACCCATGTGTTTAATGCACAGCAAAATGAGACTGACTAAGCACAGGGTGAGCAGCATTCTTCAGGTCTAGTTTGCTCTCTACTGAAATATAATCCCTTCCATAATAATGACGTAGAGGACTGACTGGCCTGCTGCCCGGACAGGCTGTTTTGGACCTGAACACTTGCAAAATTTCACAGTGGGTGCAAAAGTTCAAACTCAGTATGTGATGGTCCTTTGATGTTTATCATCATTGACCATGTGACAAAACAATGCACAATTGCACATGCTAATAATTTCATATTATGTGTATGTTTGCTCTTAACAGTAGTTGGATTCCTCCCCATTTCGTTTTCCAAGCAGATCAGAGGTGGTTTGTAGGTTGTCATGGGCGGTGGGTGGGCATCTCCTAGCAACACAGCTACGTCTTGTGTCCTCTTGTATTTGAGATAAACTGTATAGATTTTTTTTCAGTGCCTCAGGCTGCTTCTCATTACCAAAGATAAACAGAGGTGGGAAGAGCAAAGATGGCGGCTTTGTTGCCACATACCCTAGTCATTCAGTAGATAAAAATCTCAGCTCATGCATCACCTCTCCCTTATTTATCATGAAAAGCACCCCTATGGTCTAGATTAAAAGCTTGTCAGTGACTGCCTCTTTTTTAATCTCAGGCTGTGATTTGTACTGAATTTCATCCATTAGTTGAACACTAAACCAAAATTCGTTCCAATAGGCTGCTGATAAGACCCTACCCTGTAAGACTAATGTACTAATTTACACTTCAGTGCAATGTTGCTCTGTTAAACCTAGTAGTAAATTTTGGCTTTAGTATGACACCAGCCTCTAGGACCCATACAAACTAAATTGATACCTTAGGCAGCAAATAAACAACCTTGAGAGACTTTAGGAAGTGAAATTATGGCTGTCAAAAGATGCAAAAATTCAGTGTCTTCTTTGTATTTTTTGTAGTTAACATGTTAATGCATTTAGTTCCTTTGTAAGAGAATATAACGAAATGCTGTGTAAGTTTTGGGTTCAGAAGTTCATTTGGATGACACATGTAGCAGAATCATATGCATATAAAAAGAAAGGTTGATTTCAGCAGCAGTGCCCACACACATTGTGTATTCCTCAAGCTGCATCAAAATGAATGCAAACCCTGAACTCACACCATATCTGCAATAAATAGCTTTCTCCATACTGTTCTTGCAATTGTAAGAAATTATTTTTGTCACTGTTGTTTGATAATCTTCTCATTAATATTAGTATGCAAATATGTTATACTTGTTGAGCTCGAGTTTTGCCATACAAAGTGCAAATTGCTTTTATTAATCATCCAATATAAATACATTAATATAATGATTTATAGATCAAATTAATTAATTATGTATTTATATACAAACCCGATTCCAAAAAAGTTGGGACACTGTACAAATTGTGAATAAAAACAGAATGCAATGATGTGGAAGTTTCAAATTTCAATATTTTATTCAGAATACAACATAGATGACATATCAAATGTTTAAACTGAGAAAATGTATCATTTTAAGGGGAAAATAAGTTGATTTTAAATTTCATGGCATCAACACATCTCAAAAAAGTTGGGACAAGGCCATGTTTACCACTGTGTGGCATCCCCTCTTCTTTTTATAACAGTCTGCAAACATCTGGGGACTGAGGAGACAAGTTGCTCAAGTTTAGGAATAGGAATGTTGTCCCATTCTTGTCTAATACAGGCTTCTAGTTGCTCAACTGTCTTAGGTCTTCTTTGTCGCATCTTCCTCTTTATGATGCGCCAAATGTTTTCTATGGGTGAAAGATCTGGACTGCAGGCTGGCCATTTCAGTACCCGGATCCTTCTTCTACGCAGCCATGATGTTGTAATTGATGCAGTATGTGGTCTGGCATTGTCATGTTGGAAAATGCAAGGTCTTCCCTGAAAGAGACGACGTCTGGATGGGAGCATATGTTGTTCTAGAACTTGGATATACCTTTCAGCATTGATGGTGCCTTTCCAGATGTGTAAGCTGCCCACGCCACACGCACTCATGCAACCCCATACCATCAGAGATGGTACTGAACGGAGCGCTGATAACAACTTGGGTCGTCCTTGTCCTCTTTAGTCCGGATGAAATGGCGTCCCAGTTTTCCAAAAAGAACTTCAAATTTTGATTCGTCTGACCACAGAACAGTTTTCCACTTTGCCACAGTCCATTTTAAATGAGCCTTGGCCCAGAGAAAACGCCTGCGCTTCTGGATCATGTTTAGATATGGCTTCTTTTTTGACCTATAGAGTTTTAGCCGGCAACGGCGAATGGCACGGTGGATTGTGTTCACCGACAATGTTTTCTGGAAGTATTCCTGAGCCCATGTTGTGATTTCCATTACAGTAGCATTCCTGTATGTGATGCAGTGCCGTCTAAGGGCCCGAAGATCACGGGCATCCAGTATGGTTTTCCGGCCTTGACCCTTACACACAGAGATTGTTCCAGATTCTCTGAATCTTTGGATGATATTATGCACTGTAGATGATGATAACTTCAAACTCTTTGCAATTTTTCTCTGAGAAACTCCTTTCTGATATTGCTCCACTATTTTCGCCGCAGCATTGGGGGAATTGGTGATCCTCTGCCCATCTTGACTTCTGAGAGACACTGCCACTCTGAGAGGCTCTTTTTATACCCAATAAGTTGCAAATTGGTCCTCCAGCTGTTCCTTATATGTACATTTAACTTTTCCGGCCTCTTATTGCTACCTGTCCCAACTTTTTTGGAATGTGTAGCTTTCATGAAATCCAAAATGAGCCAATATTTGGCATGACATTTCAAAATGTCTCACTTTCAACATTTGATATGTTATCTATATTGTATTGTGAATAAAATATAAGTTTATGAGATTTGTAAATTATTGCATTCCTTTTTTATTCACAATTTGTACAGTGTCCCAACTTTTTTGGAATCGGGTTTGTACACTATCATTCAAAAGTTTTAAAGAAATTAGTTATTTTATTCAGCAAATATGTATTCATTTGACAGTAAAGACATTTATTAATGTTACAAAAGAATTCCATTTCAAATAAATGCTGTTCTTTTGAACTTTCTATTCATCAACCCTTACAAAACATAAGTATACTTCAAGTATATTTTTAAGTACACTTTATGTAGTAAATATACTAATATCAGTGTACTAGTAGTAAATTTGTAAGTGTACTATTTCAAAACTACTTTGGACTAAATTGACTTTTTAGTGTATAAAAGTATACTTTTAAGTATACTTTAAGTGTAACAGTAGTAAACTGAGTACACAACTATTTTTTAACTACTTTTTTTGTTTGTTCTGCAACTAGGCTATACTTCAAGTGCTACTACAACTTATAGCGAGGTATACTGATTCTATACTAGTTAAATACTTGTAGCACATTTTTTAGTTTATGAAAGTACACTTTGAAGTATACTCTCAGTAAACTACTTGTTCAGTAGTTTTATAAGTATGCTTGTAAGTTTTCTTTAAGTGAACTTAACATTATACTTATAGTTAACTATTTATATATTCTTTCTGCAATTTAAGTATACTACTGTGTTCCTATTTAGGTATTAATTTTTATATTTGAAATATACCTTTAGCTGTACTTTAACTCTTTAGCCGCAAAGCGTTTTTTAAAAAAAGTTGCCAGCTAGTACCAGTATTTTTGATAACTTTCACAAAGCTTTCATGGCCCTCAGAAGATTTTGTTATATGAATATCTGAACATGCAATATATGAAACTAGATGGCACAGGCTGATAGGTCTTTAAAGGGTTAGTTCACCCAAAAATGAAAATTATGTCATTAATTACTCACCCTCGTGTCGTTACAAACCCGTAAGACCTTCGTTCATCTTCGGAACACAAATTAAGATATTTTTGATGAAATCCAAGAGGTTTCTGAACCATCCATAGGCAGCAACGTCATTGCAATTTTCAAGGTCCAGAAAGGTAGTAAAGACTTAAGTTAAAATAGTCCATGTGACTACAGTGGTTCAACACTAATGTTATGAAGCGACAAGAATACTTGTAACAAAAAACAAAACAAAACAAAAATAACGACTTTATTCAACAATTTCTTCTTGTCTGTGTCGGTCTCCTACGCTGTTGACGTAGTATAAACAGTGCAGCGCTTCCGGGTTCTGCGGCAGAGCGCCGCCTCATAATTGGTCACACGCGTCGTGGTGCTCACGTGAACAGTGTTGGCCAATTGTGAGCCGCCATTCATATTCATTACCATGCCAAACACTCAGAGAGTTGTCATGACAGAAGTGGATTTGGAGTAAATTATACTATACTATACTATACTATACTTTGCTATGCTATGCTATACCTACGACCAGTGGACTACACAAAAATTCACATACACAATGTGTAATAAAATATTACTGTTTTACTGTATTTTACATTCATGAATGTAATTGTAAAATTTGCCAAATTATGATATTTTACCATGGTTAATACCAGTAGGCATATACAAAACTGCAATGCAGAGGGTCAGAAAAATCTTCCAATCTGTCCTACCAGTGCTTGCCTTGGCTTCCATTACAACAGATTGCTTAGCTTTTCATGTAATTTATTCTATAGTCCAGAGCCAAAAGCAATCTAAAGATAGTTTTAATAAATCAGAGTAATATTTAGGCTTGAGTTATAAAATTCAACAGCCAACAGAACACCAGAATACCAGAATTTTTATTTTTATTTTGTTAAATGTAACACAAATGGACATGAATTTGGAAGATGATTTAATCTATATTATGAATCCCATAGCCATAATTTTATTATTATAAAATTATTATTTTAATTTTATTTCTCATATATTCATGCTCTTTTCACAGGAGCACAAACCTTCATTCTCCACACCTGTATCAGGCCAAAGGGGCAGTTATTGTGACCTCCAATCTTCCCTGCTCTTCTTTCACACCTTTAATTGTTGGGATCACCACGACACGGCACAGCCATGCCCAAGAGCAGTAAAGTGACTCAGCGCGAGCACAGTAATGAGCATGTCACAGAGTCTGTGGCTGACCTCCTGGCGCTGGAGGCTCCCATGGACTACAAGAGCAGCCAGATGAGCATGAACATGACAGGAGGGGGCCCTCCGCCCATAGGCAAACCAGACATCTCCCCTGACCTGGAAGATGGTCGACCTGCCTGGAACAGTAAGCTGCAGTACATCCTGGCCCAGGTGGGCTTCTCGGTGGGCCTGGGTAACGTGTGGCGTTTCCCTTATCTTTGCCAGAAGAACGGAGGAGGTGAGTTACTTATTAGCGATTTGCATTTGTAACCATTTCGAGGTTCAACCCAAACAATCAAGAACAAAAAAGGAGAAATGTTAATGCACTGGTTGCTCTTTTCCATGCAACTACAACAGACGGGGATGACAGATTTCAATCTCAAAAAGACAGAAAAGCACCAATTAAGATTCACAAATGATTTCCTCGGGTGTTTTGCACTGGATTTCATCCAGTAGTTGAAAACTAAATCAACATTCCCTCCAATGTGTTGATGATAATCACATTTTAAGATTAATTTTAAAGCAATACATTTACTCTTTAGTACAATGTTACACTTTCGAACCTAGCAGTTTGACTTTAGTATGACACGATCCTCTAGAATTTTTAGTATAAAAACTAAACCGATACCTTAGGCAATAAATAAACAACCTTGTGAGACTGAGGGAGTGAAACTATGGCTGTCAAAAGATGGAAAATTCAATGTCTTCTATCTATTTTTTGTAGTTAACATGTTAATGCATTTAGTTCCTTTGTAAGGGAAGATAACAAAATACTGTGTTGGGTTCAGAAGTTCATTTGGATGACACATGTAGCAGAATTATGTGCATATATAAAAGACAAACGAGAGATTTCTTTCAGCAGCAGTGCCCACACACATTGTATATTCCTCAAACCGCATCAAAATGCACAATGAACTCAAACCTTGAAGTCACTCCAAATTTTCAATAAATAACTTTCTCCACAATTTAATTGCATATCAAAAACACCATAAAAGAATCATGAATGTTTTCTAGTAAGTAACATTTATTTATATAGCACTAAAAAAAAAAAAAACGGCAGAGAATGAAGATGCATTTTAAACCTTGATTTAAAAACCATGAGTGGTGAAGGTGCAAGGTGGATGTCAAGTGGCAACTGATTCTCTAAGCTAAGGGCAGTGATCGAGGGATATAAGAGTGCTTTATCAAAAACAAACAACTTCTTAAAGTGGATCCTAAAATAAACCGGATACCAATGAAGAGAATAAGATTGAGGTCATATAGTAATTTTTGGCCGATATCAACAACCTTACAGCAACACTCTGGACCATCTGAAAGTGTGAAAGTGAAATTGAGCTACAGTAATCTAATCGTGAGGTAATAGAAGCGTGAATATAATGATTAATTAGAAATGATTAATAGGTGATATAATATAAGTGAAATATATATGATCGTTAATATATAAAGATAATCTATAGTTGTGAACTATATTTCAAATGTTTATGAAGTCATATGATAGCTTTGTGTGACTACCAGAATGTCAGTTATTCTTTGATAATCTTCACCTCCAGTGAGCTGTTAAAGCTGCAGTCCGTAACTTTTTTTGGCAAAAAATGATCCAAAACCATTTGAGCAAGTACATAACCGGTCAGTGTTCAAAACGATCTCCTTACCTTAGTCCTATACATAACGGTAAGCTTGTAATAATGTGTTATAATTTGAGTGGTACTGGTGGATTTCTGTGGGAAATTCGAGCATGTCTTTGCGTCATTACGTCACGTCTGTATACATAAAGAAGGAGTCCGGCTAGCTAGGCTGTATTGCATGTGAGGAGCGGATCGCATGTTCTGCAGCAGATCATTTATAGTCTTTTCTCACAGCAGCTAGAATAATTAAACGTATCATTTTTATGGCGGATTGTAATCCAGAAAGGTCCAAACGACAGTTATCAGTGACAACTGGAGATTCACCCATAGTCAAAAGCAAAAGATTAGACTGTACAGAAATTGAAATCTACAGGTAACGCTATAATAAACACTAAATACACGTAGTCACACAATGCTGATGTTGTTAACATTAACAATTTGAGAACAAAGTATAACAATAATAATAATTTGCACGGGTTAATGTGATATGAGCTAAGCGATCATTAGATTTAATCACCGTTGGTAGCACGATTTATTCTAATGCTTTTTTTCCTCAGTTGGTCAGAACAAAAGTGGCTGACATGTTACTTGTTCAGATGACATTTTGCGGGGAAAATCCTTATTTTGGTCATACTTCCAAGACGGAGAATCTGTGATTCCATACAGTATCCACACCGTTGCGGTGAATGAATGACATCCACACAAACTCGTCAAAACATTAGATTCATCCGCGCTGAGGAGCCGTGCCGATGCACAACCCACGTACAAACGATAATTCCACAAATAACTGCAATTGCAGGTTTCAAACAGAGATGGTGACAAAGAAGCAAAACTTACGGACTGCAGCTTTAACCATTGTGACCGGATCAATGAGTCAGACTGATTAGTAAACTAATCAGTCAGGCCAGTTTTGTGAACTGGATAAACGATTAATTAAATAGATCTGACACAAATTAGACACATTTTCACACATTCACAAATTAGACTTTTCTCTCATGAAATCTAATGAATAGGTCAACAAGAGCTAGGAGAGATGTCAACATTTGTAGTGAATAACAACTTAATTTTCAGCTTCTTATCTTATTATACAAAGCTATTGTATGATTTCAGAAAACTATTTAGTAAGTCTTATGGAGCACTTTTATGGTATATATTTTTTTTGTCTTTTTGGAGCTTGACAGCCCCAGTCCTCATTCACTTTCATTGTATAGAAAACATTGGCGTGAGTGTGAGTAAATGACGGTGAATTTACATTTTTGTGTGAACTATTCCTTTAATGTTTTCATTCTTCTTTATTAATCTATTTAGCTCTGAAAATTTTCCATTGAGACAGTCTTTTTTTGGGTCAGCTGTGTGCCTTGTGTGCTGTGGTCTCTCTAAATTTATTAAGCTGACGATAGTGTTATTTAGGGCAGCAATGTTATATGGGCTGTTTAAAAACAAGAAAGTCAAGGCCAATGTGGTCCTAAATTATGAATTCATACATCATAATACAATAATTTTCCTGCTGTCATTGCTCTTTGGCTGCTTGGACTATTCTTCATTGTTCATATCCTCCTTTAATCTACTATTTGATGCTGTTTCACAGTCTCTGGTCAGAAATGTGGTGTAGAATGATTTCAGGAAATGAATGAGAAAAGCAGAAATCAAATCCCCAAAGAATGATGTTTCCACCTCCGTGCTTCACGGTTGGGATGGTGTTCTTGGGGTTGTACTCATCCTTCTTCTTCCTCCAAACACGGCGAGTGGAGTTTAGACCAAAAAGCTCTATTTTTGTCTCATCAGACCACATGACCTTCTCCCATTCCTCCTCTGGATCATCCAGATGGTCATTGGCAAACTTCAGACGGGCCTGGACATGCGGTGGCTTGAGCAGGGGGACCTTGCGTGCGCTGCAGGATTTTAATCCATGACAGCGTAGTGTGTTACTAATGGTTTTCTTTGAGACTGTGGTCCCAGCTTTCTTCAGGTCATTGACCAGGTCCTGCCGTGTAGTTCTGGGCTGATCCCTCACCTTCCTCATGATCATTGATGCCCCACGAGGTGAGATCTTGCATGGTGCCCCAGACCGAGGGAGATTGACCGTCATCTTGAACAACTTCCATTTTCTAATAATTGCGCCAACAGTTGTTGCCTTCTCACCAAGCTGCTTGCCTATTGTCCTGTAGCCCATCCCAGCCTTGTGCAGGTCTACAATTTTATCCCTGATGTCCTTACACAGCTCTCTGGTCTTGGCCATTGTGGAGAGGTTGGAGTCTGTTTGATTGAGCGTGTGGACAGGTGTCTTTTATACAGGTAACGAGTTCAAACAGGTGCAGTTAATACAGGTAATGAGTGGAGAACAGGAGGGCTTCTTTAAAGTAAAACTAACAGGTCTGTGAGAGCCGGAATTCTTACTGGTTGGTAGGTGATCAAATACTTATGTCATGCAATAAAATGCAAATTAATTATTTAAAAATCATTTTCTGGATTTTTGTTTTAGGTTCCGTCTCTCACAGTTGAAGAGTACCTATGATAAAAATTACAGACCTCTACATGCTTTGTAAGTAGGAAAACCTGCAAAATCGGCAGTGTATCAAATACTTGTTCTCCCCACTGTATATCCACAAAATATTATGAATTGAGGTAATCCCCTGAAATTGTTTTAGCATAAAACTTACTATGTTTTGTTAAAAAAAGAAAATATTTAAGATGTATTCTCTGAAAATAAGTGAAGCAAAATTGATAAGATATTAAGACACGTACATTTATGTTATTAACTTTAAATATATTTACTGGAAACAAGACAAAAAATATAAAGAAAATTTGTATTAGCAGTGCATAATTGATTGCAAATTATCTGAAGAAAAAAAAGATTTATAATGAAAATAGTATAGTAACAACCTATATTAAAAAAGGTTCTAAAAAGATAGTTGGACACTTCAATGTTCTCTGAAAGTGAAACCTGACATCTTAATTAGATCGTCATATCTTGTCCTTGCTTGTCTTGCAATTATGAATGTTTCCCAGAAGGCCTTTTTTACGTTACGCACCCTTGCTTTCTCCATCTTCTCTCTTCCATCTGTCCGTCCATCCCTTTCTCTTTCCTCCCTTCTCCTCTTTTCCACGCAAGACCTGTTTGTTTCCTTTTCATTAATTGCATGCATAAATAATACCCAAACAAAAAAGCCTCCACAAAGCAACATTGAATACAAAAGAAATGCTGTAATCAACCTGATAACAAGCAGTCCTTCGTCATAAGCTGAGGCCAAAGGAGTGCTTTGCTGTGATCATCCCTGGCTCTAATTACACTTATAACCTCCCAAGAGGATGGGTTTGTGGTCATCTGCCAGCACTGTGCGCTCCATGTCTATAGAAGCAGTTATTTTCAGATTGTTCTTTGACTTCAAACAGAGGCTGCTCTGCTCAGACCAAACTCTTCGTCACCATGGAGTTAGTTTGACGTCAGGGCTCAGCAGCGTGACTTGCTGTTTTATTCTGTTGTCTGTCTGTTCATTCATGCCTACTGAGGCTCAGGCTGTCATTAGTCTATAGAAGATACCATCTGCTGCATCTGGGTGGTTGAAATTTAGCAAGAAAATGTTTGGAAAACAAAACATAACTAAGGCATGAAAATAATAAAGCTTTGCACTTGGAAAAGTATAAGATAATTCTAGTACAACAATTATATTTTTTCTCATCAGAAGAGAGGTATTATATATTGCAAAAGTAGTGCTGTTGACTTTACTCAAGATTTCCATAGCTGCAATAGTTGGATCACTGATTATATTTCTCTTTTGATTACATTTAAAAGTCTTGATTTCTGTTAACTAATTATTAGTAATAAATGACATTTACCTTTAGAGAAATGCATTTAAAAACTATATGACCTACTGTTACACCATATTTTGAAATATATTAAATTTATATGACACAATTTGGGTGATGACGATGATGTATGAGATGAGTATACACTATATTGTTAGTGGAAAGTTAGGGTGTTAATATCTTAAGACAATGAATTATTGTCTTGAAAAACTAAAGTTAGTGAACTAATGCTGATATTGATTTGTGTGTGTGTGTGTGTGTGTGTGTGTGTGTGTACTCACTGGCCACTTTATTAGGTACACCTTGCTAGTACCGGGTTGGACCCCCTTTTGCCATCAGAACTGCCATAATTTGTGGCATAGATGCAACAATGTGCTGGAAAATTTCTTAGAGATTTTGGTCCATATTGACATGATAGTGAATGATGTGAATCTCCCATTCTACCACATCCCAAAGGTGCTCTATTGGATGGAGATCTGGTGACTGTGGAGGTCATTCGAGTATAGTGAACTCATTGTCATGTTTAAGAAACCAGTTAGAGATGATTTGAGCTTTGTTATGTGATGTGTTATCCTGCTGGAAGGAGCCATCAGAAGATGGGTACACTGTGGTCATAAAGGGATGGACTGAGAACAGCGTGGTTGGCTGTGACGTTTAAACAATGCTAAATTGGTACTAAGTGGCCCAAAGTGTGCAAGAAAATATCCCCCACACCATTACACTACCACCAGCAGCCTGAACCGTTGCAACATTTTTCCAATCTTCTATTGTCCAGTTTTGGTGAGCCCGTGCGAATTGTAGCCTCCGTTTCCTGTTCTTAGCTGACCGGAGTGGTCTTTTGCTACTGTAGCCCATCTGCTTTAATATTCAATGTGTTGTGCATTCAGAGATGCTCTTCTGTAGACCTTGGTTGTAATGAGTTACTGTTGCCTTTCTATCAGCTTGAACCAGTCTGGCCATTCTCCTCTGGCATCAACAAGGCATTTTCGCCCACAGAACTGCCGCTCACTGGATAATTTCTCTTTTTCGAAGCATTCTCTGTAAACCTTAGAGATGGTTGTGCTTGAAAATCCCAGAAGATTCTGAAATACCATGCCACGTTCAAAGTCACTTAAATCACCTTTCTTTCCCATTCTGATGCTCAGTTTGAACGTCAGCAGAACATCTTGACCGTGTCCACATGGCTAAATGCATTGAGTGCTGCCATATGTTTATCTGATTGGATATTTGTGTTAACATACAGTTGAACAGGTGTTCCTAATAAAGTGGCCGGTGAGTGTGTATACGCTGCATTCATGCCATGTCATAATTACCATAGTCTCAAGATGACAACACATGACGTTATATTCAGAGCTGTTCATGTCCTCGGACCGGGAATTATACGTTTCTATGGCACCACTATCAACACTAAATGAATCTGTAGTGGTCAGGTGGTATAGCGGTCACGTGGTACAAGTAGGACCTCTCAAACAATTCCCATCTTGCAAGCTGTAATTACAAGCTCTATGAGAACGTGAATGCTTTTTACAAGTTGAAATCAAGTAATTGCAGTAATTACGACATGGTGTGAACGCACCATGCATTAAATATTGTAGTTTGAATCACTACTATATACTGTATGATTTCATGTCTTACATTTTTTTATATAGTTAAGTGAGTCTATGGCCTAAATGAAATAAAAATATATTTTATATTTTAAATGATATTTTAATAAAAAATGTATGTAAATATAAAATTTGAGGGAAAAACATGTACCAGGCAGTCATAGAAAGTATTTTGATTTTAGCAGCAAACATATTTTAAGAAAATGTTGTATGTATGTATGGAAAAAAGCATAAAGGAAAAAAAGGATTGTTTTTCACATTGTGGAGAGTTCAGTGTGCTGTAACTTGATTGATCTTGGGCTATTGGTTGGTCATTAAAGACACTGTTGTAAGGACATTACTCTCTACGTTTACAAGTGTCGCTGTCTCTCTTTACAGGTGCTTACCTTGTTCCATACTTCATCCTTCTTATCCTTATTGGCATCCCACTCTTTTTCTTGGAGCTGGCGGTTGGCCAGAGGATTCGTCGGGGGAGCATCGGAGTGTGGAATTATGTTTGTCCACGACTCGGTGGCATTGGAGTGTCCAGCCTGATGGTGAGTGAATGATGGACTGAAACACAAGACACAAATGAGCAGTCACTCAAATGTATGTTCTCTTCTCGATTGAGATGTTGCTTAAATTGGTTTGAGAGTGTTTATAACGTAAATAGAGGGCATCCTTTTTTTGTGAGAATGGTTGCTTTTAAATTGCTGATTTTAAGGGTCAAAGGTGAAAGTGGAACTAAACTTTAAATACAGCTATATAGACAAGATAAAGTAAATAATTCTTCATGGGTTACAAACTCCAGGCTTCAAATTGTGAGTGTCTGGTGCACGTCAGCTCAGACTGGGTACTTGATGCAGTTTGAGATTCTAGTTCAGACGCTAATGCATTGTTGAAAAAGGGTCACAATACAATGAGGAGCCTGTGAGTTCCAGACCAATAACCAATGTCATTTTCTCCCTTTATTTTGTTTTGAAGGCCTTAAGAGAAGCATTTATTTTTGATGTGTCACAGGCCTAAAAGTGCTAATTCACCAGCAATTCTGTTCCGTGTCATCCATTACTCAGTGCTGTTCTCAAATCATTTTAATATGAGCACAGTCACGCAACCTATCAGATGAGCTTCGATCTTGAAATATCACTCTGTCTGAACATTTAAAAAATGTATTTTTAGTCCCAGCTGCACCTGCACTTTCTGGTTTTCTTTCCTTGTATAAGCAACTTCACTCTGGAGATATAGCAAGTCAGCAAGTATGTAAGGCGTTTTGGGAGGTGATGTTATATACCATGAGCCGGTATATAACATTTTTTTGAGTCTTTTTTTTTTAGGTTTTGTATGAATGCTGTTTATCAGCAGTTTCTTAGGATGGCTTTCTCATTAGTAACAGAATGCGCTGAATACAAATATATAAAACTATATATTATTTGGGTAATTAAAAGTATTAATTTTAATAATTTAAAAATTAACATGTCTTTGTAAAAAAATGTCTTTGTCATTGTTAAAAATTAACATGTCTTTTGTATTGTATTTAGTATTTGGTATGTAGTCTGAGTAAGACTGCTGGATTCATTGACTTCAGATTGGGAATCAACCTTGTTTGTGTTAACCTTCTACTCAAAGCCAATGAAAAAACACGTAAGGAAAGGCATTTTGATACCACATGACTCTAGGGGGCAGTTTACATGACACCGTTTTTAAATGTTTTGTCTGTGTTTTGGGGGCCTGCACTCTCAGAAAAAAAGGTACAAAAGCTGTCACTGGGGTGGTACCTTTTCAAAAGGTACACTTTTGTACCTAAAAGGAGCATATTGGTAACTTAAAGGTACATATTAGTACCTAAAGTGTACATATTAGTACCTAAAAAGAAGGTTCCGCCCCTGTGACAGCTTTTGTACCATTTTTTTCTGAGAGTGTGAAAACCAAACTTTTGAAAATGGGTTTCAAAGTGCACGTTTTTGATATTGTCGATATTGTCTCCGTGTGAACTTCAAAAACGCACATTCTTGTGAAAACAGTGACGTCATGCGCATGCGTATTACGTCTATAGGCACATAGTTTGTTTACAAAGTCACATCGCCAACTACAGGCCTGGCATACATAATACAGTGTATTTACAGTTTTTAATTGTTTTTGTGGATCGTTGTGAACGGCAATCGTTTTGACAACGTTGTCGTCTGTACGCAAAAACGCGAAGGAAAATCATTTCTGTTTTCAATACATCGTTGCCGTGTAAACGTGCCCTAAAAAGACCCACAGTTAAAAAGACTGTAGAGAAACACTCAGGGACTATATGTGGCTGTTCTGCTGCAGCCTCAGCTATTAATACCCACGAAGCTACAGCAGAAAGAATGCTTCAATTATTAACTAACTCAATGTGCTGTGGACCTGTGACGTTGTAAAGAACCATTACGGCCCTGTTACAGACTGCAGGGAAAAATCAAGGGATAGATTTGCTGTTAACAGGCACAAGTAGCTAAACCCTCAACATACACGGTATTTCAGCACACATAACACATTAATTTGTGTTCTATTTCTATAAATGCACACTATAAATGGAGTAATGCTATTGAATTTTAGGAGTTAAAAGACTTCAGATTTTATCCATTAAGACATACGATCACATATCAGATGGGACTCCAGGAGCCAGACTTTCGACTGTCAGCACAGTCTGGTGCACATCAGCACTTATACAACTGCCAGGAAAAGCTACTCTTACTGAAATGTATTGTATAATGTACAAACTGGCATGTAAGCTCATTCAGACAAAACCTTTGAAATTTGTGGATTCATGTGTAGATTGTGTGGTTTCTATTCGTCCAATATAAGTAGCAATTACTTCAAAGGCACAGGTAAAGCAGAAAACATTCCCAGACAAAGATTCCCAGAAGATGTCAGACCGATAGACCGGATTTTATAGACCTCTTGTTATTTTTAGTGCACAGTGTGGCTCAGATGTTCAGTAAACGGTCTATAGTCAAGCGAAATGAGCCTTAGACTAGATGAGACCTTTTTAGGGGGCTGTACTTTTTTCAGTATTACAGTTCAGTATTCAGTATCTTAATTTTTTTTAATAGTTGTTAACCAATGCCCTTTGTTCTTTTTTTTCTCCATTCTGCAGGTGTGTGGTTTTGTGGGTCTGTACTATAATGTGATTATCGGCTGGAGCATCTTCTACTTTTTTCAGTCGTTTCAATATCCTCTGCCCTGGAGCGCCTGTCCCATTAGGAGGAACGGCAGCCAAGCCAGTGAGTGCTCTGCAGTTTCTCACATAATGACCATAAAGATTGGAGGCGTTTTCATTTAGTACAACACTTACATAATGAAATAAAAATGTGTCACAGCTAAAAGCTTCCTGCTTCCTTTACAATCGAAACTGTAGAAAAATGTAGTATCACCCATCAACTGCATGGAAGAATCATGGAAGAGTTTTGTTTTCAGCCTATTGAGATTAATCCCCATTTTTCTTTACTTAAACAAAAATCGCAGTCTGTTATGCTTCACCATTTGTGGCTGTTGGTGACTTGTAGCACTGCAGTCTTTCTTGAAGTATTTTCTACCCCAGTGGTTCTCAGGGGGCCTCAACAAACTTACAAGGGGCCTCAAGATGACTTAAAATTATTTATACCATAGTCTGTCTGAATACTCGATTCTGATGGGCTGGAAGGTGTGCAATAAAACGTCTCGGTTACGTATGTAACCCTCGTTCCCTGAAGGAGGGAATGGAGATGTTACGTCGAACGTGACCGACTGAAAGAGAACTGTTTAATGCACAGGTAGTTCCAAGTCAGTTTAATCACCATTCTATATTAATGCGCTGTTTTCATTGAAGCACACACACATATCACTCGCACATACACTGTAAAATCGAATTAGTTAGACTTACTTAAAAAAAGCATGCAAACCGATTGCCTTAAAAAAACAAAGTGAAATAGGAATAGTATGTTGTGCTAACAAATGCTTAGTTCGTATAGTTACACTTACACAAGAGTTCTAGTAACTAAAAAAGAACTGTAGAGAGTACTTGATCTTTTACTTTAGATTTACTCTTGACTTAGTATAGCTACCATTGTTGTGTTTTGCATGCTGAATGTTGAAGTCTGTGTGTGACTCAAGCATGATCAACTGCAAGAATTTGTTACAAATATAGAGGGATTATATCAACCCAATTAAAAGTTTCACAAGGTGTTTATGACGGAAGTGTTAGCAATAAAATTGTAAACAGTCATTATACGACATAAAGGCAAATATTATATAGGTTAATTTTAAAAGGTACCTAATTTCTGACTAAATCATTTACTATTAATAACTATATAATAATTATTCAGTCAGAAGCTAGGTCAACTTTTAAAAGCAACCTATTTATTACTTCTCTTCCTTTGAAACCAAATAACTGTGATTTCTTGTTGCATCGCTGCATCAATAGGAAGAGAGTTAGAATAATATGAATGTTCCAAGTGCCCAACCAAAGTGAACACTAATCACCATAATGGTGAGTTGTTGTTTTTTTTTCTTGACAAAATGGCACTCAAACCAATCAGTTAATCTTAACTTGGGTTTTCTGAGTAAACAAGGAATAGTATGTGAATAGTACAGATTACTAGAAATACTAGAAACTGCCATCAAATAAATATTTAAAATATACTGTCTTTAAGTTGTTTATACATTAATTTGGAAAATAACTGTGAAATGATTACAATATAAATATATATAAAAACTCCAATGTTTTTAATCATGATTAATCACGATTAATTACAGAAAAAATGTGTGATTAATTAGGGGTTTTTTTTTAAATCGATTGACAGCACTAATTGCTATATACAGTGGGGAGAACAAGTATTTGATACACTGCCGATTTTGCAGGTTTGCCCACTTACAAAGCATGTAGAAGTCTGTAATTTTTATCATAGGTACTCTTCAACTGTGAGTGAATCTAAAACAAAAATCCAGAAAATCACATTTTATGATTTTTAAGTAATTAATTTGCATTTTATTGCATGACATAAGTATTTGATACATCAGAAAAGCAGAACTTAATATTTGGTACAGAAACCTTTGTTTGCAATTACAGAGATCATACGTTTCCTGTAGTTCTTGACCAGGTTTGCACACACTGCAGCAGGGATTTTGGCCCACTCCTCCATACAGACCTTCTCCAGATCCTTCAGGTTTCGGGGCTGTCGCTGGGCAATACGGACTTTCAGCTCCCTCCAAAGATTTTCTATTGGGTTCAGGTCTGGAGACTGGCTAGGCCACTCCAGGACCTTGAGATGCTTCTTACGGAGCCACTCCTTAGTTGCCCTGGCTGTGTGTTTCGGGTCGTGGTCATGCTGGAAGACCCAGCCACGACCCATTTTCAATGCTCTTACTGAGGGAAGGAGGTTTTTGGCCAAGATCTCGCGATACATGGCCCCATCCATCCTTCCCTCAATACGGTGCAGTCGTCCTGTCCCCTTTGCAGAAAAGCATCCCCAAAGAATGATGTTTCCACCTCCTTGCTTCACGGTTGGGATGGTGTTCTTGGGGTTGTACTTATCCTTCTTCCTCCAAACACGCCGAGTGGAGTTTAGACCAAAAAGCTCTATTTTTGTCTCATCAGACCACATGACCTTCTCCCATTCCTCCTCTGGATCATCCAGATGGTCATTGGCAAACTTCAGACGGGCCTGGACATGCGCTGACTTGAGCAGGGGGACCTTGCGTGCGCTGCAGGATTTTAATCCATGACAGCGTAGTGTGTTACTAATGGTTTTCTTTGAGACTGTGGTCCCAGCTTTCTTCAGGTCATTGACCAGGTCCTGCCGTGTAGTTCTGGGCTGATCCCTCACCTTCCTCATGATCATTGATGCCCCACGAGGTGAGATCTTGCATGGTGCCCCAGACCGAGGGAGATTGACGTCATTTTGAACTTCTTCCATTTTCTAATAATTGCGCCAACAGTTGTTGCCTTCTCACCAAGCTGCTTGCCTATTGTCCTGTAGCCCATCCCAGCCTTGTGCAGGTCTACAGTTTTATCCCTGATGTCCTTACACAGCTCTCTGGTCTTGGCCATTGTGGAGAGGTTGGAGTCTGTTTGATTGAGTGTGTGGACAGGTGCCTTTTATACAGGTAACGAGTTCAAACAGGTGCAGTTAATACAGATAATGAGTGGAGAACAGGAGGGCTTCTTAAAGAAAAACTAACAGGTCTGTGAGAGCCGGAATTCTTACTGGTTGGTAGGTGATCAAATACTTATGTCATGCAATAAAATGCAAATTAATTATTTAAAAATCATACAATGTGATTTTTGTTTTAGATTCCGTCACTCACAGTTGAAGTGTACCTATGATAAAAATTACAGACCTCTACATGCTTTGTAAGTAGGAAAACCTGCAAAATCGGCAGTGTATCAAATACTTGTTCTCCCCACTGTAACTGTTAAATTGATTAAAACACAAAATGTGTTAGTGTGCAGTGTTTCATGGACATCCAGTTTCACTTATTCCTTTCCATGATACTCTACTAAGCTGTTAGAAATAACACTCGCAGGGCCCTATCATACACCCGGCGCAATGTGACGCCAGGTGCGACACAAGTGTTTTTTTCTAGTTTCAGCCCGACGCAGTTATCATTTTCACGTCCAGTGCCACGTTGTTTAAATAGCAAATGCACTCGTGCCCATCTGTTCGCCCATGGGCGTGCTGGTCTGAAAACGAGGTGTGTTCAGGCGCATTGTTGGTGCGTTGCTATTTTGAGGCAACTAAAAAGGACTGCGCCATTGACCAACAAAAACTTGGTCTTTTTTTTTCGCAGTATTTTTGTGTTATTTAAAGGGCTCGTTAGTAACATGCGCCTATAGGCGAGCGCAGAACGCACGTACACTCCGCTTATTACACACACAGGGACGCGGAGCAGCACACAAACATTTTTAAATATTAAAAATAAAAGGATTCATCTCTGGAGAAGCAGTCTTTCCGCTCGCAGATTCTGCCATGTAAATAGCGAATCCGCCATGGTGCAAGCGCAACTGGCTTTTAAAGGGAATGGGAGATGAGACTCTGATTGGTTTATTGCACATTACGCCCAAAACACACCCATGACTCATTAAGAGACTAGGTACAACCCTGGCGCGCCGACTATTTTTTCCGCCGTTAAAATAGCAAAAGTGGATTCGGACACGCCCTAAGTGCACCTGCGCCATGCGCTTCAGACCATGCGCTTAGATTGTTAAAATAGGGCCCAGAGATTCCCATAGCACTGTCAATGTCCCCTGTCAAATATCAGCAGGTCACCAGCATATGTTGTGTTTAGGATGGTTTTCCCACCCCATTAATTAACTGTCTTTTTAAATCAGAAAGACTTGGCCTGGGGGAAAACAATTAATATTCCAATTAATCACAATTTCTATTTGAATGATCCCAATTCTTTGTAGTGAATCAAAAATATACTGCACGACCAGCTCTGCCTGATTCTCGGTACAAATTATTCTCTCAAGTCGGTTCTTTTAATGAATTGTTTAAAAAGATGGGTTTGAATCAGTCGGAAACACTGTGCTGTATAATTGACAACATTAGCAGAGAGAGAATTTCTTTCATACAGTAACTAATGGACATCACAACTGAAATGAATCAGAATCAAATCTAAGAAATACCATGCTGATATTTTCCACAGGGTCATCAAATAGTCAGTGGTGTAAAGAAAGATTAATAGACATGGAATTTTGTCTCTCTGGTTTTCTTTTGTCTGGTTAGTTGTGGAGCCTGAGTGTGAGAAGAGCTCAGCAACGACGTACTACTGGTACCGCGAGACCCTGGACATCACCAGCTCAATTGCAGACAGTGGGGGTCTGAACTGGAGGATGACTTTGTCGCTGCTGGCTGCCTGGATAATTGTCTGCATGGCTGTAATAAGGGGCATTCAGTCTTCTGGGAGGGTGAGGCAGACTTGCTACTGCATGAGATAATGAAATGAGAATCAACTGAGTTGAGAAACATCAATTTCCAGCTCAAAGGCACAGTATGCAGATGCTGCGTTATCAGGCACTTCTGAACAATTACACAATCAGGATGCGCAATTATGATTATATTCTCAGAGTGGAACGTTCGTTTTCTCCTTGAAGCTAATTCAAGGTGTGTTAGTTCTGCAGTTTTTGCAAACACAGATTTACGGAAATATACCTATTTACCAGCTGCTTAAAAGTATCACAGTGTCTGAACAACAGGGACTCAAATAGTTCTCTATAAATCAAAATTTCAGGTAATCTCATCAGACCAATAGAGCTTCACCACCTGTTCTGGGGCCAGTTGCATAAACTTAATCACCAAGTTAAGTCTTAAGAACTAGTCTGGCCAACTAGTAATTAGTTAGGGCTAATCACCCTGTTGAAAAAAACAGCATATGCTGGTTAGGTATGTTTTGAAGCATGGCAGCTGGTTTGAGCTGGTTTATGCTGGCCCTTAGTTAGTCATGAGCTGATTTAAACTGGTCCTGAGCTGGAGCTAATTGCTTAGGACCAGCTTAGGATCAGCACTTGACCAGCTTAAACCAGTTTATGACCAACTAAGGACCATCTTAAACCAGCTCAAACCAGCTGCCATGCTTCAAAACATATCTAACCAGCATATGCTGTTTTTTTCCAACAGGGCAGTCTTACTTTTTAGATTGAAATTAGACCAATCTACCTCTTTATGTAAATGACAAAAAATGATAACCAGTCTTGAAGAAAAAAATAGATAACTTACTTGTAAGACTAGTCTAAGCAGTTTATGCAACCAGCCACAGGTCATGTAACTAAAAGAGACTCCATAAGGCCTCCAATATATATATTTTATTAAATAATTGTATTTAAAATAATGTTTACATTTAATTTTAATTAAATAAATCATAACAAATAGAATTTATTCGAATTTTTTTGTTTATTTATTGCCAACAAAGATATCAGCGGGTAGAGTGGGAAGAGTGGATTCTTACCTAAAACTTTACATTTATGAACAAAAAAAGTCAAAGAAGAATAAATACATTTATAATGTGCCGGATTTACGAGCTCTTGTTGTAATAATATCAAAAGCATTAATACCCAGTTATTGTTTTCTGAGAAATATATGCATTCTAAAACATTTGAACAAAAACACAATCAATATTGTCACACCGTGTGTGTGCAGGTGATGTACTTCAGTTCACTCTTTCCGTACCTGGTGCTCTTCTGCTTCCTGGTGAGAGGGATGTTTCTTAAAGGAGCAGTAGACGGCATTGCTCACATGTTCACACCCAAGGTAAGGCGAGTGTGCGTGCACGTTTTCTTAAATGCACACGATATTTAGCCTATCCAGATGGCTTGTTTTTTTTAGAGACTAGCAGACACATTTCATGCAGTGTAAGCAAAGCTTTATAGTCAGCAATCTTATAAAGAAAATTTGTGCAGCTAAAATGTAGCGGTTTGTCACATGTTTGGACTCCCTCTTGTGGTGTAGTTGGGATATTTAATCATTCACATTATGAAATATGACTCTTTTACATTAATCACACGATTCTAAACAATAGAAGGTCATTAGCTATCCTGACACTTATTTGGCACTGTTCATTTTTCTTAAAGATTAGATTTTCAATCACTCAAATGTAATAAATTGTTTTAATTAATTTAATTTTAGCTGGAGATCATGTTGGAGCCGCAGGTGTGGCGTGAAGCTGCCACTCAGGTCTTCTTTGCTCTTGGTCTGGGTTTTGGAGGTGTCATCGCTTTTTCCAGTTACAATAAGAGAGACAACAACTGTCATTTTGATGCCGTGCTGGTCTCCTTCATCAACTTCATGACCTCTATACTGGCCACACTCGTGGTGTTTGCTGTGCTGGGCTTCAAAGCCAACATCATGAACGAGAAATGTGTTGTGGAGTACGTATGACCTCCTGATGCATTTCATTTCTCTCATAAAAGGATCATTTTTGTGATTGGATTAAGTTACACTGTCCATTGTAATATAATATTTATGCCTAATACTTTAAATCTACATGTGGAATCTGGATTTCAAGGTCATGCAGCAGCCTCTTGTCTGTGTTGTTCTCCTGTAGGAATGCGGAAAAGATTCTAGGCTACTTGAACTCAAATGTGCTGAGTCAGGATCTCATCCCCCCTCACGTAAACTTTTCCCACCTCACCTCGTCGGACTATGCTGAGATGTACGGCGTAATAAAGATTGTGAAAGAGGACAGTTTTGCACAGATGGGGCTGGAGCCCTGTCTGCTGGAGGATGAGCTCAATAAGGCAGGTGTTCAGCCCATGAGCTAAAGGCTTTCGGCAGGTTTTCAGCTAAGCCATTTAGGATGGATGAAACTTAAATTTAGACTTATGACTTATTTATTTATTTTTATTTTTCTATTATTGTAATAATGCCTGTCACTGAACCATAATGCTCTGGAATATGCTGTACTGTTCAAGCTATTTATAAATTTAAGAGCCATTTTGTTTTTGTTTTTTAATGCACAATTAATTTTTTTTGTTCATCTCTCTGTGTTATTATAGCTTTAGTATAGCTTTTTCATTTCTATTGTATTTGTTAGTTTTAGTTTTTCAGTGTTTCCTCTTTTCACTTCATATACTTTATTATTTTAGTACATTTGTGCTGCCAAAATTACATAATTACTGTGTTAAATGATTATTTAATTACCATCATTAAAGTTCTTTGGGTTGTCTGATGGTATCTAGTGGCATTTTCATTCATGAAAAGAGGTTATAAAATGTGAAACTTTTACAATATATTCTATATAAAAATAAAATGTAATTTTAAAACTTGACTTTATTTTATTTTATTTTAACTATGTAAAAAAAAAAAAAAATTATTTCATGCAACAAAAATGTTTCATTTAGTTTTCGTTTTAATTTTGTTTTTTTATGATAATAACACTGTTCTCTCTCTCTTTCTCTCTCTCTTTCCCATCAGGCTGTTCAAGGCACTGGTCTGGCTTTTATTGCCTTCACAGAGGCTATGACCCATTTTCCAGCTTCTCCCTTCTGGTCTGTCATGTTTTTCTTCATGTTGATAAACCTGGGCTTGGGCAGCATGATTGGCACCATGACTGGCATCACCACACCCATTCTGGATGCCTTCAAAATTCGCAAAGAGGTGCTCACAGGTGAGAGCTCCTGGTTTGTTCTCTGCTCTTTTATTTCTGAGCCAGTTAATTAAGTTTACTCTAAATGATGCTGGGCCAGTTTTATAAGGCACCGAGTAACTTGTATGATCTTGTATTTCCCCAGTGGGCTGTTGTATTGTGGCCTTTTTGTGCGGCTTGCTGTTTGTCCAGCGTTCGGGGAACTACTTTGTCACCATGTTTGATGACTACTCTGCTGGTTTGCCCCTCACTATTGTGGTGATCCTGGAGAATGTATCTGTAGCCTGGATCTATGGCACCAAGAGGTGGGCAGTTTAGTGCTGTTGGAGTTCTCTGGCGTTTTGCTCAGAGAGCTACTCAAAATAGTACTGTAGGGGCTTTCGCACTATTATAGTTCTACCCGAAAGACTCAGGAGGCAAGAAAACATTTGAATAGATTTATTTACAGTTTGTATACAAGTAGTATCGAATAGATGAAATGATAAAGTTCTTTGGCGTAGGCCCCGTCCATAGTCCGAATCCGGAGGGTAGCGGATGCTTGCAGTTCCTGCCTGAAGATGAAGACAGGGGCAGAGCCTACCCCCTGATGTATGGACAGGGACCGACCTGGTGGTGGTGGGGAGGATGGGGGTGAACGCCGGCGTCAGTATCTGCGAACGTAGTAATGGGTGGGAACAGAACTTATATACTACAGATGACGAGTAATGATTGGCTAGATAGATAAGTAATGAATGACGTAACGTTTGAGTCTTCCAGATAGAACTTACGCTAGAGCTCCCATTTCCTATAACTATTAGCGAAAGTATCCTCTTTTGCCGTGTTCGCACCGAAGAAACTAGGAACGATTTTCAGTTATAGGAAAGCCTTTTGGGAGGGGACCCAATCAGCTCCTACTTTAATATAGGAACTACCAGTGATGCAAGTATACGTTGATTGGAATGCATGTCATACAAAACCCTGGCACCTGCCATTATTAAAAAGCCATGCAAACACACAGTTTACATATACTTACTCCACAAACATGGAAAACAGCGATAGGTAGCATTTACCTATCGCCTTTGTCTGTGGCATTATGTTCTTTTCTCAGCCTCGATGATATGCAGCACTGCAAGTTGTCATAGAAGATTTTGTCTCTTAGCCTTACTTTTTGCTTTAGCATTACTTATACGCAGTGTTGGAAAGGTTACTTTGCAAATGTAATAGGTTACAGATTACAAGTTACCCTATTTAAAATGTAATAAGTAGTGTAACTATTTCAATTACTTTTATTAAAGTAACTGATTACATTTGATTACTTTTTGATTGCTTTTCTAAATTTCTAACAAATGTTTTCAACTGTTAATCATTTTCAAACATTTAAACCAGGCAGGGTTAATGTTGCAGTAGTACTCAACACTGATTACTGTCAGACTTTCGAAATCATTTATCACTTGAATTAAGATTATAATAATTTAATTTTAAAGCACAGCCACCACAAAATCTGACTTTAGCACCTCTTTTTACTTTAAGATCGTTCTGAGGTTAAATACAGATTTAAAATCATAACAAGAAATAGTTTAATAGCTATGAAACTGTTTTCGAAATCAAATCTTTGCATAGCTATTTCCAGCACTGGAACACATTTTTATTACTCGCCATGGTGGCAACTCTCAGAAAGGTTGTAGCCTAAATCTTTCAGCGGCAATGTGGATTGATGTAATTGGCAGACGTGGTGTGCTGCAAATTCAAACAAGAGAGCCAATCAAAAGCATCAGAATAGCATCGCTTTACTAAACAGCCTTTAAATGGCAGGAGACATCGTGCACATCAAAAACAGGCAAAGCAACAAATCATATCCTAGCTTTTTACAGAAAATATTCAGATGTAACCTCTTTGTAATCGTCAACATTTTCATAACTAACTGTAATTTAATTACACATTTTTTCTCAGTAACTGTAACGGATTACAGTTACATTTATTTTAAATTACGTAACTCCGTTACATGTAACTAGTTACTCCCAAACACTGCTTATACGTCCATCTCTGTTATCACGAAACCCACGACAAACAGCAAAAACAAAGCTCTGATCACAGCATCCTCCATTTTCCAGTTGTTGACTTTGTTGAATGCTGCGCTTAAATGACGTCTCTGTCTGCCAGCTTACGTCACTTCAGAGTTCCTACATAGTGGCTGTTTCTCAATATGTGTTTTTAAGCGATCTTCGAAGTTCAATTCCAATACTCAAAAACACAAGTACAGAGGACGCATGAAAGTACCCAGATGTGTTTTTGATATCGAGGATGCATTGAGTGCATCGAATCGAACCCAGAAGACGCTGCAGGCGTACAAATGAAAATTTACATGTGTGAGTTCAGTTATAGAATGCAGTTATCACTCCTGTAAATAAGCGCACTGTGTGTGAACATAACCGTATTAAGGACTCAAATGCTGAACTGACAACCATATTCTGCTGCTGTGTGAACGTGGCCTATGGTTCCTGCTGGCGCTACGAATGCAACCAGAAAAATGGCCCTAGTAGAAAAAATTAAGTTCTCGGAGACCACCCTGGTGGCTAATTCCTATAACTGAATTCCTATAACTACCCAGTGCGAAAGGCCCTATTGTCTCTAAAATCAGACCTCCTCATTGTGTGTTCTTACTAACCCCAAATATGGTCTCTATGCAATTCAGTTTGCTTTTGCCTTGTGTCTGATATTAATCTGTAATTCTGCATGCTTTATGGTGTTCATTAGGTTCATGCAGGATCTGGAGGACATGCTGGGTTTCAGACCGTGCATTATTTACTTCTACCTGTGGAAGTATGTGTCTCCAGTGTGTCTGATCATACTGATTTCTGCCAGTGTTGTAGAGATGGCCATCAGCCCTCCAGGATACAATGCATGGGTGCAAGACCTGGTTAGTTCTACACTATGAGAATGCCTGTCTAATCCTTTTCCCATCCTATTCCTGTTCTCAAACAGGTCTTTATCTTGCATTACAATTTTTACATGTTGTTGATTTTTTTTTAAATATAGTTTTATATATTTTCTATTAAAATAGTTTTACATTTTAAAATCAAACAAATTTTGTGGTAGTTTGTATTAATACCTCTAGTTTACATATGTGGATATTTTTCCCCTCTATTGGATATGCAAGTACATCTAGGCATTATGTTCATATTCAGATACATACACCACTGTTCAAAGGTTTGGAGTTGGTAAGATTTTTCTTATCTTTCTTTAAAAAAAGTTTCTTTATGCTCACAAAGGCTACATTAATTTAATTAAAAACACAGTACAAATTTTATAAAAAATAAAATAATGTTGTTAAATATTATTACAATTTAAAATAACTCTTTATTATTTTAAAATATTTTTGGAATTTTCAGCATCATTACTCCAGTCTTCAGTGTCACATGATCCTTCAGAAGTCATTCTAATATGCTGATTTGATGCTCAAGAAACATTAATTATAATTATCAATTAACAATCTTTATTATTATCAATATCTTTACTGTCACTTTTGATCAATTTAATGTATCCTTGCTGAATAAAAGTATTTTTTTATTCTTACTGACCCCAAACTTTTGAATTGTAGTACATGTATTTCAAGGAGGAAGTTAGCCATGAATTCTAGATTTTGATGACATTTAAATTGGAAAATATCATTCAAGGACTTTAATATTTAACTTAGTGACTTCGATTCTATTTCACCATTTCTTTCTCTCCTTCTCCCTATAATCAGGCCATGGAGAGGTTTCAGAGTTATCCTCCTTGGGCACTAGTCATGTGTTTTGCTCTGATCATTGCGGCCATGCTTCCTCTTCCATTGGTCTTTATTGCCCGTCACTTTAACTGGCTCCCAGACGGCTCCAACAAGCTGTCCGTCTCCTACCGCAAGAGCCTGGCAAAGGAGGCTTCCACCCTGGAAGATGAGACGAGGTTTATCCTCGGGAAAAATCCCAGCGAAGCCCCTTCTCCCATGCCCAGCCATCGGGCCTATCTGGGCCCCGGCAGCTCCTCTCCTGTGGAGCTCATCACCAACTCTACCTCCATCAGCGGCTATGGCAGCGGTTACCAGACCAACCCCGCCCCTCCCAAATCTGAGTCATGATCCTCCAACCCACCACCCAGAGACTGAGACGGAAAGAGAAAGAAGATGCTGAACAGATGAGAAGGTCCTAGTGTTGGTCACACCTTAACCCAAGCCATCCAGAGGAGCAGGACCACAACACGAACAGAAAGACACAGAGATCCTTCCATATTCCCTGACTAGACAGCTTCCCCCAGGCCTAATTATTCATACGGACTACAGATATTGGTCTGAAGGTGAAAGAGAGCCTGGAGCTTTCAGATCAGTGTGTAAGGTGGCTTATTTGGTAAGTGATTTTTGCATATAGATAAATAATGTCAACTCTAAGAAGGTGATAGTTGTCGCTAAGGTTAAGGTTTTACCAATGCTGCTGAACTCCAGACATCTTACAAAATGCACAAGATAGAAGATGCCATGCAAGGAATTTAATTTAAACCCACCTTTAGAGCTCATAGAGATAGACGACTCAGAGGGGCTCAGAGAAACTAAAGCTTTCACTTATTATAATGAGTCCTCTAGTGGATATTATGTAAGTGTCACTGTTAAATACAGACCACCTGACAGTAGAGTGAACTGATAGCTTGATTTCTGTTATAGACTGAAGTACATGTTCATTTGACAAGTGTTCTTGGTTATAGACTGCACATCAACAGTCTGTCATGTCCACATCTCAGCACAGGAGGGCGACATATGTATTCATACACAACACACACACTATAGTCTCAGTGCAGTATCAAATACAGTATCAGTGTCTCGCGCCGTTTTTACAACTGGATTTACCTGATTTTAAGTTTTATTTTTGGTAAGTTTTATCTAGATGTTTTTATTTTTTATAATCTTAACAAATATGACTGCCTGATTAGAGGTGACTTTCACACAGCACAAGGAATGATTTTTTTCAGGATGCAATAAGGGGTACGTTTTGAGCCAAGTAATGCCACCAAGCACAATAACTTTAAAACTGAAGATCAACAAATATTTTATTTCATTTCCATGTCTGTAATGGCAATAATATAAATGAAATGAGTGACATTAGCTGCTATTGTGAGCTTTACTCTGCACCCCAGTTCTAAACCAGTGGAGAAATCTGCATTAGCTGGTCTCTGTTTTTACTGAAAGTTATCATGCTTGGTGGAGACTAACCTATATGACAGAATTATATATAATTATTCCAAGTGAAGAGAATAAGTTCCAAATAGGGAATGGTACTGAAATTTACTATATGTTTTTAAACTTCAAACCACAAAACATGTAAATGGTTATTAAGTTGTTTATGCTTATGATTTACAAATGCCAATCTCAGATTATTTACATATAGTGAGTTTACTGCACAGAGAAGTGTTTGGCCCTTGTTCAACACTGCCTGATTTCAAACTTGCTGTTCTGGGGACATATTACAGACACATATTCTCGTCATGGCCACGAAACAGATAAGATATGATGGTAGAGTTGCGATATTTCTTGAATACAGCTCATCTGGAATATGCGTAAAATATATTATGAGGTCATCTGTGTGGATTTCAATCTGATATTGTAAGAATTCTTTCAAAATGCCACACACATGATGACCTCATCATTTCACACACTGCAGAGATTCAGAGATCATATATATGCTGTCATTCAAAATGTTGTGGTCAGTAAGATTTTTTTTAAAGAAATAAATGCTTTTATTCAGCAAGGATACATTAAATTGATCAAATGTGACAGAATAGACATGGAAATATATTAAAATATAATTTTTTTTTTAAATGTAGTACCATATTTTCGCCACATAACGCCTCCTTGGTAAGCATATGATGCTTCTTTCAAAAACATTCAAAAAATCTTAGCAACCGCAAACTATTGAACGCTAGCATATATAAGCCACTTTGCATGATATTTTTTTTCTCAAAAAATTACATTACAAAAAAAGCAGGCTCCGAAAAATATAAATGGTAAAATATGTTTTAAAAATGATTAATGTAAATCAACCTGATGTGGAAAAGCAGTTGAGTGTACTGTATTTATAAGGTAATATGCTGAGCTGGAAGAAGAGGTCCAGTTTTCTTATGTCTTGGTTTGTGTAATGTGTAGTCTCTTTATGTGTAGTGTAGAGTGAATACTGTGAAGACTGCCTAATGTAATTGACAATTGCTGCCCTTAAAGGCTCACTGCCTAATAATCTGTAAGCCTAAACACACTCCTTTTTAGTTTGGTTTATGTGCTTTTAACACATACTCTGGTCTTAATGAAAGGGGTACATTCTCAGTATTTATTCCAGTAAGAATAGTTTCAGGGAGCAGAAGAGGCCTGGAGAGCCTGAAGTGTGAAGAAGAGTGTAACAGGAGTTGTGGGTCATATTGAAACACTGATGAGTACAACAGCAAAGCTTTTGATCATCCAGCTGCTTGTAGATTTCGTGTCTGTCACAAAAGCTGCTGTGATAAAAATAGGCACGGACTAGGCTGGTTACCCAGGGGAACCTGTGTCAGAAACCGCACGGCTGCATGTTAATGAGTCGTCCTTGAGTGTGTGTGTGTTTGGGGGGGCTCAAGATGTTCCTATTAGGGCCTTGTGGTATCCCTAGCAACCACTGCATTTCACAACAACAAGGGGAAAATAATTTAAGGGGACAGTTCACCTAAAAAGAATTCTTTCATTCTTTCATCATTTACTCACCCTCATGTTGTTCCAAACCTCTATGACTTTGCATCCATGGACACAAAATATGAATTTATTTATTAATATATTGGTCACTTTTTTCTTTCCAATAAAAGTGAAAAGGGACTGGGACTGTCATAAAAGAAGGCAAAAAGCACCATAAAAGTAGTCTTCTCAAGTAACATGAATGTTTTATGAAAGAAATGTGAGTAATTATTAACTGACAATCTTTGCCTCCATTGTAGCACTTCATTCAAATGTCTTGACAGCTCCAGTCCCCATTCACTTTCATTGTTCACACTGATTGTTCCATACATTCTTAGAATCTCCTCTGTTTACATTCGAAATGAAGTCATATGGTTTCGGTAGGTGAGGGTGAGCAAATGACGATCCGACAATTTACCTGCACGAAGATGGATTGTGTTGTCATTCATTAAAAGAGAATTAGGAGTTTTGTGAAGCCATCCACCTAGACAAGAACTGCTAACTATTCTGTTGTGCATTGACTCTGCCCTAATCACAGTCAGATGAGATTGTCAAAAGAGCACATTGATACATAAATCAGCACAGACGTTAGACGTTTTTACATGCACAATTTGTTTGTAGTAGTTTATAGTTGTCCAGTGTGTGGTAAAGTACAAAAATGTTAATGTATATAACCTGCAATAGCACAAGATTGTCCACAAGATGTCGTTGTTTGCCGTTGATTAATGTGTTGAAGGCGTGTCTCTACGTGTGAACATCCTCCACCCCGCCGCTGAGCACAGCTGGTGCCTCTCATTATCGCTTGCACTCTAATGATTTGTGTGAAACATATTGTTTGTTTTGTTGTTTTTCGCTTGTGGCAGTTTTGGGTTTGTGCACTTTACCTTCTCTCGACAAGAGGCCCCAGAGCTGCACCTCACAAGCACAAAAATTTAAATACACTGACAAACAGATGCAACTTTAATTGGTTCATTAAAAAAAAAGCAAAATTTTAACTTGTGACTCCTTGCCCTCAAATAAAAAAATAAAAAAGAGAAGAGTACAGATCCCCAATTAAAATCTTGTCTGTGGGCAGCCTGAATTTTAAATTCTATATCAAGGGCCTTCAACAGGAGGTCCGTGACCCCTAGGAGGTCCACAACGCTACTGCAGGCCAATTATTTCACAAAACTCTTTTTTTTGTGGACAATATGCATTAAACAAAAATGCAATATTAAGTTAACTTCTACCAAAGCTAAAGCTAAGAATCTAAAGATAAATCATTCATTATCCTGCCCACATTAGACACTTTACATTAAGGTTTTGTGCATCATTTCAGTACAGATACAAATTACTTAAATAGCCAAGGTTACACTTCTTTATATTTAATAATAAATCAGAACCACAAAATAACAAGCGATGTTTGTTCCTCATTCATAACCATCTGCACTCCCCAGACCAAGACGGGTAAACCTTCTGACATTCCTCTTTACATAGAAACTTTCCCAACTTAGATCAGAAATTTTACGTCATTTAGACAATTCCACTAAACACATCAACAATATAAATGAACAGAGAGCAAAGAAGCAGTCAAGGCACACACAAGCTTAAAGGTTTAAAGGGAAACATTTATCAAACTATTCATTTACGTCTAAAACTTTTTAGAGAGAAAAAAACACTTGAGTGCACCTTTAATGGCTGCATTAGCACAAATCCAAGCACAACACCCGGCAGCATATTTACATAGCATGATCTGAACAAGCACACGTATACAATCATTAAATTGCTTTCTATGACTTTTTTGCTGGGAAGCAATAATCATGTCAATCACTTTACACTCCTCTGAGATGATGCCACTCTCTACATAATGGTAACAGGTAGTGATAATAGAGGTAACGCATTAATACATAATTGCTAATGCTCTCTGTTCGAATAGCATGTGTTCACTGCAATCTTTATAGATATTGATCTAACTCAACTACTGAGGTTAATCCACTAAGTGTCGTAGACAATCTGGAATCATGTGGCTCATGTTCATCTTTTTGAAGCACAGACACAATTGCACTTTTAATTTGCTCTGATAACAACGAAAACTGCAGCTCTGAGACCTCTTGAAATGAAGTTCATTCTAGCGTAAACATTGAGCCATATTTCAGTCGACTGCAACTGATGAAATGTACTACAAGCATCTCTTCCTTTTTTCAAGAGTTGCTGGAGGCCATAATGTTTGTGAGCAAAATGCTATATACTGTATATTTATGTACAGTGTGATTATGAATATTATATCTGTAAATATCGGTGTACATTTTGTTAAACGAACGGTAAGAAATCTATGAAAGGCAAACAGGTGAATTCTTGTAACACTGTGTATGATATTGTTGTACAGTTAAAAGCGTAGAATATTTAACTATTTTGTACATTGTGTAATAGTGTATGTGTTGTGTATGGGAGTAGTGTCTGTTGTCTTAAGTGTGTGTGTGTGTGTGTGTGTGTGTGTGTATAAAAAAGCTGTTTTATTTTTGCTATTGTGATGTTGTGAGTCCCTAACCTCTTAAGATTCACCTCCAGGTGTGAGTTTTGATTCCTCTGTGAACATGACTCGTTCATTTGTGTGTTCACGCCGCAAATATTGTTGGTTAGCACACTAAACTAAAGTGTTCTTTTACGCTTTTAATGTAAATGTTGGTTTTAATTTGATGTAGACGTCAGCTTATCATACAGACAGCACCTTCTGTACGCTCCTCTGGCCTTAGTATCCGCAATATTATCGTTTGCTGCTTCTAGGTTTTGTCGAAAGTCAAAATGTTCACACGCTTTTTATGTTTTTAGTCCAACTGTATTCAACACAATCATTGTTGGTAGTGTTAGATTACTGTACCACACACTTAGCTGGGGCAGTTCCACTCTTTGTGCCTCGAACGTATACGAGCACTAAGGAGGGAAGTCAAAACTAGAGTACTTTTGCACTCTGGAAGTGCTATTTTAATCATTAGAAATATACTTGATGTGAATGTAAATGTATTTTTAATGCCCCAAGTACTGTAACGATCATCTGCGAGTAATTTAGTAAGAAGGACACTGATGAAACGTGTACTATTACCCTTTAGTCTCCACTTGTGTGCTGTACTAGTCTTAGATTTATAAGCAATATTTCTGCAGGCATTTACTTTGGTTGGTCATTTGTCAGATGGTCTGTGAGGCCACAGGAACCGCTGTTATTCTGAGAGTAGCGGCGTCAGAGGGCTTCACAGCTAAAGAAGAGCAATGCTCTTAAACCTTTAGTCAAACCCTATTCTGTTGGGTGATAGCACATTCAGATCACTAGCCACAGTATACTGTTAGCTTTACAAGGACTATTTTAATGTCTCTTAGTCAGTGTCATTGATATTGTACAGTATTTCCGATTCACTTGGAAAACGCTGAGTTATGAATATTGAATATGGATCATCACAAAAATGAACAATAAAAAGTTGGTTCTCACGCTGAAATGTGTGTCTTTTATCATGAGATTAATTGAGTTGTTTTCAATCACAATATTAAAAAAGATAACGACAGGGCTGAGCATGAGTCATCTGTGAGCTCTGGCCAGATTCATTGACAGACTGAAAAGGTTTCTGCCACAGCTTGGTGAAAGCCAATAAAGAAAGAGACCTGATGCTTTCATAAACAGTGAAACCTGATACACTTACCTGAAAGCCAAAAAGACCCTCCTGACATCTTACAACCCGAAATCTTCATTTTAGAGAATGTGGTTGAGCACTTACTTGGCTACAGTTCAGTTCTATTTCAGAAAGGATGCATTATAAAGGGACAGAAAAGACATTTATAATGCTACAAAAAATTATATTTTAAATAAATGCTGTTCTTTTTAATGTTCTATTAATCTCAAATCCAAAAAATGTATCAGTTTCCACAAAAAAATAACCATTTTCAACATTGATAATAAGAACAACTTATCTTATTAAGAATTTGTTGCTTTCTTGAGCAACAAATCAGCATATTAGAAGGATTTCTGTCCTTGTTACAGTGTAATTATACATTTAAGTATTGAGTAATATTAATTAACATTGTAGGGTTAGGAATAGTATTTGGTCTAGGGTTAGTTGCATGTAATTATGCCTAATTTACTGATATTACAGTAAGTACATGTAACATATGTAACATTATTATTAAGGACACTAAAATAGTGTTACCAATTTTTTTAAATTTAATTTTCAGTATATATATATATATCCTTTTACAATATATATATATATATATATTATATTGCCAAAAGTATTGGGACACCCCTCCAAATCATTGAATTCAGGTGTTCCCATCACTTCCATGGCCACAGGTGTATAAAATCAAGCACCTAGGCATGCAGACTGCTTCTACAAACATTTGTGAAAGAATGGGTCGCTCTCAGGAGCTCAGTGAATTCAAGCGTGGTACCGTGATAGGTTGCCACCTGTGCAATAAGTCCATTCGTGAAATTTCCTCACTACTAAATATTCCATGGTCAACTTTGGTATTATAACAAAGTGGAAGCAATTGGGAACAACAGCAACTCAGCCACGAAGTGGTAGGCCACGTAAAATCACAGAGCGGGGTCAGCGCATGCTAAGGAGCACAGTGCGTAGAAGTCGCCAAATTTCTGCAGAGTTATAATTTGGCCTTTGTCAAACTCGCTCAAATCCTTAAGCTTGCCCATTTTTCCTGCTTCCAACACATCAACTTTGAGGACAAAATGTTCACTTGCTGCCTAATATATCCCTCCCACTAACAGGTGCCGTGATGAAGAGATAATCAGTGTTATTCACTTAACCTGTCAGGCCTGATTGGTGTGTATATATATATAGAGAGAGAGAGAGAGAGAGAGAGAGAGAGAGAGAGAGGGTATGCACGTGACGTCACCTTCAGCTGGTTAAGCCCCACTGAGTGGCAAAAAGACTGAGAGGCAGCATTGGTTTACAGCGTGAATGCAGCGACAGGCCCGGCCTGCACAAAACCAGGCCCGGCACCAGAGGGGGGGTCGGGGGAGGCTTGGCCACGGACCCCATGGACATCCGTGCCCCCCTACGGACAGAGGGAGACGGACTTCATAATAGTGTGTATCTCACTCTGAGAGGCTCTTTTTATACCCAATCATGTTGCCAATTGACCTAATAAGTTGCAAATTGGTCCTCCAGCTGTTCCTTATATGTACATTTAACTTTTCCGGCCTCTTATTGCTACCTGTCCCAACTTTTTTGGAATGTGTAGCTCTCATGAAATCCAAAATGAGCCAATATTTGGCATGACATTTCAAAATGTCTCACTTTCAACATTTGATATGTTATCTATATTCTATTGTGAATAAAATATAAGTTTATGAGATTTGTAAATTATTGCATTCCTTTTTTATTCACAATTTGTACAGTGTCCCAACTTTTTTGGAATCGGGTTTGTATATATAAATACACACTCCTTCATGTATAAGGATATATATATATATATATATACGAAATTAGGTAAAGCCTACCTGATATTTCTCAATACATTTCACAGCTAATTACTTATAAAAATTGAGTAATAACTCTATTATTAGCTGAAAACAGTTCATCTACTTAATTATTATTAATAATAATAATAAGTCAATAGAAATAATTAAACAATTCTTATACGGAGATTGTTAAATTTACCTACAAATGGCCAGACACAGGAAACTGTAATTTATAGGTCAATAAATTACTCTTTATTGATACTATGGATAAAACCATTTTTTTTAAAAACATTAATTAAAGAGATAGTTCACCCAAAAATGAAAATTATGTAACCATTTACTCACCCTTATGTTGTTCAAAACCTGTATGAGTTTCTTTGTTCTGTTGAACACAAAAGAAGATATTTTAAAGAATGTTGGCAAGCAAACAGTTGTCGGTAGCCATTGACTTCCATAGTATAGAGGAAAAAAAAACCTTGAAAGTCAATGGCTACCACCAACCATCTGGTTATCAACATTGTTTAAAATATCTTCCTTTGTGTTCAACAGAACTTAGAAACTCACAGGTTTTGAACAACATAAGGGTGAGTAAATGATTACATTATTTCATTTTTGGGTGAACTATCCCTTTAATGCATAAAGGTACAAAAGAACCCTTGTACATTTAATTTCAAGTGACAACAAACCACGAACAACTTCTTAAAAACTTCTAATTTAAAAGCAGACAAAGACCACTCTGTTGACCAAGTTGCATTTCTGCTGTCTTTCTGATGATGGTCTGATACTCTTATTAATCATGGTCTTCGATGTCATGCACATAAAGAACCTCACTGTGTTTACACATCCGCATTCGCCCACTTTCACAGCAGACACGGACTGCAGCCTTGAGTCTGTAAACTGTGTTTGAACACTGCCGCAGAGGGAACTCAAGACCAAACCTTCAAAGTAAAACCAAAAATGGTGAAAAAAGAGAATTCTCCACCAAAAGAGGAATCATGCCTAAATCACTAACAACTTCTTAAAAATTTCTAATGCAAAAATAAACAGGTCTCCATGGGATGAAACAGTCTATGGCAGTACAACAGCTTATTCCATTAATTTGCATTGGCTTTGAACCTTTTTGAGAGGTTTTGCTGCGTCAAGTTTCAAAAAAAGTTTTTGGAACACGTCTGTGACGGCTCCGTGAGTTTTGTTTGTCCCTGAGTTACAGGTGATTGCTGGAGGGCGTGGCTCCACACCTGAATTAAATCATAGCACTTAAAAAGTGACTGGATCAAACAGAGAGGGAGAGTCCTATTGCTTGCTGGCGTTGTCGGTTGCTCATCATGAGACTACCAGAGAACTGACGGGATGTGGGGGCTACGGGAGACCACAGCCGCATCGGAGTTCTAGTTCGATCCATCTTTCTCTATTACGGTGTTGCTTCGGACTTTTTCGTTGTTTATGTTTGGTTGGACTGATGTCACTCGTACTTGCTATTTACACTCATGCTGACACGCTGACTAACATTTACACTGATCATTTGACATTTCATATTTATTTCTTTAGTTAAATAAATCTCATTATTTATGCAGCGGTTGTGTGTGGCGTCTCCCTTATTTTGTTGCGATCTAACAATAGAATCGTAACACGTCAAATGTGTATTTAAAGGTTTTGGGATACTCCAGGATGAGGGCACACATCAACCCCATCAACAGAATGCATGCTGTGGTTTTGTTTCCACATCCAGTCAGTACTTTGTTGCCCTCTATAACAACTCACACATCTGATGGGTCCTCCTCGGCTGTGGGATTGTGCATCACCAAAACTTTAATTATTTGGTTTGTGTGGCCCTCAAGTTCCTCCTCCTGTTAAAAAGAAAAACAAACAGCATAATTTTTTTATTTTGTATATATATATATACACACCGATAAGGCATAACATCATGACCACCTTCCTAATATTGTGTTGGCCCCCCTTTTGATGCCAAAACAGCCCTGATCCGTCGAGGCATGGACTCCACTAGACCCCTGAAGGTGTGCTGTGGTATCTGGCACCAAGATGTTAGAAGCAGAACCTTTAAGTCCTGTAAGTTGCGAGGTGGGGCCTCCATAGATCGGACTTGTTTGTTCAGCACATCCCACAGATGCTCGACTGGATTGAGATCTGGGGAATTTGGAGGCCAAGTCAACACCTCAAACTCGTTGTTGTGCTCCTCAAACCATTCCTGAACCATTTTTGCTTTGTGGCAGGGCACATTATCCTGCTGAAAGAGGCCACAGCCACCAGCGAATACCGTGTCCATGAAAGGGTGTACATGGTCTGCAACAATGCTTAGGTAGGTGGTACGTGTCAAAGTAACATCCACATGGATGGCAGGACCCAAGGTTTCCCAGCAGAACATTGCCCAAAGCATCACATGGCCTCCGCCGGGGCTTGTCTTCTTCCCATAGTGCATCCTGGTGCCATGTGTTCCCCAGGTAAGCCACGCACACGCACCCGGCCATCCACGTGATGTAAAAGATAACGTGATTCATCAGACCAGGCCACCTTCTTCCATTGCTCCGTGGTCCAGTTCTGATGCTCACGTGCCCACTGTTGGCACTTTCGGCAGTGGACAGGGGTTAGCATGGGCACCCTGACTGGTCTGCGGCTATGCAGCCCCATACGCAACAAACTGCGATGCACTGTGTATTCTGACACCTTTCTATCAGAACCAGCATTAACTTCTTGAGCAATTTGAGCTACAGTAGCTCGTCTGTTTGATCGGACCACACGGGCCAGCCTTCGCTCCCCCACGTGCATCAATGAGCCTTGGCCGCCCATGACCCTGTCGCCAGTTCACCACTGTTCCTTCCTTGGACCACTTTTGATAGATACTGACCACTGCAGACCAGAAACACACCACAAGAGCTGCAGTTTTGGAGATGCTCTGACCCAGTCGTCACAATTTGGCCCTTGTCAAACTCGCTCAAATCCTTAAGCTTGCCCATTTTTCCTGCTTCTAACACATCAACTTTGAGGACAAAATGTTCACTTGCTGCCTAATATATCCCTCCTACTAACAGGTGCCGTGATGAAGAGATAATCAGTGTTATTCACTTCACCTGTCAGTGATAATGTTATGCCTGATCAGTGTATACACACTGAAAATATAAAAAGAAAAATGGTAACACTATTGTGTATATATATATATATATATATAGTCTATTTTAATCATTTTATTTTATGAAAATTGTCATTAAGAAAAAGAAAATGTTTTCTCATCAGTGTGAGTATGGAGCAGAAAAGCATCAAGGACTGATACCTCTGTACAGTTCAACCACATCCTGTCCCTTAAGTGAATCTCTGTCCAGCTGAGTGTGTGAAGCCAGAAGTCCTTCCTCTGGCAGGAAGTCATGCGGAAATCGAAATGGAACTGACGGGTCATCGGATACGTTGAGAGAAGCCAACTTTCCTTTAGCTCTAACAACTGACTGGAAACAATTAATACCTACAAACCAATTCGGTGGAAGCTTTCACATCCCTCTAAGAGATTCTCAACCAGGAGCACGTGGAAAGATTTTCATGCATTGTTAAAATGATAAAACATAAATGACGACTTAAAATACAAATATAAGGGTTATCAGTATAAAATAATATAATGTTAATATAATTTTTTCTTTATTTAACTCTCTAGACACTTTACAATTTGCTTTTGGAGTTCCCCCAAAAATGTATATTCTGTCATCATTTACTCACCCTCAAGTTGTTCCAAACCTGTAAGTTTTTCTTTCTCTGCTGAACACAGAAGAAGATATCTTGAAGAATGTGGGTTATCAAACAGTTGACGGTAGCCATTGACTTCACTTACCCAGTGAACTGTTGATAAAAAAGGATAAACGAAGCTAGAATAAAATGTTTTTAAAATAGAAAGAGCACAGTAGTACAGTTAAAGGCATATTTCAAGTATAAAAAATGAATACCTAAATAGGAACATAGTAGTATACAAAGTGCAAAAATAATATATAAATAGTAAACTATAAGTATGATGCTATGTTCACTTAAAGAAAATGTACAAGTATACTTGCAGTATAAAACTACTAAACTAAAAGTGTACTTTCATAAACTAAAAAATGTGCTACAAATATTTGATTAGTAAACTATCATTATATACAAACAAAAACTGAGTTATAAACTAGTTGTGCTTAGTACTGTTACACTTAAAAGTATACTTTTGTACACTAAAAAGTCAGCCAATTTAGTCCTAAGTAGTATTGAAACAGTATACTTACAAGTATATTTCTAGTACATTTATACTTACATAAAGTATACTTAAAATGTGCTTGAACTTTACTTAAGTAGCCTAAGCCTATACTTCATAAAGTGAACTTGAAGTAGGCTATACTTTTTTTGTAAGGGCTGGTGACCAATATCATAGATTCATTTCGGTATCAAAGGAAATGCCATGTAAAGACACTCTGGATTCAGCATATGCGTTTCTGTTTAGGGGGTAGAGAGTGCGTCACGCCCGACCTCTCACACTCTCCACTTTAAACAATCTTGTTTCATCTATATCCTGTGAATAGACTTCCTCCATCACAGCCCTAAGCCGCACTCACCATCTCTATATTTTTTCTCACACCCACTCACACAAACAAAGGCATATCTAGAAGTGACATCCTTAATTATAGAACAGTACATTGAGGTCGGTCAGCAGATGTTTACTTGGCTGAGATGCAGCTTCCTTTTTCCCATCACATTCTACCTGATTTAGCATCAGCCACTCAAGTGCACAAATAAAAGACATTTGAATGCAAAAGCAATGAAACTCAATTGTAAAAATGTGCTTTTGCTTTTTCTGATTCAATACTTAAGGTTGAGTTTACGCATATATTAAACATGTCAACAATATTTTTGCATATTAATACAGGAAAACAAATGTACATCTTTCATGCTCTAAAAGCCTTTAAAAGCATGTATTTAAAATAAATAAATAATAAAAGCATTTAACTGATTGACCTTGCTGTTTCTTTATCTACATCTACACTGCAAGAATAATTTTCTTATTAGTATCTTAATTTATCAGTATAAATCAGTATTCTTAATTTTTATTTTAATCAGTAATCTGTTTTGCCTTGTTTTCCAGTATCTAAACATCCTTAAACGTGCAGTGTGTAGTATTTATGAGGATCTATTGACAGAAATGCAATATAATATACATAACTATGCTTTCAGTGGTGTATAAAGACCTTACATAATGAACCGTTATGTTTTTATTACCTTAGAATGAGCCATTTCTATCTACATACACTGAAGGTCCCCTTACAGTGAAATCGCCATTGTGCACCGTCATGTTTCTACAGTAGACCTAAACGGACAAACTTCTCTACAGAGCGCTAGTCACTCTCTGTTCTCTCCGACGACGATATTTTTGTTCTGTGTCGGCCCCCGTAGCTTCTCTATGTGCTTCGAAAGGGAGAGGTGAGCGATGGGTGATTGCAATTCACAACCTCACCGCTAGATGCCGCTAAAATTTACACAGTGCACCTTTAAAACATTTACTTGAGAAGCACACTTGCATAAAATGAGAGAATATATTTTGAATTTATTTATATTTCTGCATTTGTAGTTTTATATTGTTTTTAAGCATAACCAAATTTAGTGAGGTTTATACCTAAAACAAGAAGAAAAAAAATACATATTTACCAATATAAGAATAATAAACAGAATTCAAGATATATTCTTTGAGCACAAGTTTTGTATCCTACACATTTTTTTAACGTAAATTCATCTAGTTAAGAATGTTTTTACTGGCATTGAATAATTGAATGAGATATACTCTACCATTCAAACTGGCTGCATTTGCAGTATTTGATCAGAAATACAGTAAAAAAAAAAATAAATAAAAAAAAAAAGTAATATTGTGAAATATTATGATTTAAAATAACTGTTGTCTATTTTAATATATCTTAAAATGGAATTTATTCCTGTGATAGCAAAGCTGAATTACTCCAGTCTTCAATGTCTTGTGATCATTCAGAAATCATTCTAATATGCTAATTTGGTGCTCAAGTAACATTTTTTATTATTATTATTAATACAAAACAGTTGTGCTGCTTAATGTTTCGAAGAAACATTAATATGATTATTTGCTGAATAGAAAGTTCAAAAGAGTAGCACTTATTTGAAATTGACATTTTTTTGTAACAATGTAATCAATTTTGATCAATTTAATGCATCCTTACTGAATAAAAAATGTAACTTTTTTGCAGAAATAAAGAGAACGAATAAGTGAAACTGAAATAAGGCAACAGGTGAAACAGGAAGATGTTGAAGAAGCTTTTTTTCTGTTTGTCTGTTTTGGTGAATGCTGCGTGACTTTTTCAGCGTAAGCGAGCTGGAAGAAGAATGAGGAGACCGCTGGGCCATTGTTTTTCTCAGCCCTGGGGAGTGATGATCTTGGGTTGTGTCGCTGTAGGAAAAGAGGCCCGAGCCAAGAATGTGTGCAAACGACACGTTCTAGCACCTGCGCGCTTACACCTCACACTCACATATCCTTTCACACTCTCGAAAAGAGCGAGAGACAGAGGGAGTCTATCTGGTGGCAGCTATGAAGAAATAACAAACAAAAAAGGACACACCCGAGACCACGAGCGAGTCAGTAGGACCGGTTACATTTGGTGCCGTTGACCCGAATGGGAGTGAGGTTTATGGGGATGGAGTGTGTGTAACTGTCATAAGCCAGTTAGAGCTGTGTGTGTAAACCTCACTTCCCTGATCTCAAGAGGCACTTTAGCGACTAACGCTAGAGGCTGCGATCTTTGTTAGTGGGCCCGCCTCCCACGCCGGAGACCACAGCTCGAATCACACTCATCCGTTCCCCCACCCCCATAATGAGAGATGTTGATGTAGTAGCTTAAAAGATGCTGATTTTATTCTGTGTGTGGATGGAGCTTAAGCAGCATCAGTTTAAAGATTTATTTTTGGGCTTTTTTGCCTTTTATCATGATAGGACAGTATGTAGACAGGAAAGCGAGAAAGGGGGGGACGGGTAGCCTGAATCTCCTGAGCCCATTCTGAATCCTGCGGTAATCACGAGTCCTATCCAGTGGTCTCAAGACGAGACCCCAGCCAGTGTCTCCGAAAATCCTTCACCAGTGTGCCCACCAGTTCATCAATACATTCCCCAGAATCGCTACAATCTCATCCACTCTGCACATTCTTCAGTGGGCACTGGCCACCCAGGGGCCAATCAAACCCTCTCACTGCTACAAGATTGCTTCTGGTGGCCCAGTATGGCCAGAGAGGTCAGAAGGTCCGTGGGTGTATGGGTTGCGCCATCTCCAAATCATCTCTCCAGCTACCAACAGGCAAACTCCTTCCGTTGGCCATTCCCAATAGCCCCTGGTCACATCTAGGGGTGGATTTTATGACTGACCTGCCCTCTTCCAACGAAAACACTAGCATCTTTATTGTGATTGATCACTTTTCCAAATCTCGCTTGTTGATTCCCCTCAAGTGATTGCCCACTGCCATGAAAACAGCTGAGTTATTGTTTAACCATGTATTTCATCACTATGGTCTTCCCGAAGACATAGTTTCAGACCGTGGACCCCAGTTCATCTTTGGAAGGCATTCTTCAAGCTCCTAGATGTGACCATAAGTTTGTCATCAGGCTACCATTCCCAAACCAATGGGCAGACGGAAAGGAAAGTCCAGGAAATCGCACAGTTCCTCCAAACCTTCTGTCACAGCCACCAGAACTCTTGGAGCCAGTTTTAGCATGGGCACAGTACGCCCAGAATTCCCTGTGTCAGAGGAGCACCGGCCTGACTTCATTCCAATTCGTACTTGGATACCAACTGCCACTGTTCCCATGGTCTGGGGAACCCTCCAACCTTCCATCTGTGGATCACTGGTTCCAAGAGAGCGAGAGGGTCTGGGACTCTGCTCATCATCATCTGCAGGGAGCCATTCGGCGACACAAGAGCCATGCTGATGTTCGGCGGAAGACAGAGGAGTCTACACTGTCCTTAAAAGTGGGCATTTTGGGCTCCCGGCGCCAGTGTGGTCGATTAGAGTACCTGGTCAACTGGGAGGGGTATGGTGCAGAGGAGCATTCCTGGGTTCCTAGAGATGATATACTTGACACTGATCTGCATATCTGAGCGACCACCTCGTCGTCGAGGGGGGGGTTTACTGTCAGGGATCTGCCAGGCTCCACCTTCACTCCCTCACAACACTCACTCCCACCAGAGTACTGATCAAAACCACCTGTCATCAATCGCCACACCCATCAGTACCATCTACAAAAGCCTGCACCATACGCACTCTCGACTAGGACTCACCCAAGTTGTGGATGTTATTCTTACCTGAGATACCTACCTCTGTGTTGTTCTCCTCGTCTCCTATCCTGCCTGTCTCCTTCTCCAGTCTCAGTTCTCCATGTGTGTTCTCCAACTCCCTGTAAGAAGAAACATATCATTAATTCAAGTACTCAACTCGACACACTGGTGTATAGGGTGTGTGTGGTGCAACGTACCTTTATTGAACGGATCTTCATGGTTGTTGTCTGCCTACAATATACTTACCTTACCATTCATCTGTTTGAATAAAACATTTTTATTGTTACTAATTATTTCTGCAAGTGTTTCCTGACATTGCCATGGTTTTCATTTAATTTGTCTCATTATTTTGAGTTAATTGGTTGTATCATTTGGAGTTGATTACTTTGAGTTGATTTGCCTTATTCTTTCATATTTCTTGCCTTATTCTTTCGTATTTCTTATTCTTTGTATTTTTTTATGTTCCCTTCCTGCGTGAGGGTGGATGTTTGAGAGGGGTTTTAAAGAACGTGTCAATAAAGGGAATATTTTTAAGAGATTGAAGTACTTTGTAGTGAATGCACCCACACAACATTTAGAAGCATTTTTTTTTTCAGAGAGTATGTCTTTGTTTATTTTTCTCATTGAAAAAACATTTGTTCTTTCTTACAAGCACCTAAAGTGATATTTGCTTAAAACCCTGAAATTTTCGCATGTCTCAACAGAATATTTGAAATATCCCTAATAAACCTCACAAGAAGATTCAACAGTTGGCCTATATGAATAATGTAAATAAAGAGGGAAAAAAGCATCTAAATCAGCCATACCTTAAGGGTTTTGCTTTGCTATCAAACCATTTTTTTCTTCCTCATACTTTCTCATAAAACTACATCAAAAACAATTTATCAATGGGGTAAGAAAATTAAAGAAATTTGTTATTATAAATTTTACTTTTGCAGTGTGCTAAACCTTAAGTCTTGAAGTCTATATGTAAACTTGCAATCACATATGGCAAGTAGCAAAAAATCACTAATGAGTATCACAAATACCTCACCTGTTAGACTGCAGGTTAATAGGTGAATAAATGCAAACTTTGCTTATATATCCTGCTTCTCAGGCTTGTAATCTGACATTTTGTCTTCTTGGAAGTTGGAAAAGAGATATCTGCCATGTCTGAGACTGTACTTATTTGCATTTGCACTTTTGTACAGTATCTTGTAATGTCTCCAATCAAACAATAGAGATTTGAATATGAATTGAAAGATTTGGTTTTGTCTTTGTGTTTTTGTGCACGCGATAGACTCCTTGTATGAAAGTGTGTGAGCTCACATGTGTGTGTCAGTGTCAGTTTTACTTGAGAACTGAATTCCAAACTGGACAATGACATATTTTTTTGCAAAATTGCTTTATAGATTAAATAAAATACTTTAATAATTGATTATCTTCCAATTTAATCAAGTTAATCTGAACCTAACCTGAACTTAATCAACACTGAACTAACTTCAGATGAACAACAACCGAAATGCTTTGAAACAATCTCTATAGTATAAAGCGCTATATAAATAAAGGTGACTTGACTTTTAGCAGCACATATTATCAGTGTGAATCTACAGCAGTGCCTGAAGCACCCACTGATTGGATAATTACAGTAACCACTTTCACATTGATTTTAATGTGAGGTGGCTTTTTCCTCCTCTTTAACAGAAATCATGTCATAAAACTCTGAATGCTTGGAATCAAACTTATATCTCACCCAGCCAGTGCAACTCTACTCATTACAATTCACTCAAAATAGGGTTAGAAATAGAGAGTTAATGTGTGCATTACTACAAACAGTATTAATATTAATGCTTTGAGACCATGCATTTGTAAGAGTGGACATTTGAAATTCATAGTAATAGCTTCTTTGTTTCTATTGGTTCACTGCCAGTAAAATTGTCAGTAAAATCCAGATTGAGTGTACGTAAGTGATGGTGCATGTCAGATGTGTCCATACTAATGTCTTCATATCTGTCCACGTCATGCTGATAAAAGCCTCTCAAATGCAGAAGCTTTGGACTCTTGAACAGATAAATGCCCATTCCTCTTTACGGCATTGATCTTCATCTTCAAAGAAACAAGTTGACTGGTTATTAGATAGTCCTATGTGCTAATTCTGGTGAGTTTCGATAGAAAATAAATATTTGTGTGTGCTGCTATTTACACAGAATATCTGTCAAATAAAAAACTATCAAAACACAACCTAAACTTTAGGAATTTTACTGCAGTTGACTGGTGATTTGTGATAGTATAGTAAATTCCTGCATGTATTTGGTTTCATGCCTTTACATGCACATGAACTTTAATGACATCCCATTCTTAATCTGTAGGGTTTAATATGGAGTTGGCCCACCCTTTGCAGCTATAACAGCTTCAACTCTTCTGGGAAGGCTTTCCACAAGGTTTAGGAGTGTGTTTATGGAAATTTTTGACCATTCTTCTAGAAGCGCATTTGTGAGGTCAGGCACTGATGTTGGACTAGAAGGCCTGGCTCGCAGTCTCTGCTCTAATTCATCCCAAAGGTGTTCTATCGGGTTGAGGTCAGGACTCAGGTCAGGTGTTCTGTCAGGGAGGTGCAGGCCAGTCAAGTTCCTCCACACCAAACTCGCTCATCCATGTCTTTATGGACCTTGCTTTGTGCACTGGTGTGCAGTCATGTTGGAACAGGAAGGGGCCATCCCCAAACTGTTCCCACAAAGTTGGGAGCATGAAATTGTCCAAAATGTCTTGGTATGCTGAAGCATTAAGAGTTCTTTCACTGGAACTAAGGGGCCAAGCCCAGCCCCTGAAAAACAACCCCACACCATAATCCTTCCTCCACCAAACTTTACACATGGCACAATGCAGTCAGGCAAGTACCGTTCTCCTGGCAACCGCCAAACCCAGACTCATCCATCGGATTGCCAGACAGAGAAGCGTGATTCGTCACTCCAGAGAACATGTCTCCATTGCTCTAGGGTCCAGTGGCGGCGTGCTTTACACCACTGCATCTGACGCTTTGCATTGCACTTGGTGATGTAAGACTTGGATGCAGCTTCTCAGCCATGGAAACCCATTCCATGAAGCTCTCTACGCACTGTTCTTGAGCTAATCTGAAGGCCACACGAAGTTTGGAGGTCTGTAGCTATTGACACTGCAGAAAGTTGGCAACATCTGAGCACTGTGCGCCTCAGCATGCGCTGACCCCGCTCTGTGATTTTATGTGGCCTACCACTTCGTGGCTGAGTTGCTGTTGTTCCCAATTGCTTCCACTTTGTTATAATACCACTAACAGCTGACCATGGAATATTTAGTAGTGAGGAAATTTCACAAATGGACTTATTGCACAGGTGGCAACCTATCACAGTACTACGCTTGAATTCACTGAGCTCCTGAGAGCGACCCATTCTTTCACAAATATTTGTAGAAGCAGTCTGCATGCCTAGGTGCTTGATTTTATACACCTGTGGCCATGGAAGTGATGGGAACACCTGAATTCAATGATATGGAGGGGTGTCCCAATACTTTTGGCAATATAGTGTATATATATATATATATACACACATTAAATATATACTACATCAATAATGCATCAAGACTGAAGAGGTATATATATATATATATATATGAAGACTTCCAATGCATAAGCCTCTAAAAGCCACCTGCATCAAAAATGAGATAACAATACTGAGTGAATGCTCTCTGCACATAGTATACGTTCATCAAATACTTTCACTTCAAACCCGCTAAATCCCAGGCTCAGCCCATTAAGAAGTACCGGTACTTAGGTAGAAACCTATATATAGGAGCCTGACAAAAATGCTAATTTTAAAGAAAAACATCAGACGGACTTAGAGGCTTTTGCATCTGAAGTCTTCATATATATATATATTGACGTCTTGATGCATTATTGATGTAGTACTGACACAAGTTGAATCTGACTGGATCCAGAATTTCAGGTTTTTATCAATGTTTTTTTGCTGACTGTTGATTGTAATATTTGTGTCTCATTGTAGGTGTGAACATGTCTGATAGTATCATGCTAAACTTAGATAGCATGGCTCTGTCAAGCCAAAGGTTGATCATGGGTTCATGGGTTCACTGAGCCTCTAACAGACAGGAACTATACACAAAGGTGAACAGGAAACATTCAAGAACAGTGTGTTTTCCAGGAAAGATTTGTAATTCTTCCCAGATGTTCACATTTTGAACAATACATTTATGTAACAACATAAATCATGGTTTCTATTATATTAATTAGAACATTAAAGCATTGATTTTAATGTGAGGTGGCTTTTTCCTCCTCTTTAACAGAAATCATGTCATAAAACTCTGAATGCTTGGAATCAAACTTATATCTCACCCAGCCAGTGCAACTCTACTCATTACAATTCACTCAAAATAGGGTTAGAAATAGAGAGTTAATGTGTGCATTACTACAAACAGTATTAATATTAATGCTTTGAGACCATGCATTTGTAAGAGCGGACATTTGAAATTCATAGTAATAGCTTCTTTGTTTCTATTGGTTCACTGCCAGTAAAATTGTCAGTAAAATCCAGATTGAGTGTACGTAAGTGATGGTGCATGTCAGGTGTGTCCATACTAATGGCTTCATATCTGTCCACGTCATGCTGATAAAAGCCTCTCAAATGCAGAAGCTTTTGACTCTTGAACAGATAAATGCCCATTCCTCTTTACGCCATTTATCTTCATCTTCAAAGAAACAAGTTGACTGGTTATTAGATAGTCCTATGTGCTAATTCTGGTGAGTTTCGATAGAAAATAAATATTTGTGTGTGCTGCTATTTACACAGAATATCTGTCAAATAAAAAACTATCAAAACACAACCTAAACTTTAGGAATTTTACTGCAGTTGACTGGTGATTTGTGATAGTATAGTAAATTCTTGCATGTATTTGGTTTCATGCCTTTACATGCACATGAACTTTAATGACATCCCATTCTTAATCTGTAGGGTTTAATATGGAGTTAGCCCACTTTGCAGCTATAACAGCTTCAACTCTTCCGGGAAGGCTTTCCACAAGGTTTAGGAGTGTGTTTATGGAAATTTTTGACCATTCTTCTAGAAGCGCATTTGTGAGGTCAGGCACTGATGTTGGACTAGAAGGCCTGGCTCGCAGTCTCCGCTCTAATTCATTCCAAAGGTGTTCTATCGGGTTGAGGTCAGGACTCAGGTCAGGTGTTCTGTCAGGGAGGTGCAGGCCAGTCAAGTTCCTCCACACCAAACTCGCTCATTCATGTCTTTATGGACCTTGCTTTGTGCACTGGTGCACAGTCATGTTGGAACAGGAAGGAGCCATCCCCAAACTGTTCCCACAAAGTTGGGAGCATGAAATTGTCCAAAATGTCTTGGTATGCTGAAGCATTAAGAGTTCCTTTCATTGGAACTAAGGGGCCAAGCCCAGCCCCTGAAAAACAACCCCACACCATAATCCTTCCTCCACCAAACTTTACACATGGCACAATGCAGTCAGGCAAGTACCGTTCTCCTGGCAACCGCCAAACCCAGACTCGTCCATCGGATTGCCAGACAGAGAAGCGTGATTCGTCACTCCAAAGAACATGTCTCCACTGCTCTAGGGTCCAGTGGCGGCGTGCTTTACACCACTGCATCCAACGCTTTGCATTGCACTTGGTGATGTAAGACTTGGATGCAGCTTCTCAGCCATGGAAACCCATTCCATGAAGCTCTCTACGCACTGTTCTTGAGCTAATCTGAAGGCCACACGAAGTTTGGAGGTCTGTAGCTATTGACACTGCAGAAAGTTGGCAACATCTGAGCACTGTGCGCCTCAGCATGCGCTGACCCCGCTCTGTGATTTTACGTGGCCTACCACTTCGTGGCTGAGTTGCTGTTGTTCCCAATTGCTTCCACTTTGTTATAATACCACTAACAGCTGACCATGGAATATTTAGTAGTGAGGAAATTTCACAAATGGACTTATTGCACAGGTGGCAACCTATCACAGTACTACGCTTGAATTCACTGAGCTCCTGAGAGCGACCCATTCTTTCACAAATATTTGTAGAAGCAGTCTGCATGCCTAGGTGCTTGATTTTATACACCTGTGGCCATGGAAGTGATGGGAACACCTGAATTCAATGATATGGAGGGGTGTCCCAATACTTTTGGCAATATAGTGTATATATATATATATACACACATTAAATATATACTACATCAATAATGCATCAAGACTGAAGAGGTATATATATATATATATATATGAAGACTTCCAATGCAAAAGCCTCTAAAAGCCACCTGCATCAAAAATGAGATAACAATACTGAGTGAATGCTCTCTGCACATAGTATACGTTCATCAAATACTTTCACTTCAAACCCGCTAAATCCCAGGCTCAGCCCATTAAGAAGTACCGGTACTTAGGTAGAAACCTATATATAGGAGCCTGACAAAAATGCTAATTTTAAAGAAAAACATCAGACGGACTTAGAGGCTTTTGCATCTGAAGTCTTCATATATATATATATTGACGTCTTGATGCATTATTGATGTAGTACTGACACAAGTTGAATCTGACTGGATCCAGAATTTCAGGTTTTTATCAATGTTTTTTTGCTGACTGTTGATTGTAATATTTGTGTCTCATTGTAGGTGTGAACATGTCTGATAGTATCATGCTAAACTTAGATAGCATGGCTCTGTCAAGCCAAAGGTTGATCATGGGTTCATGGGTTCACTGAGCCTCTAACAGACAGGAAATATACACAAAGGTGAACAGGAAACATTCAAGAACAGTGTGTTTTCCAGGAAAGATTTGTAATTCTTCCCAGATGTTCACATTTTGAACAATACATTTATGTAACTTAACATAAATCATGGTTTCTATTATATTAATTAGAACATTAAAGCCCAATAGGAAGTTGTATTACACTAGAAATATATACAGTTAAACACATTTGCCAGTCTCCCCTATGCAAAAAAATCCTGAAGTCTGTAATTTAAGCTTAAATTAGAGACACAATCAGAGTGACCTCTCTCAGTCTCAAGAAATGAAAGAAAAAAAAAGTCTGAACCGAAAAAGGAAAGGCAGAGAAGATGAATGGACAGTTGGAAGAAATAGCAGGACCTGTCCATAGACGGCATGAATCTTAGGGATAATGACCCAAAACCTGTCTCGCAATTTCCAGTGTTGAGACGATGATGAATGGGGAAGGGGGGGGAGAGACACCCGAGAGCAGCGTAACCATGACAACTCCATCATGGCTCCTTTTTTATCACAAGAGCTGGGGGTAAAACAAAGTGGGTGAATGTATATCAGTCTGTGAGTGTGTAGTGGTGATATCAAGAATATAATGAATTCAAGATGAAACACTTTCTGTGTTTCAGTGCCTGTCCAGTGTCAAAAGCTTTTATTTTTCCTTTAAATTAATTTCCATTTTCCAAGGCAGATGTTATTGACTGATATTGACTGTTTCCATCATTCTTAAAGGTGATTTGGTCATTTTCTTGTTCCATAATGTATGATTTTAGACACTGTGCCACTCATATACACTGATCAGGCATAACATTATGACCACTGACAGGTGAAGTGAATAACACTGATTATCTCTTCATCACGGCGCCTGTTAGTGGGTGGGATATATTAGGCAGCAAGTGAACATTTTGTCCTCAAAGTTGATGTGTTAGAAGCAGGAAAAATGGGCAAGCGGAAGGATTTGAACGAGTCTGACAAGGGCCAAATTGTGATAGGTAGACGACTGGGTCAGAGCATCTCCAAAACTGCAGCTCTTGTGGGGTGTTCCCGGTCTACAGTGGTCAGTATCTATCAAAAGTGGTCCAAGGAAGGAACAGTGGTGAACCGGCGACAGGGTCATGGGTGGCCAAGGCTCATTGATGCACGTGGGGAGCGAAGGCTGGCCCGTGTGGTCCAAACAAACAGACGAGCTACTGTAGATCAAATTGCTCAAGAAGTTAAAGGAATAGTTTCCTAGAAGTTTCAAGAAGTTAAAGAAAATTCTGTCATCATTTATTCTCCCTCAACTTGTTCAAAACCTGTATGAGTTTCTTTCTTCTGCTGAACACAAAAGAAGATATTTTAAGGAATGTCTGTAACCAAACAGTTGATGGTTACAGACATTGACTTCCATAGTATTTTTTTTCCTACTATGGAAGTCGATGGGGACCATCAATTGTTTGGAACAAGTTGAGGGAGAGTAAATGATGACAGAATTTTAATTTTAGGGTGAACTATTCCTTTAATGCTGGTTCTGATAGAAAGGTGTCAGAATACACAGTGCGTCGCAGTTTGTTGCGTATGGGGCTGCACAGCCGCAGACCAGTCAGGGTGCCCATGCTGACCCCAGTCCACCACCGAAAGCGCCAACAGTGGGCACGTGAGCATCAGAACTGGACCACGGAGCAATGGAAGAAGGTGGCCTGGTCTGATGAATCACGTTTTCTTTTACATCACGTGGATGGCCGGGTGCGTGTGCGTCGCTTAGCTGGAGAACACATGGCACCAGGATGCACTATGGGAAGAAGGCAAGTCGGCAGAGGCAGTGTGATGCTTTGGGCAATGTTCTGCTGGGAAACCTTGTGTCCTGCCATCCATGTGGATGTTACTTTGACACGCACCACCTACCTAAGCATTGTTGCAGACCATGTACACCCTTTCATAGAAACGGTATTCCCTGGTGGCTGTGGCATCTTTCAGCAGGATAATGTGCCCTGCCACAAAGCAAAAATGGTTCAGGAATGGTTTGAGGAGCACAACGAGTTCGAGGTGTTGACTTGGCCTCCAAATTCCCCATATCTCAATCCAGTCAAGCATCTGTGGGACGTGTTGAACAAAAAAGTCCCCACCTTGGAGGCCCCACCTCGCAACTTACAGGACTTAAAGGATCTTTTGCTAACATCTTGGTGCCAGATACCACAGCACACCTTCAGGGGTCTAGTGGAGTCCATGCCTCGACGGATCAGGGCTGTTTTGGCAGCAAAAGAGGGACCAACACAATAACAGGAAGGTGGTCATAATGTTATGTCTGATCGCTGTATTAGAGATCATATTTCTACACATCTGATATAGACTGATATAATTTACTGCATTATTGTTGTGTTTGTTTGTTTTTTTTCCTCTGTTTGATTTATCTTTGCCTAGAGGACAATATAAGTAAAGGCTCATTTTAACTCTTTTGCAGCATAATGTTAAATGTCTACACTAAAAACATTCTGTCATAGATGTTTATAAGACTGAACATTTCTGTGGGTCACAAGTCTGTCACAGCCTTTGTTACTCTCAATAACAAACATAATGAAACAAATAACTCTGTTTGTTACCAACTACAATTTGAACCCAAATGCTCAATCAGGCCCAGTCAAAAAAAAGAAAGAAAAAAAAAGCCAGAAATCAACTGGCCACTTATGCATTTTCCCTTTCTGTTTTTTTTTTCTTTTCCAACTGGCCACTTCTGCGACCTGGCTGAAGTGGTGGATGAGCAGCTCTCCATGGTAACTGCACTCACCATTGCCATGACAACCCATTTTATGGGGCAAAAAAGACAACAAAAGAGAAGGAAATACAATGGAATTAATTGGAGAGGGAGTGGATGACAGAACACATGAAACGCTGCCACCTTTTTCCCTGTGTGAAAGCTTATGCGTGTCACTCTCTCCAAACCTGTCAGACACAGTGAGGTTATTTTTGCATGCTAGACTATTATATTCACCACAGCATACTTCCTGTGCTTCTGATACTCCTTTCAGATGATGTATTCTGCAAAAGAATAGTATTCTCCAAATATGAATATAACAGCGGTGTGGGAATACAGTTCCTGGAACATATTTCTGTTTAGGTATAAATCAACAAGTGCAAAAGTATTAGCTTTTTATCTTTAACACTTATGAAGAAATTGTGAAAGAAATGTTGATAGCTGTTTCTTTTGACAAACATGTAATATTCACATTAAATGTTTGTCTTTTGCCTGTCAGATTTAGATACTGTACACCGATTCAAAATGTTGTTTCAAAAAATGCCCATAAGCTAAGTTATTACAATTGTAAATCACTGGTTTGTAGATACACTGTAAAAAAAAAAAACAATTCCCCATTGTCGAAGGATCTAAAAATGGGTTTCATGTGGTAACTTTGAAATAACCTGGTTTTAGTCAAATCAAAAATATTATCCAATGACTGAATTACATCAGTTTACAAAAATCATTAAGGTAAAAACGGTACTTTTGAACAATAACTTAATGTGCTTCATGGTGTAATAATAAAAAGAAAACTCATATTATGATAGATATGATATTACAGTCGCACAGGTATATTTGTGGCAATACCCAACAATACATTGCATGGGTCAACATTATCGATTTCTCTTTTATGCCAAAAATCATTAGGATATTAAGTAAGATCATGTTCCATGAAGATATTTTGTAAATGTCCCACCATAAATATATCAAAAAAGTATTAATTGTAACAGTTGGGTGAACCAGGAACAGGCTGAAGATCAAAATACAAACTTAAACTTTAATAATGATGCTCAGGAACAAACAGAAAGGCAGGGAAACATACTCTAACATAACAGTGGCTAGACAAAGACTGAAGGTGAGGGTGCAACTTAAGTAGTGAACAGAAACAAGATAATTAACTGGACACAGCTGGGACAAATGAACTAACGAGGGTAACCATGGGAACAAAGGATCGGCGGGAAACTGAACAAAGGAATGAATCAAAATACAAACTCAAAGTCCAAAACACAAACAGAACTGTAACAGTAGTGATATGCATTGCTAAGGACTTCATTTGGACAACTTTAAAGGCGATTTTCTCAATATTTAAATCTCAATTTCAAAAATTGACCCTTATGACTGGTTTTGTGGTCCAGGGTCACATATGTGCTTCATGGTGTAACATCTAAATAAACTAGTTTTATTTAATGCAAAAATATATATGTATAATTATTATATTATGACTGAAATTATATTATATTATATTATATTAATTTATTATATTATATATGGCTGAATCAACCTGACTACATTAGGTTACACCAACAAAAGTAACTTTAAGGAAAAATTATGAATGTAGTCAGATGAATTCAAGTATTTTCTTAAGTTAACTACTTAAGAACTACATTGTAAAATATGCATTAATAACTTAAACGTGCTTGATGGTGTAACATATAAATAAACTAGATTTATTTAATGAAAAAATATATATAGAATTACTATATTATGACTGAAATTATATTATATTAATTATATTATATTATATTATATTACAGTTTTTTACAATCGCTATGACACTTTTTTCAATACTTTTAACAAATTTCCTAAACTCTTAACAGAGTTAGCACAACATCTGTCTGTGTAGGCTATACAATTAACACATTTATTATTGCTTTGACACAAAATGCATATAGTTAACACAAATTTAAAATGCTTGAACTTCTTTTACACACAAGCTCAACCAAGACCAAAACAATGGATTTTTACTGCCAAATTTACCAGTTTACCAGTATACAGATAACACCATGTTCTAAACCTAACCTTATAGGCTAAAGTCAAGGTAAACAGCTGTTTATATTGTGAATTGAAACACAAATATATCCCCTGTATTGTATTCCATTGTTACTGAGAAACAGCTGATTGAATGCAAATATATAAATCACAACTGATTCCCATCTAGGAATTGTTCAGGTGTTGATGTTCTTTCAATCACATGGCCATATGGTATACAGTAAAAGAGGGCCTATTTGGGCTGATCTTGTGAAAAAGGAACAATATAGAGCAACACAAATAAAGTAAGAAAAATGCCTGCATGAGGGAGAGGAAGATGAGTACCAGGACAAGGGAGAGGATTGGGACAAGGGCAAGGGAGAGGAGTGGGACAAGGGCAAGGTAGAGATTTAGGAGTTAGAATGCATGGTGGTGCTCAAAGAAGGGCCAGAATTAGGCTAACTGATGAAATAAGAGCTACTATCATAGACCATGTCATAAACCACAGGCTATAATACAGAGAGGCTGGTGAACGAGTACAGCCAAATCTCAGCGGGACACAGTGGCATCCATTATCCAGATTTTTTGAGAAACCAACAGGTAGGATATTGTATAAGGGCTTCTCCTACTGCAAAGTGTAAATACTTTTACCATGTATTACAGTGACTGTATGCCTCTGCTCTCTAATATGTAACTGTATTTTGTCTATCTAAGGATTCAAAACCTCCCTCAGGGGGCAGAGGAAAGCTCCTAAACGAAGAACAGGAACTTGCTATTGTCAACATGGTGATTGCTGATAATGAAATAAAACTGAAGGGCATAAAGCTACTCTGAGATGGGTCATTCATTTTGTGTATTGAATTTCTGCAGCAAAAGAAACAAAATGCATGCATTTACTAAACCCAACAAGGCTTCAAAAGACACAATCTATGATCAATAAAATATACTGTCTATTGTATAAGGGCAGACCTGACACATAAAATAATGCCGTTTCTGTAATTCCGTCTGGTGTTAGTGTTTTTATGACATTGTGCTATGATTGACTAAATGTTCCTGTTGGAAGAGAACATGTGTTAGGGTTTTGGTAGACATAGTGTATTGTGTTAGTGTATTATTGTATTTTGAAAATTAGTGTTGGAGTTTAGTTTACAATGTGTGATTTTGAGCATGAAATTAACCATTTTGCCAATTGTGTGTTGTAGGTGTGTTGGTGTGTTAAGAGTTTAGGAAAACTGTTAAAAGTATTGAAAAAATTGTCATAGCGACCGTAAAAAACTGTATATATTATCACTGAATCAACCTAACTATATTAGGTTACACCAACAAAATAAATTTTAAGGGTCAGATATAGCCCCTTAATTTCATGTTACCACTTTTTAAAGTAGTATGATATGGGAAGAGACATTGAGAATATTGAAGAAGAGAGTAACAGAGGAAGGGGGAAAGAGAGAGAGATGCATATAGAGAACGAAGGAGCTAAACAATAATTAATGGGGCTTATCTCTCACAGTCGCCATGGAGATGGATGTTTAAAATTGTACAAGTGGAGCCAGCTCAAGCTCAGGTCTGCAATCAGACAGACGCACTGAGGCTTTGGCTCTCATTCTCAAATCAAATACACAAGAACGTCTTTTCCAAAACATACAGCTCATACACTCAGTTTAATATTTGTAGATTTTATTTGTATTTCTGCAGAGATGCATAGACACACATGCCTACATAATACAAGATATGAACTGCTTTTTCTTTAGACATATAACATTGTACATGTTTATCCAAAAGTTACAGTGCTGTACCATATCATCTATTAGTATACTGTATGAGCTTCTTTTTAGCATGATACGTCATCCCTGAAACACACAAACAAACTCACGGTTACTGGCTAAAGGCAGATACTGTTGGACTGTATAACTAGACAGTGAATGCGTCTTCTTGCTAGATAGTGATAGTCTGCTACATACAGCAGTACTGATATTTACATGATGCACTTTTGGGTCTAAATAACATGTTGCACATGAACTGTTGTTATGAAACATAAGGCAACTATGGCAGACAACAAATCGGACAAAAATCTCACACAAAAAAGTTTGTGAACATGATTGACATCTCAACAACATGAGCCTTCCTTAACAACAAAATATACCACTGTTTTTTTGTATTATTGTTATTATAATTAATATTATTAGCAGTATTACAAGACAGTAGGCACAACTTGGACAGGTTATAGCGTGTACTCGCAAAAGGTTAGATTACAGTGAACTAACATCGCAGAACATAAAGTTTTTGGTCCCATCTCAACCAGTGATGTTTTGTATATTGATGATTTCAAATGTAATTTGTATTACAGGAAACAATGGTTGGAAAAACATGCAGCTGCCACTGTGCTCTTTATTAAAGCTGCTTTCCTATTTATTTTCTTTGTAAGAAACTGCCTTCGAAATAAAATTAGTTTGGAAAACTGCTCTTGAGAGCAGATACTTTGTTTGAGATACTTGTTTGATTATTTGTACAGTGATTAATGGGTCATTCTTACAGCCGTGTTAGTTGGCCTGTGATCTCTGGAACGATACTGTACAGACACAAGCTGGTTTCTGCTTTTGTCCAAATAAAGACAAGCTGAGAATTTGTGTCCTGAGGGGAGAAATGTTTTATAGATCTTGATGTACACTCCTGTTCAAAAGTTTGTTTGTTTGTTTTTTGAAAGAAATTCATATTTTTTATTCAGCAAATATTCATTAAATGGATCAAAAGTGACAGTTAAGACTTTTACATAGTTACAAATGAGTTCTATTTCAAATAAATGCTGTTCTTTGGAACTTTCTGTTCATCAAAGAATCCTGAAAAAAGAATCACACTTTCCATAACAGCTTTTAAGCAGCACTGTGATAATAACATTGATATAACAATAATAAATGATTCTTGAGCAGAAAATCAGCATATTAGAATAATTTCTGAAGGATCATGTGACACTGAAGACTGGATGATGCTGAAAATTCAGCTTTTCCATCACAGGAATAAATTTAATTTTAAAATACATTAAAATATAAAACTTAAATCGTTAAATTGTAATACTATTTCACAATATTACTGTTTTTACTGTATTTTTGATCAAATAAATGATGCCTTGGTGAGCATAAGACACTTCTTTTCAAACTTTTGAACGGTAGTGTATCTAGAACAGGAACTGTACACATTTCTAATGGTCTCATAAGTTTCAGTATGATTTTGCACGTTTAGATAGATAAATAAATTGACTGTTTTTTTTTTCTCGAGAATCTTGTATAAAAAAACAGAAACATTGCTGACTCAGTGAGAGAAAAATCAATTGTATTTCCTTAATGAAACAGGAAGTTGGGGCAGGACATATTGAAAGGTTTGTCCTTTTAAAAAGTCTCTAAAAATACTAATAAAGTAATTTTGTAAACTTTCAGCATTAAACTAGCACTTAAAATGACCTTTTTTTTATTTAATAGGGTCTTAAGCAACATTGATCATCATTAATATTTTAAAGAATTACTTCGGGTAAATTTTTTATGTGCCCTAAATATAAAAGTACATTAAAGATAGATTTTGGCCAAAAGTAGTTATGCTCTATCATGCTAGTACATGCCTGGCAGCTTGAAAACGGACAGAAGTACATGATGATTTGATATCCACATTTTTACCAGTCTACACGCACCCTTAACTGAAACAGATGATGCATGACTGACGAGAAGATGAATGATCGGTGAGCATCTCAGAAGAGTCCTATCAGGACAAACCCTCTCAAGTCAGGGTGGTGACTTCTGCTTGAGTGTAGTTTGCTGTGGATGTGAGAGGTTCTTTACAGCTCTCTGAAACAAAGACACAGCGAGAGAAGAAACAGTTGAACCAAACTTACCATACTTACACACACCAGGGTCAGAAATTAACCAGCAAAAATGTTAACACACATTTAACGCATTTACAAAAATTCTATGCAGTGTATACGGAACCGAACAGAACAACTAGTTGTTAATGACGTATTTAAATGCACATCAGAGATCTGCCTCTCTTATATGCGCAGTGCAAGAAATCACAGGGTACGAGCGTTGTGTTGCCAGATCTTGCAAGAAAACACAGCAAACAAGAACAAGCCCATAATAAACCTAAATAAGCCCAAATGTTTTATATTCAAAATAAAACTGCCCACTTTAATAATGAAATAAACTTCGCTTCATGAGCCAAGCCCAAAAAACGGTTATAATATGTGAACGTGGCAACAGTGCGGAACGCTCTGCGAAGTAGCCTTACAAACATATAAAAAACACAATGCCTCTGTAGACAGTGGTTTAGTTAAAACTGCAGAACATAATGAGTCTGTTGTTGCTGTATTAATACTTTGGTCAAAATAGAGGAACAATAATTCAGTCCTTAATACTTTTAATATTAATACTTTGGTCAAAATAGAGGAACAATAATTCACTCCTGTATTTAAATGCAGTTGTCACTCCTGAAACTTTACAGTGTGTATGTGGCCATAGTGAATTAAGGGAATTAAATTTCAGAATTTATTAATAGATCTGTATATGACATATTTGGACATAAATGTGTGTATTATATGGAAACAAAAATGCCCCTATAAAGGGTTGTGAAGGAATTTTTTTTTTAATTAATCATAACTAACATTCCTTTTTCTTGCAGGATTAATATTTATATGCTTTAGAAAACTAAATGTCCCCAACTATAGGCTGTCTGAATATATATATATACACTCACTTAAAGGATTATTAGGAACACCTGTTCAATTTCTCATTAATGCAATTAACTTATCAACCAATCACATGGCAGTTGCTTCAATGCATTTAGGGGTGTGGTCCTGGTCAAGACAATCTCCTGAACTCCAAACTGAATGTCAGAATGGGAAAGAAAGGTGATTTAAGCAATTTTGAGCGTGGCATGGTTGTTGGTGCCAGACGGGCCGGTCTGAGTATTTCACAATCTGCTCAGTTACTGGGATTTTCACGCACAACCATTTCTAGAGTTTACAAAGAATGGTGTGAAAAGGGAAAAACATCCAGTATGCGGCAGTCCTGTGGGCGAAAATGCCTTGTTGATGCTAGAGGTCAGAGGAGAATGGGCCGACTGATTCAAGCTGATAGAAGAGCAACTTTGACTGAAATAACCACTCGTTACAACCGAGGTATGCAGCAAAGCATTTGTGAAGCCACAACACGCACAACCTTGAGGCGGATGGGCTACAACAGCAGAAGACCCCACCGGGTACCACTCATCTCCACTACAAATAGGAAAAAGAGGCTACAATTTGCACGAGCTCACCAAAATTGGACAGTTGAAGACTGGAAAAATGTTGCCTGGTCTGATGAGTCTCGATTTCTGTTGAGACATTCAGATGGTAGAGTCAGAATTTGGCGTAAACAGAACGAGAACATGGATCCATCATGCCTTGTTACCACTGTGCAGGCTGGTGGTGGTGGTGTAATGGTGTGGGGGATGTTTTCTTGGCACACTTTAGGCCCCTTAGTGCCAATTGGGCATCGTTTAAATGCCACGGCCTACCTGAGCATTGTTTCTGACCATGTCCATCCCTTTATGACCACCATGTACCCATCCTCTGATGGCTACTTCCAGCAGGATAATGCACCATGTCACAAAGCTCGAATCATTTCAAATTGGTTTCTTGAACATGACAATGAGTTCACTGTACTAAAATGGCCCCCACAGTCACCAGATCTCAACCCAATAGAGCATCTTTGGGATGTGGTGGAACGGGAGCTTCGTGCCCTGGATGTGCATCCCACAAATCTCCATCAACTGCAAGATGCTATCCTATCAATATGGGCCAACATTTCTAAAGAATGCTTTCAGCACCTTGTTGAATCAATGCCACGTAGAATTAAGGCAGTTCTGAAGGCGAAAGGGGGTCAAACACAGTATTAGTATGGTGTTCCTAATAATCCTTTAGGTGAGTGTATATATTACACCTCATGACCCTAGCAACAAGCTGAAGTATCATGGAATCCAAATTTGCTTTTACCTACTGTAGTAACAGAGAATTATACATATAAAGAACCAATCATATTAGATAAATGATGAATCATGTCGCCTTTGTCATGCACTGTTGTACTCTTTTTGTCAGGGGGATTCTCTCTGAAATTGGTCTGAGATCCTCCCGGCTGTGATTACAGCATATTCAAAGGCATTGTCTGGAGTCTGTCTGGTTACTGCTGCGAAGCAGGTTAAAGATCTTATTCCCGAGTGATAGTGTTCATAATGGGCGAGACGCTGTCCAACTCGAAGCAGGTGTCGAAGTGAAGATGCCAAGGAGAGTATAAATTAGTAGGTGTCGAAGAGGAGACGCCTAGGGTGTTGAAGTGGAGATGCCCTGTTTAGCTTAAAGGGGTGGTTGATTATGATTTCACTTTTTTAACTTTAGTTAGTGTGCAATGTTGCTGTTTGAGCATAAACAACATCTGCAAAGTTACGATGCTCAAAGTTCAAAGCAAAGGGAGATATTTTCTTTTAAAGAAATCGCTTTTTAAAAACTACAGCAAACAGCTGGTAGGAACTACAATGAGCTTATTCACGGGTTAGTGACATCATTAACCCTAAAATTTACATAAACCCTGCCCCTGGGAACACGCAACAAAGAGGATTGCGTGTTGAGAAGAGGAAGAGTTGTAGTAGAGCACATTTGGTGCTCAAGCTGTCGCATCCGTCTTTTCACATTTATTGCAATACAGTACGTAACACAGATGCAATAGCATGTCATAAAAGCAGGATGACAACATAAGTTATAACCGTAATTAAACTAAACTATACCTGTTCTATCTTCATTCAGCATATATTCTCTGGCTTTGAAGGCATCTTACAACAGTTCCCACACAAGCAATTTATAGATTATCATGACAGAATATGCTAATCGATGACTTGAAGTGTTAACTCCACATCAGCTACATAAATTCATCAACTAACCATTCAGAAACGTCCTGTTGCATTCTACATGTTATCACTTTTCTCTTGAGTCTCTCCATCATTGCCTGACTCCGGTTTGAACATAAAAAAGGCTGAACAGTTTCGGGCATTTTCAGTGCGTGTCTGCGTGAGGTAATCGGAGCTGCTAACTCAAGCTTTTGAAGCTCCGCCCTCTTCTTGAAAGGGGGCGGGTGCAGCAGCTCATTTGCATTTAAAGGGACACACAAAAACGGCATGTTTTTCTCACCCTCAAAAAATGACAATTTTAACATACTATAAAAATGATCTGTGGGGTATTTTGAGCTAAAATTTCACATACACACTCTGGGGACACCAGAGACTTATTTTACATCTTGTAAAAAGGGGCGTTATAGGACCCCTTTTAAGTCAGGTGCGTAGGGGAATTTCTACTGACTGATGTAAAGTAGTGCTGTGATTTAGATCATTGAATCAAGCAAAACTTTAGACAACAGCAATGCAGATGTATTTATGTAAGAATATATATATATATATATATATACACTCACCTAAAGGATTATTAGGAACACCTGTTCAATTTCTCATTAATGCAATTATCTAATCAACCAATCACATGGCAGTTGCTTCAATGCATTTAGGGGTGTGGTCCTGGTCAAGACAATCTCCTGAACTCCAAACTGAATGTCAGAATGGGAAAGAAAGGTGATTTAAGCAATTTTGAGCGTGGCATGGTTGTTGGTGCCAGACGGGCCGGTCTGAGTATTTCACAATCTGCTCAGTTACTGGGATTTTCATGCACAACCATTTCTAGAGTTTACAAAGAATGGTGTGAAAAGGGAAAAACATCCAGTATGCGGCAGTCCTGTGGGCGAAAATGCCTTGTTGATGCTAGAGGCCAGAGGAGAATGGGCCGACTGATTCAAGCTGATAGAAGAGCAACTTTGACTGAAATAACCACTCGTTACAACCGAGGTATGCAGCAAAGCATTTGTGAAGCCACAACACGCACAACCTTGAGGCGGATGGGCTACAACAGCAGAAGACCCCACCGGGTACCACTCATCTCCACTACAAATAGGAAAAAGAGGCTACAATTTGCACGAGCTCACCAAAATTGGACAGTTGAAGACTGGAAAAATGTTGCCTGGTCTGATGAGTCTCAATTTCTGTTGAGACATTCAGATGGTAGAGTCAGAGGCGTAAACAGAATGAGAACATGGATCCATCATGCCTTGTTACCACTGTGCAGGCTGGTGGTGTAATGGTGTGGGGGATGTTTTCTTGGCACACTTTAGGCCCCTTAGTACCAATTGGGCATCGTTTAAATGCCACGGCCTACCTGAGCATTGTTTCTGACCATGTCCATCCCTTTATGACCACCATGTACCCATCCTCTGATGGCTACTTCCAGCAGGATAATGCACCATGTCACAAAGCTCGAATCATTTCAAATTGGTTTCTTGAACATGACAATGAGTTCACTGTACTAAAATGGCCCCCACAGTCACCAGATCTCAACCCAATAGAGCATCTTTGGGATGTGGTGGAACGGGAGCTTCGTGCCCTGGATGTGCATCCCACAAATCTCCATCAACTGCAAGATGCTATCCTATCAATATGGGCCAACATTTCTAAAGAATGCTTTCAGCACCTTGTTGAATCAATGCCACGTAGAATTAAGGCAGTTCTGAAGGCGAAAGGGGGTCAAACACAGTATTAGTATGGTGTTCCTAATAATCCTTTAGGTGAGTGTATATACAGTGGGGAGAACAAGTATTTGATACACTGCCGATTTTGCAGGTTTTCCTACTTACAAAGCATGTAGAAGTCTGTAATTTTTATCATAGGTACTCTTCAACTGTGAGAGACGGAATCTAAAACAAAAATCCAGAAAATCACATTGTATGATTTTTAAATAGTTAATTTGCATTTTAAAACCTGCAAAATGTAGTGTATCAAATACTTGTTCTCCCCACTGTATATATATATATATGTTCAAACAGAGAAAGCTGCCTGACTATTAAAACAAAAAAGAAGCCCTGCAGTGAAATCAGAGACTCTGGGGAAGCCGTGGGGTTTGTCCATGTTGCTAATGGAAACCTATTAGCCGCAATTAAGTTGAGCTGCCTTTCGGGACCAGAAACAGATCCATAACTCACATCAGGACTGCTGTAGATGATGCCTTTCACTGGTGGATGACAGGCTTTCCACATAATTACACACAAATCAAGAAAGAAGTCAGCCTAAAAAAGACTGCTGTATGAGAGAGGACATTAGCCAGGGGGACTCTGTCTTTACTGCAAATAAACATGCTTTTTGTGTGTGTGTGTGTGTGTGTGTGTGTGTGTGTATTTTTCAGAAAAAATATTTAAATATACTTAAAACAAGATAAATGTATTTAGCAAAATTGGAGAACACTTGTTTTCAGTTTTCTTATGTTTCACACAACAAATAAACAAACAAACAGAAGAAATGCCAGAAGTCTCTGGCCTACGGATCATTCGTACATATTTATTTTTAACATCAGCGATGACATTTCCAAGGATGGAGCATCTTTGCTATGTCTGGTGAGGGAATTATTGCCTGTAATCACTGTTCGTTTTCTGACAGGACCACAGCTGCTGTCGCTCTGCCCCTCATTGATTCCCAGAGTGCATCTGTCTCCACATCAGCGAGGAAAATTGCATGCTTTTTACACAAACAAGAAATCAACCATCACAGAATGTCTGAAGGGCTTAGACGACCTCTGTTTGAATATTCCAAGAATGGAGGGGAAAGAAATCAAAACAAACATGCATGCTAACTGGTGTAATTAATATTCATATTTCCTTTTATTGCCGCTTGAAATCAAAATTCATGTTCATGCTACATCAGCTAGTCATAGATGAGATCGCATGACTTTATCTAATTATGCATTTATTAATTTATGGAAATATTCATTCATTTACCCATTAGTGAACCCAAATGTACGCTCAAAATGCAGTAATGGTGGCATCATAGAAAAACTAGATGAAAACTGTAACAATTCCCAGTAGCAAGAAATACTGCAATCCCAAGTTTTTCCGGTGTTATGTTCTGTTATGGATTTCAGATGATTTTTCCCACCTATCATTTGTCTTGCTTCAGCAACAGGCGCTAAAAAGCTCCTGTTTTACATCAGCAGACGGGGGCTTCTAGGATGTAAAAGGTGGAATGTTTGCTCAAGCAGCTCGTGATCAAGCGATTATCTCCAGAAATAGACTGCTGGCAACCTGTCAGAGCTTTGGGGAATTTGGGGGCTGAGGCGCAAGTCAGTCAGGCTGAGACGAAGTCTGACTTGACAGCAGCAGTAATGAAGGATGTCGGGTTTGTCAAATGGTTTGTCTATCATGATGCTCTCCTTGTTTTGTGTAATGTTATCATCCTATTTCTCTCAGTTTTGAAATGTCAGTTACAGAATATTTGCACTTATTTTATGGAGCTCTAGAATACTTTATTCTGATTAGTCATTGCAATTTGCGGTCAAATATTTTTTTTATAATGACCTTCAAACTGCACAACTGAACTGCTAGTTTCATGTCCTTCATTGCACTCTGCAGGCTCTTGCTTGTCATAATAAAATAATTTTGACTCAAATTAATATGTCATATCTATTTATTTATTAATTTGGTAAGAACTCGGATAATAAGCAGGATAATGTACAATCAGCTGGTCATTTTTGTAAGATAAATCCAAATAAAAGAATATATATATATATATATATATATTAGGGCCAGGGGTTTCGGGCTTCCGGTAGTGCATGTGTCTACCGAACGCTACGAATGCAATCTTTAACAGTTAACAGTAGGCTTTTTTTATGCGCGGAACAGACTTAAATCCGAGTTCCCACACGAACATATTAAGTATTCTGTCCATTTTATCACGAAATTCAAACGATAATGCCATTTTGACGCTTTTTAATTTGACATGACAGATCACTGTATATGCGCGTCAGCTAAAGCGGCAACGCGGCGCGCGAGTGAACGCGACCATCTCTTCTTAGTCAAAGAATAAACATGAATCAACATCTGATTCTGAAGGTATGTTGAGGATACATTACAACTTACTGAAACGTATCATATGCGTGTAATCGCTCAATCAGTGTTTCAACGGCGGAAAGACATCAATAAAACAGCTTGTAAACAATGTCACGTAACATTTACCTCAGAAGTCATTCAGTGTCCACAGCTGTTAGTTCACTAGAGAAATGAACTCTTTCGCTAAATATATGCACTATATTAGCCTATATATTCATTATATTCTACTTAACCTGTTAGTGATGTCTTGATTATTTAATGTAGGCTATGTTTAAATGAATCTGTCATCAAAATGACAGCCTCTGTGTATAAATGATTATATTTCAACAACGAATTGGAGTAAAAACATAATTTTATAATTAGATTTAGAATTCAGGCTAATGCAAAAACTGCCTAATGTGAAGTTTACATGTTTGCATACAATGTTATTTGAGTGTTGATTATTATATCTAAAAATAAATACTGAATTTAGGCTAATTTGGGCTTTGTTGTTATATTATAGTAATGTGCAAGTAAGGGCTCTCTATATAGTTTACACTTTACAGCATTAGTAGAGATAACAATTTTTATCTTTAAGAAACTTTGTTATAATTGAATTAATTTAAGAACAGACACAATTTGTTCAGTAAACCACTGTTTAAAAAAAAAAAAAGCAATTTTATATTTAGTTTTCTCTCCCCTGCTGTACTGAAACATGACTTCAAAACGTCTCGGTTATGTATGTAACCCTCGTTCCCTGAAGGAGGGAACGGAGACGTACGTCAGACGTCACCGACGAATTGGGAACGCCACAGTTACTACCACTTCCAGCGCCCAGCGAAAGCCCCTCAGACCCCCCTCTGTTCGGGGCGGGGAACTCACGCAGGTAGAGTCACTGCTGCTGTTCTGCAAGACCCACTCAGCAGAGTATTGGATAACGCTGGAAAAAGCGTGCCCAGGGGGGCCGCTGCGGAAGCCACATCCTACCCGTAGGGAGGTATCATGTGGAATATACACGTATGGACTGGCCGTGGGCAGTACAACATACGGAAGTCCCAGGGGTGGCCCCGGCCAATGCAGGTGGGAGACTACACCGCACAGAGACGGCAGAGCGAGCTCTGCCAAGGGAAAGACACGAGCTCGCCGTAGAGAGCCGTACCGTGGAAGAATACACATATGGGACCGCCGTAGGGGTCACAACATATGGATACCCAGCCTAACACAAGTTCCACCAATGCATACGAGTGTTAGACCTGGCGTCGGACACTCCGCCACGTCTGACTGCCGCGGGTTCGCCGCTCTGGGGAACTCAACTGGAGCATATCAGCGCACGTATCTGGTCCATGAGGAGGGGAATGGCGCAGCAAGCCGACACTAGAACGGGCACTTCGATGTTACTGGCTATTTGAAGCGAGCGCACGGGAAGAAACTGGCTCTACATGGAGGCTATAGAATCTAGCGAATGTGTTAGGTGTCGCCCAGACCGTAGCTCTACATATATCTGTCAGCAAGGTGCCGTGCGCCAGCGCCCAGGAAGAGGCCACCAGGAGGAGTGGGCCCTCAACCCGAGTGGGCAAGGCACGCCTTGGGTTTCATACGCCAAGGTGATGGCATCCACTATCCAGTGAGCCATCCTCTGCTTGGAGACAGCCTTTCCCTTCTGCTGGCCTCCATAACAGATGAAGAGCTGTTCTGAGGTCCTGAAGCTTTGCGTTCTGTCCACGTAAGTCCGCAGAGCGCGAACGGGACAGAGAAAAGCCAGGGCTGGGTCTGCCTCCTCCGAAGGCAGCGCTTGCAGGTTCACCACCTGGTCTCGAAAGGGAGTTTTAGGAACCTTGGGCACATATCCGGGCCGGGGTCTCAGGATTACATGATAGTTACCCACCCCGAATTCCAGGCACGATTCGTCGACCGAAAATGCCTGCAGGTCCCCTACCCTCTTGATGGAAGCCAATGCAGTCAGGAGTACTGTCTTCCAAGACAGGATTTTTAACTCTGCTGACTGCAAAGGTTCAAAGGGAGCCCTCTGCAGTGCGGTTAGCACCAGAGATAAGTCCCAAGAGGGTATAGAGTGAGGGCGAGGCGGATTTAATCTCCTCGCCCCCCTCAGGAACCTGACGACTAGATCGTGCTTCCCTAAGGACTTACCATCAGCTATGTCGTGATTTGCGGTGATAGCGGCAACATACACTTTGAGGGTGGAGGGAGACAGCCTTCGCTCCAACCCTTCTTGCAGGAAGGAAAGCACAGAACTGATCGAACATCTTCGGGGGTCTTCTCGTCGAGAAGAACACCACTCGACGAACAGGTTCCACTTCAACGCATAGAGGCGCCCCGTAGAGGGGGCTCTGGCGGAAGTGATGGTGTCTACCACAGTCTGGCACATTCCAAACAAGTCTACCTGTGCGGTCCCAAAGCGACTCCAGATCAGCTGGACCACCTGGGGATGGAGTCTCCACTCTTTTGGGAGCACTTGCTGTCGTGAGAGCTCGTCGGCTGCACGATTGAGCAGGCCCGGAATGTGAGTGGCACGAAGCGACCTCAGATGCTTCTGACTCCAGAGGAGGAGATGGCGGGCGAGTTGTGACCCTGTTTGTTGATGTACGCAACGGCCGCAGTGTTGTCCGTACGGACCAGAACGTGCTTGCCTCGTAGCGGCCCTTTAAGGCTGCCCAGCGCAAGACGAACTGCTAACAACTCGAGGCAATTGATATGTCATTGCAGTTGAGGCCCCGTCCACAGACCCGAAACTGCAAGCCCGTTGTACGTGGCCCCCCAGCCGGTGGATGAGGCATCCGTAGAGACAACAGCATGCCTGGACACTTGTTCTAGGGGAACTCCTGCCTGTAGAGACGCGCCGCGGCTGCGGATGCCATATGCCCCAGGAGCCTCTGAAAATGTTTCAGTGGTACCGCTGTCCTGCATTTGAACGAATTCAAGCAGTTCAACACCGACTGGATGCACTCCTCTGTGAGTCGCGCTGTCAGATTGACCAAGTCCAGCTCCATACCGAGAAAAGAGATCCTCTGCACGGGGCAGAGTTTGCTCTTTTCCCAGTTGACCCGAAGTCCCAACAGGCTGAGGTGACTGAGCACCATGTCCCTATGTTCGCACAACTGCGCCCGCGACTAAGCCAGAATCAGCCAGTCATCAAGGTAGTTGAGGATGCGAACACCACGCTCTCTCATGGGAGCAATGGCCGCCTCCGCGACTTTCGTGAAGACACGGGGCGACAGGGACAGCCCGAATGGTAGGACTCTGTACTGATATGCCCGTCCCTCGAACGCAAAGCGTAGGAATGGTCTGTGTCGAGGGAGAATCGAGACATGAAAGTACGTGTCCTTCAGGCCGATCGCTGCAAACCAATCTTGGGGACGGATGCACCTGAAGATGCGTTTCTGAACGGCAGCCTGTGAAGGGACCGAGATTGGTCCAAGATTGGCCGTAACTCGCCGCCTTTCTTGGGTACAATGAAGTACGGGCTGTAGAAGCCCGTCTTCATATCGGCTGGAGGGACCGGCTCTATCGCGTCCTTTGCCAGTAGGACTGCGATCTCCACCCGGAGCACGGGGGCGTTCTCTTTCGACACGGAGGTGAAGTGAATGCCCCTGAACTTTGGGGGACGCCGGGCGAACTGAATCGCATAGCGGAGTCTGATAGTACAGATGAGCCAGCGAGATGGGCTGAGGAGAGCTAACCGGCCGATTGGCTCCTCCCTCCTCACTACCCTCGACGGCGGGCCAGCTAAGGGGTACGTGAGAATCCTGCCGGTGGAACGGGCCGTCGCGATGCAACTGTGTCCGGCGTCCGCTTCCAACTGGCGCGGGTCACCGCTCCAAGGCCTGTAAGTTCTCTTCCAGTCTGACTGGAAAGGCTTACAAGGCCTGTGGGCAGGCTGCGTCCGCTCTGCATGCCATGGCGTTGCTCCAGGTGCACCAGGCCCAGGCACTCATGCACGAGGGTAGGCCTGACCCAGAGCTCTTCCGAATTCAAGCAGTTCAACACCGACTGGACGCGCTCCTCTGTGAGTCGCGCTGTCAGATTGACCGAGTCCAGCTCCATACCGAGAAAAGAGATCCTCTGCAAGGGGCAGAGTTTGCTCTTTTCCCAGTTGACCCGAAGTCCCAACAGGCTGAGGTGACTGAGCACCATGTCCCTGTGTTCGCACAACTGCGCCCGCGACTACTGAGACACGGAACGAGCCGCTCTGCCACGCCCATCTCGACCTTTTCGGCGGCCCGGGAAAGCATAGCCGTCAACTCAGGGTCCGACTCGGCCGGCGCGACTCTCCCAGAGGGAGGCAGCGCAGCCGAGTCTTCATCCTCCGAGGACTGGAACTCCCCCTCCGATGCAGCGATCGACATCTGTTCGTCTGCTGGAGCCCCGAAGGTCACCACTGGACGCCCATGGGAGGGGCCAGCGGTTTCCTCCGGAAGCCCTACCGGCTGCGGCGCTTCAGAGGGAATAGGGGCCCGCGGAGGCTGGCTCGGCAGGTTTGCCCTAAACGTGATCCTCAGGTCACCCTGGCTATTCGTCGAAGTAGGTCTATTCTGCTGTGCAGGAATAGCACTAGATCGAGGCATAGGTAAGGGGACTCCACCCTCCCGAAGGTAGGTGAGTCTCGACCTAAGCGCCGCAGTGGGAACATGAACTATCCACAAAAACTGCCTCAGCGTGCTGAATGCCCAGGCACGTGAGACAACGATTGTGACCGTCAGCTGGCGACAGGGAACAACCGCATCCAGAAACGCACGGGTGGAATGACATCTTGAAAAAGACACAGTGTCACACCCGTGTTGCTCTTTTAGAGGAAACCGCTCTTTTAATAGTGCTGAAGCACCCAGGGACAACCGCGGCAGAATCACAAGGGATAGTGCAGCCTGTGTCTGCTCTCACTGTATGGAACGCCCTCACCGAACCAACAGGAAATGCTGTGAAAACAGCAGTTTTTTCCTAAAGAGGAAGTGAGCACGCGGTCGCGCTGCAGTGTGCCTTTTCCCCAGCACAAGGCGATCGATCTCTCTCTTGTTCTCTTTCTCTCTCTCTCTGCTTGATAGGCAGGAACAGTCTGTCTTCATCAACGACGTTCGGCTCCGAAGTGAATGACAAATGTGCGCGCCATCCGCTTCCGCTTTATACCCGCGATGCGGGGTGGAGCACGAGATGCAAATTTCGCACGCCAATGGCCACTGGCCCGTTCTCTATACACTCAAAGCTGATAGGGGCCGACGTACGTCGAACGTGACCGACTGAAAGGGAACCGAGGTACGTACCGAACCGTCATTTTTGTGTACCGTTACACCCCTAAAATATATATATATATATACAAACCCGATTCCAAAAAAGTTGGGACACTGTACAAATTGTGAATAAAAAAGGAATGCAATAATTTACAAATCTCATAAACTTATATTTTATTCACAATAGAATATAGATAACATATCAAATGTTGAAAGTGAGACATTTTGAAATGTCATGCCAGATATTGGCTCATTTTGGATTTCATGAGAGCTACACATTCCAAAAAAGTTGGGACAGGTAGCAATAAGAGGCCGGAAAAGTTAAATGTACATATAAGGAACAGCTGGAGGACCAATTTGCAACTTATTAGGTCAATTGGCAACATGATTGGGTATAAAAAGAGCCTCTCAGAGTGGCACTGTCTCTCAGAAGTCAAGATGGGCAGAGGATCACCAATTCCCCCAATGCTGCGGCGAAAAATAGTGGAGCAATATCAGAAAGGAGTTTCTCAGAGAAAAATTGCAAAGAGTTTGAAGTTATCATCTACAGTGCATAATATCATCCAAAGATTCAGAGAATCTGGAACAATCTCTGTGCGTAAGGGTCAAGGCCGGAAAACCATACTGGATGCCCGTGATCTTCGGGCCCTTAGACGGCACTGCATCACATACAGGAATGCTACTGTAATGGAAATCACAACATGGGCTCAGGAATACTTCCAGAAAACATTGTCGGTGAACACAATCCACCGTGCCATTCGCCGTTGCCGGCTAAAACTCTATAGGTCAAAAAAGAAGCCATATCTAAACATGATCCAGAAGCGCAGGCGTTTTCTCTGGGCCAAGGCTCATTTAAAATGGACTGTGGCAAAGTGGAAAACTGTTCTGTGGTCAGACAAATCAAAATTTGAAGTTCTTTTCGGAAAACTGGGACGCCATGTCATCCGGACTAAAGAGGACAAGGACAACCCAAGTTGTTATCAGCGCTCAGTTCAGAAGCCTGCATCTCTGATGGTATGGGGTTGCATGAGTGCGTGTGGCATTGGCAGCTTACACATCTGGAAAGGCACCATCAATGCTGAAAGGTATATCCAAGTTCTAGAACAACATATGCTCCCATCCAGACGTCGTCTCTTTCAGGGAAGACCTTGCATTTTCCAACATGACAATGCCAGACCACATACTGCATCAATTACAACATCATGGCTGCGTAGAAGAAGGATCTGGGTACTGAAATGGCCAGCCTGCAGTCCAGATCTTTCACCCATAGAAAACATTTGGCGCATCATAAAGAGGAAGATGCGACAAAGAAGACCTAAGAGAGTTGAGCAACTAGAAGCCTGTATTAGACAAGAATGGGACATTCCTATTCCTAAACTTGAGCAACTTGTCTCCTCAGTCCCCAGACGTTTGCAGACTGTTATAAAAAGAAGAGGGGATGCCACACAGTGGTAAACATGGCCTTGTCCCAACTTTTTTGAGATGTGTTGATGCCATGAAATTTGAAATCAACTTATTTTTCCCTTAAAATGATACATTTTCTCAGTTTAAACATTTGATATGTCATCTATGTTGTATTCTGAATAAAATATTGAAATTTGAAACTTCCACATCATTGCATTCTGTTTTTATTCACAATTTGTACAGTGTCCCAACTTTTTTGGAATCGGGTACTTGATGTCTATATATATATACATACATACACTATATCGCCAAAAGTATAGGGACACCCCTCCAAATCATTGAATTCAGGTGTTCCAATCACTTCCATGGCCACAGGTGTATAAAATTAAGCAACTAGGCATGCAGACTGCTTCTACAAACATTTGTGAAAGAATGTGTCACTCTCAGGCGCTCAGTGAATTCAAGCGTGGTACCGTGATAGGTTGCCACCTGTGCAATACGTCAATTTGTGAAATTTCCTCACTACTAAATATTCCACGGTCAACTGTTAGTGGTATTATAACAAAGTGGAAGCAATTGGGAACAACAGCAACTCAGCCACGAAGTGGTTGGCCACGTAAAAACACAGAGCGGGGTCAGTGCATGCTGAGGTGCACAGTGCGCAGAAGTCGCCAACTTTCTGCAGAGTCAATAGCTACAGACCTCCAAACTTCGTGTGGCCTTCAGATTAGCTCGAGAACAGTGCGTAGAGAGCTTCATGGAATGGGTTTCCATGGCCGAGCACCTGCATCCAAGCCTTACATCACCAAGTGCAATGCAAAGCGTCGGATGCAGTGGTGTAAAGTACGCCGCCACTGGACCCTAGAGCAGTAGAGACGTGTGTTCTGGAGTGACGAATCATGCTTCTCTGTCTGGCAATCCGATGGACGAGTCTGGGTTTGGCAGTTGCCAGGAGAACGGTACTTGCCTGACTGCATTGTGTGGGGTTGTTTTTTAGGGGTTGGGCTTTGCCCCCTTAGTTCCAGTGAAAGGAACTCTTAATGCTTCAGCATACCAAGACATTTTGGACAATTTCATGCTCTCAACTTTGTGGTAACAGTTTGGGGATGGCCCCTTCCTGTTCCAACATGACTGTGCACCAGTGCACAAAGCAAAGTCCATAAAGACATGGATAAGCGATTTTTGTGTGGAGGAACTTGACTGGTCTGCACAGTCCTGTCCTCAATCTGACAGAACACCTTTGGGATGAATTAGAGCAGAGACTGCGAGCCAGGTCTTCTTGTCCAACATCAGAATGGTCAAAAATTTCCATAAACACACTCCTAAACCTTGTGGAAAGCCTTCCCAGAAGAGATGAAGCTGTTGTAGCTGCAAAGGGTGGGCCAACTTCATATTAAACCCTACAGATTAAGAATGGGATGTCATTCAAGTTCATGTGCATGTAAAGGCAGACATCCCAAAACTTTTGGCAATATAGTGTATATACATGTGATTTCCGGCATCACAAGCGACAGTGACCATTGGTGACCGGTTGAGGCCAAAGCGACGCAACAAAGTTGAGATCTGTTCAACTTTATGCAAATGAAGAGTGACTTTTGGAAGCGACAACCATGGAGCGCACATGAGCCGCCGCTCTTCAGCCCATTTACACCGCAAGTGACAAGCAGCGACAAAGCGTCATGATCCCATTCATTTTTAACGGAGAGCTGGCGACTTCCGGCGACACGAGCGACAGTGACCATTGGCGACAGAATGTAGGCGTGTCAAGCAACGGTTGAAGTTCAGAAATTTGTATTGAAAAATTGTAGAAATTGTATGAGAATTGAACTGAGCTGGACGATGACATCACTGTTTTCTCCAGAGCGGCTGTACAGCCGAAACAAATTTTGTTGCATTATTTTCCTGTTATCACTATAAAGCTGCTTTGAAACTTTGAAATCTGTATTGTAAAAAGCGCTATATAAATAAAGGTGGCTTGACTTGTTGTTAATTATATGATGCAGTGAACAGTTCAGCACTGCTGCAGTTCATTTTACAGTTTCCCTGCATTATGTTGATTATTAGAGACAAGAAAATTGATTATTTGTCAAATTCGAATGACGTTTTAGTGATTTTGAACAGTATATGAGTGAGTTTAATTAGTTGTTAGATCAATAGTTAATCTGGTCAATGATTTAATGCACTGAGCACTGCTGTAGTTTATATCACAACACTCTCCAACAGCAGAATGCTACTTTTAAATCTTTTAAGTCTAATTTTATACAGTGGGGAGAACAAGTATTTGATACACTGCCGATTTTGCAGGTTTTCCTACTTACAAAGCATGTAGAGGTCTGTAATTTTTATCATAGGTACACTTCAACTGTGAGAGACGGAATCTAAAACAAAAATCCAGAAAATCACATTGTATGATTTTTAAATAATTAATTTGCATTTTATTGCATGACATAAGTATTTGATCACCTACCAACCAGTAAGAATTCCGGCTCTCACAGACCTGATAGTTTTTCTTAAAGAAGCCCTCCTGTTCTCCACTCATTATCTGTATTAACTGCACCTGTTTGAACTCGTTACCTGTATAAAAGACACCTGTCCACACACTCAATCAAACAGACTCCAACCTCTCCACAATGGCCAAGACCAGAGAGCTGTGTAAGGACATCAGGGATAAAACTGTAGACCTGCACAAGGCTGGGATGGGCTACAGGACAATAGGCAAGCAGCTTGGTGAGAAGGCAACTGTTGGCGCAATTATTAGAAAATGGAAGAAGTTCAAGATGACGGTCAATCTCCCTCGGTCTGGGGCACCATGCAAGATCTCACCCCGTGGGGCATCAATGATCATGAGGAAGGTGAGGGATCAGCCCAGAACTACACGGCAGGACCTGGTCAATGACCTGAAGAGAGCTGGGACCACAGTCTCAAAGAAAACCATTAGTAACACACTACGCCATCATGGATTAAAATCCTGCAGCGCACGCAAGGTCCCCCTGCTCAAGCTAGCGCATGTCCAGGCCCGTCTGAAGTTTGCCAATGACCATCTGGATGATCCAGAGGAGGAATGGGAGAAGGTCATGAGGTCTGATGAGACAAAAATAGAGCTTTTTGGTCTAAACTCCACACGCCGTGTTTGGAGGAAGAAGAAGGATGAGTACAACCCCAAGAACACCATCCCAACTGTGAAGCATGGAGGTGGAAACATCATTCTTTGGGGATGCTTTTCTGCAAAGGGGACAGGACGACTGCACCGTATTGAGGGGAGGATGGATGGGGCCATGTATCGCGAGATCTTGGCCAACAACCTCCCTCCCTCAGTAAGAGCATTGAAGATGGGTCGTGGCTGGGTCTTCCAGCATGACAACGACCTGAAACACACAGCCAGGGCAACTAAGGAGCGGCTCCGTAAGAAGCATCTCAAGGTCCTGGAGTGGCCTAGCCAGTCTCCAGACCTGAACCCAATAGAAAATCTTTGGAGGGAGCTGAAAGTCCGTATTGCCCAGCGACAGCCCCGAAATCTGAAGGATCTGGAGAAGGTCTGTATGGAGGAGTGGGCCAAAATCCCTGCTGCAGTGTGTGCAAACCTGGTCAAGAACTACAGGAAACGTATGATCTCTGTAATTGCAAACAAAGGTTTCTGTACCAAATATTAAGTTCTGCTTTTCTGATGTATCAAATACTTATGTCATGCAATAAAATGCAAATTAATTACTTAAAAATCATACAATGTGATTTTCTGGATTTTTGTTTTAGATTCCGTCACTCACAGTTGAAGAGTACCTATGATAAAAATTACAGACTTCTACATGCTTTGTAAGTGGGCAAACGCAAAATCGGCAGTGTATCAAATACTTGTTCTCCCCACTGTATATCACTTATGATTGCATTTCCTCAAAATATGGCCAGATTATGTTATGCAGGCATATGTTATGGACAACGAACACAGGTGCATTTTATTGATGGCATTTTGAATGCACAGAGATACCGTGACGAGATCCTGAGGCCCATTGTTGTGCCATTCATCCACGACCATCACCTCATGTTGCAGCATGATAATGCACGGCCCTATGTTGCAAGGATCTGTACACAATTCCTGGAAGCTGAAAACATCCCAGTTCTTGCATGGCCAGCATACTCACCGGACATGTCACCCATTGAGCATGTTTGGGATGCTCTGGATCGGCGTATACGACAGTGTGTTCCAGTTCCTGCCAATATCCAGCAACTTTGCACAGCCATCGAAGAGTGGACCAACATTCCACAGGCCACAATCAACAACCTGGTCAACTCTATGCGAAGGAGATGTGTTGCACTGCGTGAGGCAAATGGTGGTCACACCAGATACTGACTGGTTTTCGGACCCCCCCAATACAGTAAAACTGCACATTTTAGAGTGGCCTTTTATTGTGGCCAGCCTAAGGCACACCTGTGCAATAATCATGCTGTCTAATCAGCATCTTGATATGCCACACCTGTGTGGTGGATGGATTATCTCGGCAAAGGAAAAGTGCTCACTAACACAGATTTAGACAGATTTGTGAACAATATTTGAGAGAAATAGACCTTTTGTGTACATAGAAAAAGTCTTAGATCTTTGAGTTCAGCTCATGAAAAATGGGGGTAAAAACAAAAGTGTTGCGTTTATAATTTTGTTCAGTGTATATATACAGTATAGTGTTTCCCATTAATTACCTGTGGCGTCACATTTGTCTCGCCACAGTTCCATACAAAACCAAAAGATTTTTACACCTCATAATAACATAAAGGATCTCTAATGTTGTGTTTTATGCCATTGCTTTGGCAAAGCACCTGTCAATTGAACTAAAATCGAAATAGCAATATGCGTGTTTCAGAATGAAGCATGGCATGTGAATAGCTAATGAGCCAGTGATTTCGGCGTCTCAGAGCATCTCAGCTCACAGTAAATGCAGCGAACTCCATCTCTGCTTGTTTAATGTGCATTTGGGATTTTACTAGTGTAGTGTAAAGTAAAATTTTACAATAACATTTATTTTACAGTGCAGTTGTATTAAAATTGTTATATATTACTGTCTTAGGGATAATAATAATAATAATAGTAATAATATGGACTAATATTATTATTATTATTATTAGTCCACTTTAAAAAGATGCAAAAATGTAAACACTTTTTATTCTTTTTAGTTTGGACACTGAAAATGGGTTAAAGCTTATATTTATCAGTACCATTTCTCCTAAAGGATAGGACTAACTCCATAGCCACCAGTTCCCCTTTACCTGTGTGGATGGCAGGTTCAGCTCCGCAAGAAAAGTCTCCAGAATTCAGCAGGAAGCAAGTTGTCTCTTTCATGGTCTTGTCTCTGTTGCGTGAACATCGGAGGGTCCACCTCTCGCTCGGAGAGAGCGGTTGGGTCAGACTGCAGCCCTCCTCTTCTGAAAGAGTAATGTTGGCATCGCCATTCTGCTTTGAATCTAACAACAGGACAAAAAAGACAAAAACATGCATGTCAGTTTTCATGACAATGCTGGCCATCAAAAGAGAACAGATTTCAATATTTGTGGTAAATATAATGTTAATTATAAGAATGAGCATAAACCGCACAAAATGTTGTTCAATTTATGCTTACATCAAGAAAAAAAGTTTGCCATTGGAGTAAGAAAATTCATTTAAGATATTATTTTCTTAAGTTTTAAGTTTAAGTTCTAATTGTCTTAAGTTTATACATGTTTTTTTTTTTAATATATCTTGTTTTAAGGATGTTTTAATAATTTCAATAAGATCCATGCAATATATTTAATGTAATTACTGTAATATCTCCTGTATAATGCTCTGTTCTGAAAATTGTGTTCTGTTCTGTCTATTGTGATGATTTTGTGTTACTATTTAGTATTTTTGAAAGAAAACAAAATCAAAAGGGCTTTATATGCCAGGAGTCTTTAGCCTCATTGTACCATACAGTTTCATTCATCCTCTCAGACATCACAATTGTCATGAAAATCCTGATGTTCTACCTGAGCGGTTTCTTCCGATGTTCTCCTCAGCCGCAAGGGGGCATGTGTCGCTCTGTGTGCTGTTCCTTGGCGAGTTGCTTTCAGACTTCCCAAATGAGGCAGAGTCCATTACCATGTCTGGGTTTGGATTGTGCTTTTTTTTCTTCTTGGGCAGCTTCTGCTTGGCCATAGCCAACGAGTAGTACATCCCAAAATTGTTAACGATAACGGGCACCGGCATGGCGATGGTAAGCACGCCCGCTAATGCGCATAACGCACCGACCATCATGCCCAACCACGTCTTAGGGTACATGTCCCCATAGCCTAGTGTCGTCATGGTGACCACCGCCCACCAGAAGCTAATGGGAATGTTCTTGAAATGAGTGTGTTTGCTGCCACTAGGGTCTTGGGGATCTGCGCCGATACGTTCGGCGTAGTAGATCATGGTGGCGAAGATGAGCACCCCGAGCGCAAGAAAGATGATGAGCAGGCAAAACTCATTGACACTCGCCCGCAAGGTGTGGCCGAGAACCCTGAGACCCACAAAGTGCCGCGTGAGCTTAAAGATCCGTAGGATGCGCACGAAACGGACCACGCGCAGAAAGCCCAGGACATCCTTGGCAGCTTTAGATGTGAGACCACTCAAACTCATCTCCAGATAGAAGGGCAGGATGGCTACAAAGTCAATGATGTTTAGCATGTTCTTGATGAAGAGAAGCTTGTTCGGGCAACACATGATGCGTACCAGGAACTCAAAAGTAAACCAAACCACGCAGATTCCCTCCACCATCATGAGCACTGGTTTGGTCTCCATCTTCAGTATGAAGATGGGCACGGTGGTGTTTCCGACTGAAAGTAATTCAGTGCGATTAAAAAGCTCATTAAAGGCCTCATGGGTCTCCAGGCAGAAGTTAGTGATGGACACCAGGATGAAAAAGAGGGAGACAAAGGCAATTATCTGAAACAGACAAATGTAGACGTAAGCAGATTAGACTAGAAATAAAACACAACTCAATAAACAAGTTTTTAAATACCTTTGATTGGATTGGGTCGGTGATCTGACGATTTTATATCGTGATCGATCTTGAAGATGTCCACGATCTACTTTTCAAGCGAATCGTATTGATTGTGATCTTTTATGTCCTCGTAATAATGTTAAAATACAGCAATGACTGCCATATAGATGGCTGTGCTGACTGGCCAAATTATATGTGTCTCTATCATGTGTCTTTCAAGCATGGTGACGCAACAGTTCAACAGCAGTACGGCTGTTTGATGAATCAAATTTTAGATTTTGGCTTCCAACAATTATGAAAATGTGATAATCAAGATAAAATGATAATTGTGCCGCATGCCGTTCATTTTCTTTAAAGCGGTGTGCTTTCGCCCCTCCTTAAATGCCTAAACTTAACGCCCAAATCAGTCAAATCATGTAACGTGTCTGTCGTAAAATGCAGTCTACTGTGGGACATGCTATATTTTAAAAAGAGTTAAGGACTAAACTGCGAAAAAGACTAATCCCCACACGCTTTCTGTGTGCGCGCTGCGAGATGGAGTGAGACACAGACGAGCAAAGTATACTTGGGGTTTCAGGTGCGTGCCTAAATGGTCAAATATACACAAAAATATGTCAAAATGTGTTTACATAAAGACAGTCAGTTATGTCTTAAGTGAATAAACAGTTGGGAAAGAAATCAAATGCGTATCATTATATTAGATCCATGCATTTGGTCTTAAAGCCTAATGCAAATACCAGACAAAATCACTTACTGCTCTTGACAATCAATTCATTTAATTCATACAGTGAAGACTATGCAGTGTTTTAAAGTTTAACTCTGGGTTTAATGACTATTTTGACAACGGATTTTTTAATACAATACTTTGTTTTAAATTGTGCAAATAGAAAAGTCCATAGGCTTGTTCCAGTCTGGATATTCTCGATAGTACATCTCAAAAATGGGAAGATCACGATTCAGATTGTGGATCGTGATTGTTTGTTATAAGATTGTGAAATTAAATTTTGGGAAGATCGCCCACCCCTAATTGGATCATAATATTTTAATGAATATTTGCACAGTAAGTATTTTCACAATTTATGTTGACAATCTGAAAAGATGATATTCTTCACAAACCAATGAATCCATACAATATCTAAACCCAGGGCCCTTTGTATCAATTATGTAAATGCTATTTAAGTCCCTTTACATATCTAAAATAAATATTTTTGTTTATGCAAATTGAATGTATTTCTCCCATTTATTTTCCTTTTGACAGTCTGGCTAACATAATTCTGGTTAATGTAGTATAACTACTCGAGAAAAAAAAAAAAAAAAATGTTGGTGGTTTCAGTGGTTCAGATTTGAACGTGCCTTGTCAGTATTTTTACTGGACACACCACAAAGATGAATCAATTTTATTTTTAGCAGCATATTTTTTTATGTGTCAGAATATGCTTACATTTTCTATTAAATGCTTACGTTTTCATTACTAAAAAAAATTTTTTTAATTTAATTTTATTTAAATTGTATTTATACTTTATAGTTTGCTATAACCCACTATAAAGTTTAATTCTGAGAAAATCAACTAAAAGATCAAATTAACTTTTTTTAATGAATAGCTAGCATTAGCAAACATGCATGTGCTAAGGTAAGTATAAGAGACTATCACGGCTCTGGCATTTGCAGTTATGGCTTTTTGAATATAGCAACATGCAGCATATAGTCTTAGCATTTATTGGCCCATCCTCGACCTAATCATAGGCTCTCTTCAGCATAATGGTTACCCCCAAAACTCAAACATAACAGAAACACTTTTAAATCCCAACATAACAGAACATTAAACACTAACAGATCTCCCCCTATATTAACCTTATGGTTTTATAACAGTTAATTTCAACATTTTCTCTCCTTACACAGTCAAAGCATGCTTATTATTGTATTGAGTTGCTCAATACATTACCAAGCTTCATGCTATTACAAGGATTGCAAACACTTTTTGCAGCACTTGTCCAAAACTCTCTCACACCGTCCCCAGGCCACCACCCATCCTTATTTGGTGAGCCATATTAATCTGCTTCCTTATTAACATACAGTATTATCTCAAAATGTACAACCAATGGAGGTCATTTCTTTTTCCTTCATTAGCAAGAAACAATTAAATTAGCCCAAATTAAGCTCCAAATGATCTCTAACAATGATGCCGTGCAGAGTTCATCAGATGAAATTATATGAAATCAACAGCAGCTAGATGAATCTATGTGGACTGAGTGGCAACTGTCCTTTTTTGAAGAAACTGAAAGAGAAATAATATATGTGAAGAAAGGATGGAGCAGCAAAGAAAGGGGGGGGGGCGTGTTTGGGGTTGGGTAACCATGACAACCATGTCACACCATCACTGCACAGTTGGAGACTTGTTGTCAGGCTGAGGGAGATACATGCCCATGGGCGACACGAGAGCGATGTAATCAATTTTATTTATATTTACATATCCTCACAGGAGCAATAAACAAATGAAGACACTTTTAACCATTTTAACAATTCATTGATCTATTACAACAGGCTGTCAGTTCAAGATTTGGTGGGCTTAATAAACCATGACAGAGCTTTAAGATCCGGAGTCTTCTGTCTTTTTCAAGTCAAACATGAATGCATATTGTTAGTTATATGCATTTTACGTCTAGCCTATACTAACATTGGTGACAAGTTCCTGGGTCAACATATTTGTTGATCCTGGAACAACATTCCAATCAACCAATCAGATTTGAGCGACAAGTTTACAATTTATGTCACGTTTAGGCTTACAACCAAGGGTTAGGTGTTTCTACAGTGTTATTAGTGCTGCTCCATCCTTTCTTCACATATATAATTTCTCTTTCAGATATACATCACTATATGGTGGAAAATATCTATTGCTACTTTAGTTTTATCGTGACTTTAACATCATATCCATTTTTTAACATATATTTATATTTATTTCAATGAAACATTTGGCTGATCTTTAGTTTCTTAACTTAAGCTTTGGTTGAAGAAATTATTTTCCTTTTTCTTTACTGCTATTGTCCTTTTTTACACAAAAAATAGTTTCAGATCAAACAACAATTGCGGGACATCCTGTAGCTCCAACTTTTGAAGACCTCTGGCTTTGACTTCAGACAGAACAAGCTTCTCTGTATTTGTTTTTGAGAAGGTGAACCATCAATTCTCTGTTGAGGAGGTGAACATATTGACCATGTACATTTATGACAGGCAGGTGTGTGTGTGCTAAGGACAGCGTTGGTCCCATGACTAGGATGGACCCAGCTCAGATCCCATATAGAGCACTTCCTGTTGTTGTACAGATCCAAAGGCCTTTATTAACCCCCCAGAGCCGTGTGAAGCACGTTATATGACGGACAGATGCATTTTTATGGACTTCAAAAACAGAACAACAATCACTGCCATTATAAAGCTTGGATTAGCCAGGACTTTTTTAATATAACTTCGATATTATTCGTCTGAAAGAAGAATGTCATATACACCTAGGATGACTTGAGGGTGAGTAAATCATGGGCTAATTTTAATTTTTGGGTGAACTATCCCTTTAACAAACGTCCTTTAAGGCCCCAATGTACTTCAAGTGAAATCGTAGAACGAACTGGTACGACGTTATTTCGAACAAAATCAGGCCTAAAAGTTCGCTCCGGCTGCTAAACACCTCCGTACTACCATTGGTCCGTGGCGATCACGTAATAGGTGTGCTCCGCCTTCTCTTACGTGAAAATCTTTTCTGGTTCATTTCTCCTGTTCAGTCCGTCGAGGTCAGGCTTCGATTTTGATGTGTGTTTATTTTGTTATTGAGAGGAGCATGCAGCACATATTTACATATTCATATAAACGCTGCTCTCAATCGTGTGGCGGCATCAGATGTTCGCTAACATATATCGCTGCTCACGTATTTCGAACTTTGTTTTACCCCTAAACGAAGAACGAAAAAGAACTTCGCCGTGAGGATTTCGGGGCCTTTACTCTTATATACTATAGCATATCTGTGCATATACTTTTCCCCTGTTAGATAACAATAGAATTATGCAAAGACAACAATACTTTCACTAACCCAGGCTCATTGGAACAACCTTGACTGTGGTGAAATTTCTAAAAAATCTTATTTTATTGTTTCTTGCACATTTCGCGACACTTTCAAAGTGAAATGTCCAGCAAGAGTTCAGTTTAAAAAAAAAAGATAAATGTGAATCTGGCAAAGTTTTGTTACATTGTTGTATTTATTGTTGCAGTGTGGAAATGAAATGTCTGTTGAGTGATGCTAAAAGGTTAATGTTCTAACGCATTTAAATAACGAAAATAACGTAACACCATCACTAATCCCTACTCTAAAGCCCCGTTTTCACTAGTGCGTTTTTGCTTTAAAACGCATCATTTTTTCTACGGTTATGCCTGTTGTCTACACTACTGCGGTGTTTTCAAACTTCGAAAACAGAGACTTTCGAAAACACTGCAGACCCTGTTTTAGTTTGAAAACTCTAGGGTTTCGTTTCAGTGTAAATGGACCAAAAACGGAGACTTTTGAAAACCATGGCATGGCTGCCCACATTACGCTACCTGAACACGACAATAACAGACCAGGGCTTTTGGAAAACGCAGCCCAGAGCCGTGTCTCTCAACGGCTCTGTAACATACCAGCCTCGACGACCATGTAAACAATAACACGGAGACAGAACTGCATGCTTTGCTGATTTTGTGGTTCTTTTTAGAAGTTGTTGTGCAGTTAAACGCTGTATTTTATAATAGTGCAGCTGTCTACATGCGCAAGAGGCAACTGTTTACACTTGTACGAGCATCCCCAGTGTGCATGAACGGTCATGTGACATGCGTTTTTGGACATGTAATGTGGACAGAGATCGTTTCTGAAACGCCAGTATAAACGAGGATCGTTTTCATTTTAAAACGCTGTTTTAAAACGAAAACGCACTAGTGTAAACAGGGTCTAAACCTAACCAATACTGTTAACAACAGGAAACGCAAGCTTAAAAATGCATTGGCTGAAGCAACAATTCTATTTTGACTTGCTTCTACAAATCTTTGAGCTCCTTTATTGTTCCTCTTGTTTCACAGGACTCATACCTGGACACGCAGTAGTACTGTATCACTGTACCAGGTGTGCTACCGAGCAAGTTTACTATGTTAGAAAAGCCTTGTACAGCTGGTTATGTGATGCAAACATCAAAATGTATAAATCATGCACTATGGTAAAAGTGTTTTGAGGTCATAACATAGTGTGCAAGGAACCGTGTGAAAATAAGTCTTTATAAATCGATAATCTGCGTCTGTAATCATAATTTGTGTGAAAAGGATTTGCTGTGTTACTGCCGCTAATGGTCATTTTAGCTGGAAACTGCAGTGAATTGTATGTATAGGGACGTTTTTGGAGTTTTTCAAAAATGTAGGTACAGTAGAGACACGTTTTTCCAATAAGTCTGCTTACATAATGCAAATATATAGAGAACCAAAGATGAAGTATGACCTTAAAACATAGCAAAGGGAACTGTGGACTGTTCCAGGACCCTTTCATTTCACTCCTGATTAAAGTGCTTTATTGAGTACTTTAATCAGCTTTAATCAATAGCAAAGTGGTCACAAAAAGAGCCCTCAGATTCAAACTAGCAACAATTTCAATCCTATTCAGGACCAATCCTATTTTTTTCAGCAGCTGAAATGCAAATGTTGTAATTAAATGAGAACACATATGTGGGCAGAGAGAGCAAGGGCACCTGTGTTAAAAAGCACTTCTTCAGGAGATCTTTCTAGCAATAATAACAAGTCCAAACCAAAACCTTTTAACTTTTAACATCAGCATTTAGGATTGACTGTTGTTGACCATAAAATGGATTCTGTTAATACTAAAGCTAAAATTGATTGTACAATCAGTAATAACAACAGTTGTACAATATTTTAATTCTAGACATTGTAATAGAGAAAAGATGTTCTCCATTTACTTTAGGAAATAATTTACTTCAGTAAAGTAAAAATGTTGGCATGTTTCTAAAGTCACATTTAGAATTTTTTAAATCGTACTTACACTAGCACATTAACTCGTACTAGCTCTTCATGCACATCATTTTGTGCTTCACATAAAAGTAGACACCATATTTTCAGTAATGTGTGAGGTGTTGTTTCGTAGGAAGGGACTCTATGCTAAATATATTTGTGTTCTAATGAGGAAATGGGGAAGTAATTGAGTCGAGCTGCTCTCGCACCCCACAGAGCGCTATTGTTACAACATTAGCAAAAACCTTTCAGAGTGCTGAATACAAACAGTTTAAGTGGAGTTGTAAATTGCTGGACAGATGGGTCATTATGCACGTTTATTCAGCACTATATCACACGACAGAACACACATTATGAAGTCATCCTATTGCAACAGTTCATTGAGAATAATTCATTAAACTAAAGCTAATATCATGTATCAAGTGCAACTGTTTTGTATGCTGACAGCATTTTTATAATACGAAAAATGTATATAAATACATGAAAATATGAGAGTATGATAATATGAGCTAAGATCTTGTATTTGAGCAGTAACAGTATTAAGTGCAGACAGGTTCTGTATTGGTTGCCACACTGTGCTAAAAATGTATTAACATGAAGGCCAGATGGCTGTTAGCTTACTTTTCATCATAAAAATAAACAATTGTTATGTGAGATCTACTCAGTTCATGTAGAAATCACTATTTTTGATTAGTGATTCATTTAAATCAATCTGGCAGCATTAACACTTGATCTTTTTACTATAACTGCTACTGAAATCACGAAAAATGTTGAATAGGTAAATACAGTAAAAAAAGTGATATTGTGAATTATTATTACAGTTTAAAATAACTATTTTCTATTTTAATCTTTTTTCAAGTGCTTAAAATTCCTGTGATGGCAAAGCTGAATTTTCAGCAGTCATTACTCCAGTCTTCAGTGTCACATGATCCTTCAGAAATCATTCTAATATGATGATTTGGTACTCAAGAAACATTTCATATTATAATCAATGTTAAAATCATTGCTGCTTAATATTTTTGTAGAAACCGTGATACCTTTTTAGGGATTGTTTGATTTGTAGAAAATACAAATAAACTGTAACAATGTAAAGGTCTTTATTGTCAATTTAATCAATTTAATGCCTCCTTGCTTAATAAAAGAAAAAATCTTACTGACCCCAAACTATTTAATGGTATATGTGTGAGTGAGAGAGAGAGAGAGAGAGAGAGAGAGAGAGAGAGAGAGAGAGAGAGAGAGAGAGAGAGAGAGAGAGAGAGAGAGAGAGAGAGAGAGAGAGCGGTAAAGAGAGAGAGAACGTGTTGCTCGTGTCTAAGAGTGTCCACTTAGATTGTTTCCCATACCAGCTGTTCACTACAGCAGCCTCCAGCTCATTTTGCATTTAGTCACACCTTACAAAGACATTTACCCACAGTGCAGCTGTCACATTCCAGTCCACCTGTATGAGCAAACCCTATTGTTTCACAATTAAGTTTCCATGGAAAATAATTCAAGCCTCCCATAACTGTTAAACAAGAAAAAACTATGTCTGAATAAAGCAGGAAGACTCAAAATATAGAATAAAGGATAAATATAAACTCTGGCATTCAAGTCCTCAGGGGAGTCTGCTATTACTAGTCCCTTAACCACACAGAGAATAGTTGTAGCTTTGCCTAGGGCTGGATAAACAAATATGTTACCTATCCATCACTTCATTAACATCTTACAAAAATATAACACCCTGTAACTCAAACAGTAGGGCACGGCGCTAGCAACATCAAGGTCAAGGGTTTGATTCTCGAATAATGCATTAATGAATACAATGTCTTGAATGCAGTGTACGTTGCTTTGGATAAAAGCATCTGCCAAATGGAGTAAACTGTAAATGTAATTGTGTTGTTTGGTGAACATGGCCATAAATGTACTATATTATCTGCTAGGGATTAATGTTTTGTGAGGGCTAAAACAACACGATTAAAGGAATAGTCAACCAAAATTAAAATGTATTTTTTTAAATGAAAAAAAACATTAGTGGACATTATTAATATAATCTTCCCCTCTGCCATAGGACTCATATCTCGTTCATACTTACAAATATTCAAACTTGCCATATCATGATAGGTCACATGACATGTGAGAACAATCATGTTTGACATTGCCAAACCGATGTTGAGTGCAAGATTTGAGAGTTCAGCACAAGAAATGTTTTTCAATGAATAATGACTAAATATATTTAAAAATACAAAACACTGTCCCCCGGTTTCACAGACAAGGCTTAAGCCTAGTCTTAGACTAAAATGCATGTTTGAGCTGTTTTAACTGAAAGCAACTTGTACTGACATATCTTAAAATATGTCAGTGCCATTGTTTTGTCTCAAGATGCACACCAGTAATGTTTTTTTCTAAGGCCTATTTAAAAAAGCTGCTTAAATGTTCTAATTGAACTAAATTCTAATCCTGTCTTAATCTAAGCCCTGTCTGTGAAACTGGACCTATAAATACTAAGCAAAGCTTCAGTATGAACCAAATATGAACAAAAGTGAACCATGACTTTGACTCCCAAAAAGGTATTCCCTCCATGTTTTATATTGTTCCTAAGCTGCAGACTGTAGGGAACTAAAGCAATTACATACACCAGGGATGAATTAAGTCACTATTATTTTGTCTGTCATATAACTCTGAGTCCAGTGCCAGAAGCCCATAAGCTGTTGTGCCAAGCATTTCTCCAGAGAGACTGTGTTTTCCCTGCATGAACAGTGTTTGTGAATTTGATACATTTCTCTGCATTGGATTTTGTGTGTGAATGCTCATTTCTGAGAGTAAGAACATTAAAAAACAAAAGTCAAGGCAGTTTTCACTGCACACCATCACTGCACTAACATGTCAGGGCAAAATGCACTTGGGTCAGGGTCAGATAAACCGCGGAAACCCAGGAATGAAAAGTGGTGAATAATTTAAATCGCGAATCAAGCTTTTCTGCACTTGGCCTCCTTGACCTTGTGCTTGTATCAATGAAATCCAAGAGCTCTCTGACCTCTCCATAGACAGCTATTTAATTAACACTTTCAAGGCCCAGAAAGGTAGTGTTAAAATAGTCCATGTGACTCCAGTGGTTCAACCTTAATTTTATGAAGCAACGAGAATACTTTTTGTGCGCAAAAACAAACAAAAATAACAACTTTATTCAACAATTTAGTTCTAGCCTGTGCCAGTCTCCTACACAGTTTACGTTGTAAAAACAGTGCAGCTCCCGCATCATCATCACATGCATGCGTCATGGTAGAACTGTAGAACTCGAAAGCGCTGCACTGTTTACAACGTAAACTGCATAGGAGACTGGCACAGGCTAGAACTAAATTGTTGAATAAAGTCGATATTTTTGTTTGTTTTTGCGCACAAAAAGTATTCTCGTTGCTTCATAAAATTAAGGTTGAACCACTGGAGTCACATGGACTATTTTAACAATGTTTTTACTACCTTTCTGGGCCTTGAACGTGTTAATTAAATAGCTGTCTATGGAGGGGTTAGAGAGCTCTCAGATTTCATCAAAAATATCTTCATTTGTGTTCCGAAGATGAACAAAGGTCTTACCGGTTTGGAACGACATGAGGGTGAGTAATTAATGATTGGTGAACTAACCCTTTAATGTTACATATTAAATTACAATATAAACTGTTCAAAAGCTCACCAGGGCTGCATTTATTTGATCAAAAATACAGTAAAAACAGTCTCAAATTTCAAAATTACAATTTAAAATCCCTTAATATGCTCAATATTTTGGGTGAAACTGTGATACATTTTTTCAGGATTCTTTGATGAATAGAAGGTTCAAAAGAACAGCATTTATTTGAAATATGATTTTTTTTTTTCTAACAATGTAAAAGTCATTTTACTGTCACTATTTATCATTTTAATGTGTCTTTCCTGAATAAAATTATAAAAAAAAAAAAAATTAAATTTCTGACTCCAATCTTTTGAACAGTAGTGTACATGTTCCTGGTCTTTTATTGTGAATGATTCATGATTGCACATTGCTTCAAAGAACAAATACGGTTTGCATTAGTAAACTTTCATCAAAAATCTTGCTCTGCAAATACAATGACTTTCCTTTTTCCACTGATGTCACCAAGCCCTCTTTACCTCCAAACACCTCTCAAATAGAGCTGCTTTTCACAATCTAATCAATCATAATCCCGATCGATAATTGTTTTTTTTCTCATTTAATATCGTTTCCCTTTCAGTCGGTCACATTCGACCGACGAATTGGGATCCCAGAAGTGATCCCAATACGTCTCCGTTCCCTCCTTCAGGGAACGAGGGTTACATACGTAACCGAGACGTTCACTGTGGAAACACAATGCATTATGGAAATAAAATGGGTTGTAAACCTTAAAGGGATAGTTCACCCAAAGATTTAAATTATTCCATGATTTACTCACCCTCAAGCCATCCTAGGTGTATATGACTTTCTTCTTTCAGACGAATACAATCTGAGTTATATTAAAAAATATCCTAGCTCTTCCAAGCATTATAATGGCAGTAAATGGCAGCCTAAAATTTGAAGCTCAAAAAAGTGCATCCATCCATTATAAAAGTAATCCATACGGATCCAGGGGGTTAATAAAGGCCTTCTGAAGCAAATCGATGGGTTTTTGTAAGAAAAATATCCATATTTAACACGTTATAAAGTAAAATATCTAGCTTCCATATTCAACTTACAGAAAAAGCGTAACTGGCGCGACGATGACGTCGGACGTAGCAGTGTCCGAGAGTTTTGAACTGCGAGAGGTGTTACACTTTCTGCGTAGGTTGAATACGGAAGGCGGTCCGCCGGAAGCTAGATATTTTACTTTATAATGTGTTAAATGTGGATATTTTTCTTACAAAAACTCTTCGCTTCGCTTCAGAAGGCCTTTATTAACCCCCCCATATGGATTACTTTTATAATGGATGGATGCACTTTTTTGGGCTTCACATTTTGGGCTGTCATTCACTGCCATTATAAAGCTTAGATTAGCCAGGACATTTTTTAATATAAATCTGATTGTATTCGTCTGAAAGAATGTCATATACACCTACGATGGCTTGAGGGTATTATGGGATAATTTTCACTTTTGGGTGAACTATCCCTTTAAGCCAACGTTTAAAGTTGAAGTTTCTAATATAAAATAGATTTATTCCCAATTGTTATAAATAATAAATATTAATTTTTTGGGTCAAGTTGTCTTCTTTTAAGTGATTTTCTCAAAAACAATCAACCTCAACATTACAAAACGCCACTGCAGTGAACGTGCCATTGCAACAAGCTACGAGTATAGGTCTGTAAGCAAGTCTAGCCTGTGAAGGATATCTACATTTTGGTTTATCTAAATGCCAAATGGTTTACCACACTTCTAAACAGACAAAGCCAACCTGTTCATACTCTGTTGCACAGAACTATGAAACTGCTAGAGACACAAGTCTGTTATTTACACACTGTCATTGTGTTCATATAAGGCTTATACCGGAGACCACTGCTCGCTGCATACCTGGACCAGCTTGTGCAGGTATAAATCCTGTGTGCATTTTATTAGAAAGAGACATACAGCAATGGAGACTTCTAGTTAAATGTTCATAGCGTCTGTTCATATTTACAGCCTCTCTTATGACTTTGTTTATTTTTTCAGACACTCAGTTTACATGATTTTGAGATATTTATAATAAACAGAGTGTTCTTCAAACCCATTCCCTTGCCAGAAACTTTTCAGTGTGTAAACCACTGCCTTATCCTGCCTGTAAAAAGCTTCCATTTCCGTTTTTAATATGTGTTAGATCGATGACAACAACAACAAAAACAAACTATTTGTGAATCTGGCAGGCAGCAGGCAGTCAGTATCTAACAATAAACAAGATCATTTATACAGGGTTGTGTTCCTCACATATGGTATTGCATCTTATTCTTTGATTGCATTAAATACCCCCTGTGGTGAAAATCAAGTTTTTAATGTTGTTTATATGTCTATGTGGTGTTTTTAATATGCTTTAAAACAAACCATGTGTATAAACCAGTATTTTCTCCTTAAAACTGCAGTGAACCAAAGACAGTCTCAAAAACGCGGTTTAAAATCTCTGGTGTTTCTGGCGTCACAAACTACCTTGTAACCAATCACGTCTAATTTTGTATGAGTGAGTGGAGATGGGGATAATTTGCATATTCATGTATCCACCAATACTAAATGAAGCAAGGGTGTAGAGTTACATCAAGCTATTTTAAGGTATGAATAAATTTTTTTCACAGGAAAAAAAAACTGTTTAAATATGTCATTTTGGTGATCAAAGATGAGTTTTAAGGGACTTTAAAGAAAATAGATCTGAATGCAAAAAAAAAAAAAATGCTGAATAATTATTTGTTTTTTGGAAAGTTGAGGATGAAAAGATACTACTATAGAAATTCCAGTATCAACGGGTTCAACAGGTTATAAATTATTTCCTCTGTATTGTTTCATATCTTGTAACAATACAATTTGTAATAATAAATCATTTTATGCCATATCACCCATGCACACACAAAGCACACTACATCAACAACGGTCAAGAAACAACACCTTTTCTGTGTGTTTGTGTGTGTGTGTGTGTGTGAGAGAGAGAGAGAGATGTAAAATCGATCAAATCACAACAGAATAACTGTCAATTTGAGAAGCAAGAGCTTCATTTGCACACATTTGACTTCTAGTCATTTCTCAAATTCAGTGACGTGTGAAAGTGTTCAGAATCTAGAGGAATTCAATCATATCTAGTGTGTTATGCTATTCAGAAAATAAAACGGTTATTGCAGTGATTCACATTTTGTTAGAGGCAATTGTTTACGCCTGTGTAAATTTAGATCTTCGACAGCACATGGCATGAATATTTATGCAGTTGCATATTTTAGATTATTCTTAACATTAGACAAAACCCCATTTAAACCTCAAGTTTTAGGTGCTTAGAAAAACAATACACTTCAGGATTTGCTAATCAATTAAATCAGAGAACTGTTTTAGGGTCTCAATACTTTTGCAAAGCCATGTTTAACTACATTAGGGCTAAGCAATATATATAAAATAAAATTTTGTTAGCGATATAAAATTAAAGATACACTATTATTCAAAATGGACAAAATTTAAATAATGAGTCAATACATCATCAATCCTTCTTCCAAAACATGTTTATTTATAATATTTTAGACCTGATGGGATGGTTCTCACAAGAAACTGTGTACATTTGTCACTCGCCCGTGCGTGTCTCGTCATATCCGTAAATATAGAAAAGTTGCTCCGGCTCCTTTGACTCGTGTATGGTGTGAGAGTGGCATAGGATAGTTGATATGGACCTTAGTCAGGGTAGCAGCATATTTAATTTTTGACAGGAATGAAAATGAGGCTGTGAGGGATAGAATACAGTGTGTTCAATTGATTGTACTGTTGTTTAACAAAAATCTGATTGTTCAGCTGATGAAAAGTCTTTCCGAAAAAAATGTTCCGTTGACAAAAACTCCATAAAACAGTTTTAAAAGTTGTGAGTTATGAAAAGAATGTGACTGGACTACAAGAAATGGACTACATTAGCTCATCTTCAAAACACATATTTGTTAATGAGTAGAGAGACCATTATCTTTCACAGTGAATTCCCTATAGGGCTTTCAAAAGTACAGATAGGCTGTCCACACATGCCACCGGGAAATATGTGCATGACTTAGATTAAGCCTAGAGAGATTGTTTTAAAGCCATTTTTATGGGTGATTAAACATCAGGCTATATTGTTCATAATAGGGATCTCTGATATCTCATGAAGGTTTAATCCATAGTTTGTCCACTAGAGCACTTTAAAACCCAAGAGCAATTCTAAGGGCTTTTTAATAGCAAACAACCATTCAAAATCATGCTAGCAGAATGCCTAGCACGGCACACATCCAGACAGTTTCTGCCCTCGGTCAATTACCCGGTGACTGATTAATTACCATGACGGTGAGAACGTAATGCTGTAATTATGAGGTAGAGCTTACACATCACATACACACACTAAAATCAACAAAAACAACCAACACATATTCAACAAAATTCCCATGTTATAGAACAGCTTAAAGGGACAGTCCAGCCAAAAAGAAAAAATTCAGTTATCATTTACACACCCTCATGTCATTTCAAACCTCTATGACACAAAAGAATATATTTTGAAGAATGTTGGTAACAAAACATTTTTGGTTCCCTTTGACTTCCATCCTATGGGGTCACTGTGATTTTGCCAAGTAAGATATGTTCCTGGATCAACATATTTTGTTGATCCTGGAACAACATTCCTGTCCGAAAATGTAGTCCTAACCCTATCCCTACTCCTAAACCTAACCCTACCCATAACTTTTCCCTAAAATCAGAGGGAAATGATGGGTGAATAACACCGTAGAAACACCTAACCCTGGCTGTAAGCCTAAACTTGACATAAACTGTAAACTTGTCCCTCAAATATGATTGGTTGATTGGAATGTTGTTCTAGAATCAACAAAGATGTTGATCCAGGAACATATTGTACTTGGTGAAATCACATTGGATGGATAGGAACGTAAAATGGAAGTCAATGGGAACCGAAACATTTTGGTTATCAGCATTCTTCAAAATATCTTCTTTTGGTGTTCAGCAGAAGAAAGAAACAGATACAAGTTGGGAATGACATGAGGGTAAATAAATGATGATGAATTTTCTTTTTTGGTGGACTATTAACTTTATGAACGTATTAGACTACATTTGGGTCAAATTATTATTTTAATAGGGTAAGAAAATAAACTTAAGTAAATTTTATCTTAAATGTTTTAAAAATGTTTACTAGAAGACGAGATACTGTAAAAATACTGGTTAGGAAAAATTATTTTTGCAGTGTTTCTATCTCTTTCCATTTCTCCTCTGCCGTTTGGATCCTGTGATTAATGAAAGCTCTCATAGATGGATTTTCCTCTTTTCTAACTGTATTAGCTGGCCTGAGTAGCCGTCAGTATGGTAACATGAGCCCTGCAGCCCATAATGCTCTCAAGGCAGAGATAATTGAGAGAGCCGAAGAGGAGCAGGGTCCAAGAAACCCAACTATTTGCTCCTTGTCACTTCTGGGTGATTGGAATATAATGACGTCTTGTTTGCTCTGAGAGGTTTATTCTTTAAAAGGTGTATCTGTTCTGTTTCACCTCTTTCTTCCTCATTACTGGTTTTCTGAGAGGCGTGATCCCCATCTAGTCTGTCAGGTCTGTATGCTGGAAATCATCTAAATTAATTAGGGAAAAAGAAACAGCTAGATTAATACTGATGAAGTGATGGACCTCAAGGCAATGGCTCAGCTGTGTAGATGTTAACAACCAAAGCAGCTCAGCTGTGACAAACACACTGCATATCAATGAAATCTGATGTCTGTTTTGTAGCCTGAAGAAAAGAGACACATTGTATGACAGCATTGTTTTTTTGATTTTGTTTTAAAAAGTGACCTCTGTGCAACTAAAGCAATTAATTACTTCTAAATTTCTCTAAGGGGAGAAATTGATTTCTCGGTCAAAATAAAGGAGCCATAAGGTCCAGGGTTCAATACTGTAACAGAGATTTAGTCCTACAATAAAAAGCTTTCACATTACCGATTTAAAAAGCTCATTACAGCAGAGACTGTATGCTCTTCCAAGGGTGCTCTTGCTTGTGGTGTAATTACACCTTGAATTGTGCCTCAACAGTCAGATATGAAAGATATGATTAGCTATAAAATGCGCAAAATAGGTGCGATAACAAAATCCTTAGGGCAAGTTTGGATCTGTTGCCTTCATATATTTGTTCCTTCACTCAACAGAAAAGAAATTAATACTTATATTTTATCGCTTTTATAGTTACAAAAGACATGTTCAAATAAATGCTGATCTATTGAACTTTCTATTCATCAAAGAATCCTGAAAAAAGTATCATGGTTATTATGGTATCAACCATTTTCAACATTGATCATAAAAAATCTTTTTCAAGCACCAAATCAGAATATTAGAATGATTTCTGAAGGATGATGTGACACTGAAGACTGGAGTAATGATGCTGAAAGTGCAGCTTTGCCATAACAGAAATACATTACATTTACAAATTACAAATATATTACAAATAGAAAAGAGCTGCTTTGAACAAATAAAGGTGAGCACTTTTCATGACTACCTAATGTGAGAAAGGGCAGAACACATAATAACACAAATAAATCAAACCAACCAGCTGAAGAACTGTGAGTGGTAATACAACGCTTTATTCTAATCATGGTTAATACCTGAAAGTCGATCTTTCTCATCATCCCATCATCATTTGATGGACTTAAAACTGACATATGCTGTAGACATTTTAAAAGTACTGTAGCCATGCTCTCTTACTCTCTCCTCTTGTAGTTTATCTTTTACACACACCGATTGAATCTTGACTAAAATTAAGCCTCATATTCTAAAGATCATTCCTCTGACATTGCCCTCAATACGCATCCTCTGTCTAGAGCTGGTTTAAGGCCATTCCGGAGCATTTATCTGCTAGTAAATCACCAACCTAGCAATAAAGGAGACAAATAGACAAATCTGAATGTTGCACAACTTTTGACTTATGGCACCACTAGATTTAATTAAACATAAATCACTCTGTCTCTGTAGCATCATAGAAACTTCTCCAAATGACATTCATCCATCACAGCAAGAGAGGATTTCACATGTCTGACATCAGCATGTGACACATTAACACTACAGCAGGTGGCATCTGGGTGAGTGCATGTTTGCAACAGTGTGAGACAGGTGCCGTTCAATAGACAGTTGGTGCTGATTGTGTTTCCACTGGTAACCACAGAGTAAAGATGATCTATGATTATGACATTTATTCAAAACTAACTTACAGATTGAGAGTAAAGCCTGAAAACTATAATGGCCATAATGCAACACCTGTTGGCTTGCATCACCTGTTAGAAGTGCATAATTGACAATAAATACTGCATGATGCAAGTCTATTTCTGTCAATCATATTAAAATGGTTTCTAGTTTAGATGTGCATATTATGATGAGGTTATTTCTCATTCTATGAACATTGTACACTTTGGTGTCCCATTACCTTTTTTAAAGCTTTATAGAGGCAATAATCACACAGGTTGGGTATGTTAAATAGAACTATTATCTAAAATAAAATTAATCTATAATGAAAAGTAGCTAGTAGTTATTTTTAAGGAACTTAGGCCTATATATAGCAACTTATGCATACGATGACTAGAAATAAAACAAGTTAAAGTGCATCACCTCCTTGACCATTTGTTGGAAGAAAAAAAAACATTTTCAAAGGCCTTGTCACCCCCCCAGCCCCCTACCCCTATTCGTGTATTGTGTATTTAATCTCTTACCCGGGCTGCACGCGAAGAATATGGATCTTCAAAGAGCGCCCATATTTTTGGTTGCCAAACTTCACAGCATCCCCTGGAGCGGTCAGGGCTGTCTTCAATGCCGAAGCGTCTGGGCAAGTCCTGGTCGTCCTCCGCATCCTCCGGATCTGGCGGTTCGAATATGTCAAGCGCCTCTTCTGCGTCCCTGTGCTGGCGGTAGGTCATCCAGCAACAGGGCTCCACGTCCGTCTCATCGATGCCCCAAAATGCCAACTCCTCCTCGAACAGAGGGCCGCACACATCCGCCGGGCAGTGGAGCTTGCCAGTCCTGTAGTAGTTAAGCACATAGGCGAATATGCCCGGGTGTCGGTCAAAAAAGAATTCGCTGGTGGTGGGCGTCTGCCCCGTGTCTGCGTCCGGGTTCACCTGGTTGTCCGTGTCGGCGAGCCAGGCGAGTCTCGTGTCCGGTATGGTCTTAAGGGTGCTCCTGTAGGTTTCGTGGCGCGTGCCGCCGACGTTGATAATGATTTTGTCCGAGTCTTCGCCTCTGGCCATCTCTTCCTTCAGACATGATTTGGAAGGAGGTTTATTGCCTGACTTGCGCCCGCGGTACGACGAAACACACACCGAGCTGATCATAGATTTCGATGGAGAGGCTTTTACCTAGTAACTCTCTTGGCTTTCTAAACCTGCGCAGCTGTCGTCAGTTATAAAAGTCGAACAACTGTAGAGAGTTTCCGCCGTCAACATGACCATCAGAGACGCGAAGAACCACCTGTTAACAGAGAAACTCTCAGTCTATGGGAGGATGCTTGCGTTGATCCTCATCCATGGGCACTTTGACACTATAGTAAACACCAAAACATGAGCAAACCGTCCGCGTATCACGACCGAATTAAACGCGCGCGCTTAGGCATTTCTTATTACATTTGCAAAAAAACAGAGTAGTTCAAATAAAAGTCAGACAACTCTAAAAATCCCCCCCAATTTCATCTCTTTCAAAACTCTCGTCACCTTGTTGAATTAGTAAATCCCATCCAGCGCGCGCATTATTTCTTAATCACAACAATGAATTTAAAATAAAACCTTGCCGAATAACGTCTGCGATGTTAACTTTGATTGTACATCAGTATTAGGCCAAATCATCTGTTGCCGAAGGATGAGACGGTATCATCAGTTGTTGGGAAAGATCTGTTGCATCTGTGACAGTCAGACGACACAGCCCATGGGAGGATGATGATGATGATGATGATGCTTCAGCGTTTCAGTAACCCTTACAGCGCTGCATTACGTGTGATTGTGTGCTCAATTTGACTTACCATTTTTACGCAATATGATGACGCATTTCCGCATTAATTAACATTTTAATTTGAATTTATGTACATTTATAACGCTGTATTTTGAGTTTTATTATTTTGTGTATCTGTCAAATGCATAGCCTAAATGTAAATCCTGGCATTAAATGACAAAAAACTACTAAACACTGCTGCATGGGAGTTTTTAATAAGGTTGGGGGTTTGACTGTAAATTTGACATTTCTATAATCTGACTGCCGTATCAGTCTCTCTATATTTTTGGTCCTCTTTTAGAAAGTCGTGGAAACTCAGTAGTTTATTTATTATTTATTTTTGCTGTTGAAGACGCAAATAGGAAAGACAAAAATATTGTATATATATATGTGTTTATAATTATAATTTAGTATAGTAGGCTGGTTCCAGGTCTTCTAAACCTGTTGACTGTAGTGGATGAGATGGAGGCTGTCTTACAACGTCATCTAGTGTACAAACTAAAGTAGAGCAGGTTTAACATCATGCATTTTCTGCCTTGCCTGCTTTAATAGAAAAAATGACTGTTTTTGCATTTATTTTTTATTCTTGTAAATAATAAATACATTACATCATAAAACATTTCATATTAATTTATTCCATTCCATTAATTCACTTATCAGCTGACACAGCTGAAGGACAATTTGTCTTACAACATTTAAATTCAAGCACATTTGACAAACAAGATAGAAAAATAATTTAGCTCATATAAATCTGGAAGTATCATAAGTAAGGCCACCACCTTTTTTAAACACTGAAAGTAAATTGCACAATATAATAAGGCACATTAATCCACCTCTTCAATTGTAGGGCCCTGTGATTCAGGCTGGGCTTGGAATCTACAGCCCCCTGCGGGAGGAACTCCTCCTTGATACAGCCGATTGATGATTGGATTACACACACTTTCCAGTTCCTTCTGATGGTGCTCATACTCTTCCTTTTCAGCCAACTGATTTTTCTCCAACCAAGTGATAATCTCCTTACACTTATCAATGACCTTCTTCTTCTCTTCTTCACTAATCTTTCCTTTCAGGTTTTCATCCTCCACACTGTTCTTCATGTTGAAGGCGTAAGACTCCAGGGCGTTCTTCGCTGCAACCTTCTCTCTCTGCACCTCATCCTCTGCTTTGTACTTTTCCGCATCCTGCACCATTCGCTCGATCTCCTCTTTGCTCAGTCTACCTTTGTCATTGGTAATGGTGATTTTGTTCTCTTTTCCTGTGCTCTTGTCAACAGCAGATACGTTCAGGATGCCATTGGCATCAATGTCAAAGGTCACCTCGATTTGGGGTACGCCTCGTGGTGCCGGGGGGATTCCTGTGAGCTCGAATTTGCCGAGCAAATTGTTATCTTTGGTCATGGCCCTCTCGCCTTCAAACACCTGGATCAAGACGCCTGGCTGGTTATCAGAATATGTGGAGAAGATCTGCGTCTGCTTGGTGGGGATGGTGGTGTTGCGTTTGATGAGAGCAGTCATGACTCCACCTGCGGTCTCAATACCCAGGGACAAAGGAGCCACATCCAGAAGCAACAAGTCCTGAACGTTTTCCGAGGTGTCACCCATTAGGATGGCGGCCTGCACCGCTGCTCCATATGCCACCGCCTCGTCTGGGTTGATGCTCTTGTTGAGATCCCTGCCATTGAAGAAGTCCTGCAAAAGCTTCTGGATCTTGGGGATCCTCGTGGAGCCGCCGACCAGAACAATATCGTGAATCTGAGACTTGTCCATTTTGGCATCTCTTAAAGCCTTCTCAACTGGATCCAGCGTGCCTCTGAAGAGCTCAGAGTTAAGCTCTTCAAAACGAGCCCTTGTGATGGAAGTATAGAAATCGATGCCTTCAAACAGGGAATCAATCTCAATGCTAGCTTGAGTGCTAGATGAGAGGGTCCTTTTAGCTCTTTCGCAGGCCGTGCGAAGCCTTCTCACTGCTCTCTTATTCTGACTGATGTCCTTCTTGTGCTTTCTCTTAAACTCTTCAACAAAGTGCTTCACCATCCGGTTGTCAAAGTCCTCCCCTCCCAGGTGAGTGTCCCCTGCTGTGGCTTTCACTTCGAAGATCCCATCCTCAATCATGAGGATTGAGACATCAAAGGTGCCTCCACCCAGGTCGAAGATCAGGACGTTCCTCTCTCCTCTCCTGCCCTTGTCCAGCCCATAGGCAATGGCAGCCGCTGTGGGCTCATTGATAATTCGCAGCACGTTCAAACCAGCGATCACCCCCGCATCTTTGGTTGCTTGCCTCTGCGAATCGTTAAAGTATGCTGGGACCGTGATGACGGCGTTATTGACTCTCTGACCCAGGAAGGCCTCGGCGATCTCTCTCATTTTGACTAGGACCATGGATGAGATCTCCTCAGGGTAGAATGTCTTGGTCTCTCCTTTGTAGTCAACTTGAACTTTTGGTTTGCTGTCTTCGCTGATGACCTTGAAGGGCCAAAGCTTCATGTCAGACTGGACCACTGGATCATTAAACTTTCTACCAATCAGCCGTTTGGCATCAAATATTGTGTTGTTGGGGTTCATGGCGACCTGGTTCTTGGCAGCATCTCCAATGAGTCTTTCTGTGTCTGTGAAGGCAACATAGCTTGGAGTGGTTCTGTTTCCTTGATCATTAGCAATGATTTCCACCTTGCCATGCTGGAACACTCCCACACAGGAGTAAGTGGTTCCTAGATCAATGCCAATGGACAAACCTTTAGACATCTTGATTATTAATAATGAAATATCACCTGCAATACAAAAAAGTAATGAGTTATTTCATATTTAATAATAATTATAATAGTTATTAGTATTAATATCGTTGTATAATGCATGTTTCATATAAATATTTAAATTAATAATAAAATATATGTATATACAAATATATTAAAGATTTTAAATATTACTGACTTTCATCTCATATTAGACTCGATTAAAAAGCTGAAACTAGCTGAAAGTTTTCAATTTTTATATTAATATATAATTTATAAAAAAAGATTTTAAAAGTTAATATAACTCAAAAAAGTTAAATATTAATATTAAATTCATCTCTAAATATTAGACTCATTAAACAATTAGAAATGTGTTTAATAATAATAAAAAGATCTACTTAAAGGGTAGATCAAACACTTGATGGACCCCATTTACTCCCATAGTATTTTTATTTCCTACTATGGAAGTCAATGGGTTATCGGCATTCTTCAAAAATCTTCTTTTGTGTTTAGCAGAAGACAGAAATTCATACAGGTTTGGAAGAACTTGAGGGTGAGTAAATTATGACAGAATGTTCATTTTTGGGTGAACTATCCCTTTACGGAAAAGTTTACAATTATATTTTAATATATATTAATATATAAAATACACAATAATATATAACAATATATAAAAAATATTTCAAAGGTTAACGTAATTCAGAGAGTCACTTACAGGTCTTGTGAGTTTGTTCTAGCGCTTCAGAGAGTGGACTCTTCTGCTCTGCTTTGCTTCAGGTTGCTTGAGTTGATTTTCTCGACTGCCTCGACCTGAGTGACACTTCGCGCTTTATACCTCCCATGCTCCTTCTAGAAAGACCAGACTTTTCTTGTCTTGACTCTGGTGGTAACTTTAGAGGCTGACGAGCCCTGAAGTTTCCAGGCGCGCACTGATGATCTCGTACATACTGCGGTCCAAACATAGAAATAGCATAAACTGGTAGGATCGTAATTACTATGCAACAGGTGGGTGGGGCTAGACGTTGTGTCGAAATAAGATTTATATATATATATATATATATTATAACTCTATTTTTTATTTCAAATGCTATTAAACTGGTCATTAGCGTGTCATTATTCAGGAGTAAATTGTTGTTTAAAGCGTTGCTGTTAGTGTTAAAGCGTCCGTGTTTGTCATAATTCAGCAGTCGGGCTTTATTTACGCTTTAACGTGTTTCAACGGCGGATTGGCTTTTTTTTGGGCCGCCAAGTGCTCACAATTGAACATTGATTCCTAACATTTTCCTCCTAGATTCCCTTTGCACACGGCTAATCGTATCGTACAAAACAATATTGTTGCAATATTGTTACAAAATATAACAAACTTAGGTTAAATTTTATATTTTAAGGTGTATTTGTTACACTGTAATTATACATTTAAGTACTGAGTAATATTAAGTAACTGCATGTACTTACTATAGGGTTAGGGTTTGGTTTGGGGTTAGTTACATGTAATTATGCATAATTTATAGTTATTACTATAGTAACTGCATGTAACATATGTAACAATGACACTGTAAAATGAAGTGTTACCCAAACTTTCTACACAATAATAGAAGTTAACATTTGTGACATTGTGATTAATAGTATAAATACAGGTCAAGAGGCATATTTAGTGACAGCAAGATCTTTAATGCAGGGATTCGATGATGACATCAAGGCAGAGGGAACACATTTGACAAATGATGTAATGAAAAGGTAAATCACAAACAAAGTGCAGCTGAGGCAAATATTCAAATGACAGCATTCACAGTGATTTTTTTCTTAAGACGTTTGCAGTCCCTTAGAGATGGTGATCAAAATATGTGTGCTTCTTGTGAATCTAGCTGACTGTGTGTGGGAATGTTAGGGGCCAAAGGTCAATAATATTCATCAAACCACTCACAGAATGTCCCAAAATCTCATTTCAACTGCGGTTACATTTATTCTCATCTAAGACTGGCCTACATAACATATAATGGTCTACATTATTTTAATATAAGAATTATATAAAAAGCCACAGAGATGTTGAAGGTGTGCGAGAAAGTGAAAAGGAAAAGAATCCCTGTTGGTGACAAAATTCATAAAATCCCCCAAGCGGGGTATATTTAGTTTCTGCACACAGTGGTGTGTATCATATTGCCAGAACACTCTAGCTTTTACAGTAATACACAGAACATTCATTCAAAAAAGCTATTATATTTTCTTACGCAAAAGCAATAAATCAGGAATATTATGCTGAGACTAACATTTTTGTATATTAAAAAGCCACAAAGACAACTTTTTGGTCATAAAAGGTTGAGTGTAGCATAACCTTGGGTGAACGGAATAACCATGTAAAAACAAAGCATAGTAACAATTATCAATTATTCTACTGGATCAGTAACTATAACCAATATTTGGCACATTTTTAGAGCCATAGACAGTGGTCCTTTACGTATTTTAGGTTAAAAGAAGATTTACAACAATTGCTATAATACATGAATTCTATCACATAAGCCTAAAAGTGACATGAACGTATATTTTGTCACTGGACATTAGTAACACTATTACATAAGAATAACATTCAGTAAAATCAAGTTTAGCTTTAAGAAATGTATATTAATATAAAATAAATCTCTTGCTTCTCTGGTTAATGCAGGTCTCTCCATCTTTGATGAAGGCTGAATCGATCCAGTCAAACTAATATCTGTAAGTAAAGCAATAGAAAATGTTATTTTTGTCATAACTGTTCAGTCTGGGATGATGAATATTTATAATATGAAATTGTTTGTTTTTTACAGATTTTTATCAATTGCACTACCATTCAAAAGTTTGGGGTCAGTAAGATTTTTTATTTTTTTGAAAGAAATTAATACATTTATTCAGCAAGAATACATTAAAATGATCTAAAGTGAGAGTAAAGACATTTATAATGTCACAAAAGGTTTTAACCTCCAATACATACTGTTCTTTTGAACATTCTATTCATCAAAGAATCCTGAAAATCTACAAAATATTAAGCAGCACAACTGTTTTCAATATTGATTATAATAATAAATGTTTCTTGAGCAGCAAATCTGCATATTAGAATGATTTCTGAAGGTCATGTGATCATCACAGGTATAAGTTACATTTAAAAATAAATTTAAATAGAAAACATTTGTTTTAAATTGTAATATTTCCCATTTCAAAAAATCTTACAACCCCACAATTTTGGACCGTAGTGAATGTTATACTGAAAAGCTAAAATAATAAACTTATACATTTTATATATTATTATAAATAATTATAAAGATTTTTACTAGACTAATATGCTGAAGACAATTATCAATTTCACTGGTTGTGGTATGTGAGATTTTTATTAAGAACCAGCAGAGGGCAGTAAGTGACCAAACATTTTATTATTGGGTCATTCATGAGAATTTGTCCTAAAATAGGACACTGCCAGTCTGTCTTCATCACACTACTATTGAACAGTAAAATGTGTACTATCAGCAATATGATGATGCAAGGTGTTTTAGAGCACCTCTCATACCTGTAGTAATTTGGTTTAAAGGGTCCATTCTTATTGAGGCCCATATATTTGGCCTGCTCATCTGACAGCTCCGTAAGATGAGCATCGAAATTGGGTAGGTGCAAGCTGGCCACATATTCATCTGAAACACACACACATGATTTATCACAGTTAATACATATGACTGATGTATTCAAGTTGCCAGTGGTGATTGGTTCAGATAACTCTTACCCATCTTCTTGGGCAGCAGGTAGACATCCTGTTTGTAACGACCTTCTGGTGCATTATACAGCTCTATTAGGGCCAAAGCCTAACATTAAAATAAAGAACACAACAGCCTGCGATTAGAGATGTTAAATTAGGCATAATAATCACACAGCTGTGCAGCAGCACTCTACATAAATGGATAAAATGTCATCTGTACAGAGGGGACAAACTCACTTCAGCTAAAACCCAAATGGTGACAGGTTAAATTACCTGAGTTGTGGCCGTGATTGATAGCACAAATGAGGGGACTGTTGAGCAGCTCAGGTTCAAGAGCCGGCCCTGAAAAATAGCACACAAATGACTGAGATTTACCTGAGCTCCACCAGGAGAACGCACAAAGGAAAGTGATTTATTATGGTGGGCACATTAGAGAAAACCAATTTAGTGGGTTTTATTGAAATGTATGGATTTAATAGAGAAAAATATATATTTTGATATCAAATAACCATATGGCAACACCAGTTTCACCAATAAATACTTAATTTCATTTAATTATTTACTTGGATGCAAACCAAACCATAAGATTATTCATAACATCAGTTCAAAAGCATTGTTAAAAGACACTAATAGAGTAATGTTATATTTTATAAAAAATATACACTACCGATCAAAACTTTGGGGACAGTAAGTTTTTTTTATGTTTTTGAAAGAAGTCCCTATGCTCACCAAGGCTGCATTTATTTGATCAAAAATACGGTTAAAAACTAATATTGTGAAATATTATTACAATTTAAATGAACTTTTTTCTATTTGAATATATTTTAAAAATGTCATTTATTCCTGTGATGGCAAAGCTGAATTTTCATCATAATTTCTCCAGTCTTCAGTGTCACATGATCCTTCAGAAATCATTCTAATATGATGATTAGATGCTCAAGTAACATTTCTTATTACCATAAATGTTGAAAACAGTTGTTCTGCTTAATATTTTTGTGTTAATCGTGATAAGGTTTTCCGGATTCTTTGATGAATAGAAAGTTCAAAAGAACAGCACTTGGTTTTTTTGTAACATTATAAATGCCTTCACTGTCATTTTTGATCAATTTAATGCATAGTTGCTCAATACAAAAAATTTCTTTAAAAGAAAAACTCACTGAACCCAAACTTTTGAATGGTAGTTTATAATAATAATGCATACATTTGCTCTGTAACCGTAAAACAACTAAACTCTGCATTGCGTTGTGCCGAACCCTTCAATAACAACAGCTTGCTTATCTTGACTTGTTTGGGACACATCCTGCTCTGTATGTTTCTTTGTCGCTCTCATGTATAAATACCGTAAAGCGGTTCTAAACCTCAGACTGCCATGCAAACACATCTAGCATAGTATAAACTGTAGAGCCCATCCGTCACACCGCTCTTCCGTACTGGCACTCATTCATGAAAAAAAGAGAAGGAGGAAAGACCTCTGCCAGTAAAATCACGCGTTTCCCGTCAGGCCAGATGACGTGGTCAACCTGTGAGCGCACCCTCTCCCAGGTAAGCTCTGGAGTCCGCAGACTCGCCTGGAACAGAGAAAGAGCAGATGAACACATGAGCGCACACAACTAACACTTACTTTAACTTTTCATCAGTACAGGCTGATAAACCTACAAAGCTAAAAACACACACACCATTCACTATGAACACAGTCAGCGCACTTCACTTTGTTGTTGGAAACATGCCGCTAAGAGGCTTTTAACTTGATTAAGTAGCCCTGCTGCTCATGGAACATCTATAGCTGTTGACGTTAAAATTCTTTCCCTGGACTACATTCACCAATAAAGCTACACTACACTACAGCGAGAGCAAATGGCGCATCCTCATAAATAACCCAAAAATATTTTCAACAAACAAAAATAAATGTGAGGCAAGGCGATACAAAGAATTCTGAGACTCACTCACCACATCAATCTCAGTGTTGGAATGGCCCATATTACAGACAATACAGCCGTTCTTCATTCGATCCAAGTGCTCCCTGGTCACAACATTTTTGTTCCCTGTAGAAACAAAAAGGTATTAAGGAATCTTCAGGAAACCCCAGTAGACATTATTTGTGCAAACCAATTAAAATGACTTTTTCTTCTTGTTCAGTCATGTTCCAGAAGTAAAAATCCCATTAATTTTCTCTATAGGGGAAATGACTTTTAACAATAACTTATAAACTATTAAAAACAGACCTACTGTGAACTATGCTGTTGTTAATCGATGCTGTATGCTTCTGTCGAAGCCTCTAGCCCAGGGGTTCTCAACTGGTTTGGCCATGGGACCCACATTTTCCCATGGTCATTAAGTCGCGACCCACTTTTTTAGGAATTAGGCTATTTAGGAATTATTGCTATTTAGGCTATTAAATAGCAGTCCCAAACTAGTTTTTGTTAATACAATAAAGTAGCCACCACACTAATTTAAAAATATACAAAATAACAAAGTGAAAATAAAGTGGCATTTTGGGGTTATTGAAACAACAGTTACCATGGTGAATACACAATACCAACATGAACTGTTAATGAAACATGAAAACTGTTCCTGATGAATAGAATGAACATAATACCTGCATGCAAATCCTTCCCAGCTAACACACCTCGTACCAGTTAAGTGATTTATTGGTACTTTACTTTTATTTCATGACTTACTAATTGACAACGTAACGCTGCATGCTCGTAGTTTCTCTTGCACTTTATATATGAAGTGATATACAGCGTGCGCCGCCGCATTAGCGCATGCAATTGAAGAGTGCACGCTACGAGCACAGTATAACGGCTGACAGGACAGGACAGGAAAGTTCGGTTATCTGAGGTGAGAGAGACTTTTTATTTCGTAAAAAGCTACGAAAATAACGTTAGAATAAGGACACTGACATATAGCCTGACACATCATCTGACCACATATACTGAATTGGGACAACATGTTTTTTCTCAGGCACTATGGGCAAGAGCAGTGGGCTAGAGCAGAGAAACACTGCTCTAGCCCATATTATTTCTTTACTTTTTTTACTTATTTTTAAAATAATCATGTTTAACAGTGAGATGCCTAGTGGAAAAACTACATTACCCATGATTCTGCAAAGAAATCTTCACCAATCAGAGATTCACAACAAGCAAATCATGCAAAAAGAACATTTTCCCATGAAGCACTGAGATAATCGAGTCAATTTCCCTACGCTCTCAAATATGCATATTTTGCAATGAACTTAAAATATATAGATTCTATATGCATAATCAATATCTTTAATAAATAGTTTTATACTTAACCATCATTTTTAATTTAATAATATAATTTGCAGTGCTCATTAAAGACGTTAAGTATACAGTCTTGTACCTTTTTAAATTTTTCTTCAAATCAAAGTTTGTAATGTGATTCACCTTCAACAAAGACTTTAAAAATCCTTATGGGAAACATGAATGGGGAAAATACTTCCAGAACCAACTGCTAAAAAAGGATAGCTACTGTTGTACTCCATTAAGAAAAAATATCAAAATTTCAAATATGGAACCAAAAACAATGAAACAAATCTTTCCTTATTTAGTAATTATATTAATAATAATAATAATGTTACATTACATTTAAAATAATACATGTATTAATAAACAAATTTAATACAAAGCTGTGCCTTTGACTAGCAGAGACCACACAGAACTTATCTAAACCTCAACAACTCTCTACTATGTTTTTACACAACTATTTTATCACTTGCGGAGCAAATATTATTTTTCCCAGACTACTTCAGAGTTGCCCAGAGATCAGCCGCAGCTGTCAAAGAGCAAACCGTTTCACAGCCGCTCAATGCAAGGGCATTTGGGAGGATGTGTTTGTGCTGATAAGAGCTGCATGAAACAGAGGAAATGGATCTGAAATTGGAAGCGAGCCAGCTGTAACCAGACGTACCCGTGCAGGTGATAACCATGTCCATTTGGCGAACCACCTCATTTAGCTTCACCACTCTGAAGCCATCCATACTAGGAGGGAGATAAAAACAGATCGAATTTAACTGGTATCTCAGGTCTTTATACAGACAGTGAGGGAAAATGTGGTTAAATATTCTTAATAAATAAGCACTTCAGCTTGTTCACAGAGTTCCTGTGTAAAGACTTCCTGTGGCCATGTGTTACAGAAGTTGTTTAGTACAAAACAAAGGAAACCATAAAACTTTATATATATTTTTTTTTAATAAATATTTTGGCATTAAAAATAAAATGTTGCTGATATTTAACTTTTTATTTTTCATATTGTGCAAGTTTTGTGGCTCTTAGTCTATATAAAATCTTATTACATAATTGACTTGTACAAACCCGATTCCAAAAAAGTTGGGACACTGTACAAATTGTGAATAAAAACAGAATGCAATGATGTGGAAGTTTCAAATTTCAATATTTTAGATTTTAAATTTCATGGCATCAACACATCTCAAAAAAGTTGGGACAAGGCCATGTTTACCACTGTGTGGCATCCCCTCTTCTTTTTATAACAGTCTGCAAACGTCTGGGGACTGAGGAGACAAGTTGCTCAAGTTTAGGAATAGGAATGTTGTCCCATTCTTGTCTAATACAGGCTTCTAGTTGCTCAACTGTCTTAGGTCTTCTTTGTCGCATCTTCCTCTTTATGATGCGCCAAATGTTTTCTATGGGTGAAAGATCTGGACTGCAGGCTGGCCATTTCAGTACCCGGATCCTTCTTCTACGCAGCCATGATGTTGTAATTGATGCAGTATGTGGTCTGGCATTGTCATGTTGGAAAATGCAAGGTCTTCCCTGAAAGAGATGACGTCTGGATGGGAGCATATGTTGTTCTAGAACTTGGATATACCTTTCAGCATTGATGGTCCCTTTCCAGATGTGTAAGCTGCCCATGCCACACGCACTCATGCAACCCCATACCATCAGAGATGCAGGCTTCTGAACTGAGCGCTGATGACAACTTGGGTTGTCCTTGTCCTCTTTAGTCCAGATGACATGGCGTCCCAGTTTTCCAAAAAGAACTTCAAATTTTGATTCGTCTGACCACAGAACAGTTTTCCACTTTGCCACAGTCCATTTTAAATGAGCCTTGGCCCAGAGAAAACGCCTGCGCTTCTGGATCATGTTTAGATATGGCTTCTTTTTTGACCTATAGAGTTTTAGCCGGCAACGGCGAATGGCACGGTGGATTGTGTTCACCGACAATGTTTTCTGGAAGTATTCCTGAGCCCATGTTGTGATGTCCATTACAGTAGCATTCCTGTATGTGATGCAGTGCCGTCTAAGGGCCCGAAGATCACGGGCATCCAGTATGGTTTTCCGGCCTTGACCCTTACGCACAGAGATTGTTCCAGATTCTCTGAATCTTTGGATGATATTATGCACTGTAGATGATAATAACTTCAAACTCTTTGCAACTCTTCTCTGAGAAACTCCTTTCTGATATTGCTCCACTATTTTTCGCCGCAGCATTGGGGGAATTGGTGATCCTCTGCCCATCTTGACTTCTGAGAGACACTGCCACTCTGAGAGGCTCTTTTTATACCCAATCATGTTGCCAATTGACCTAATAAGTTGCAGATTGGTCCTCCAGCTGTTCCTTATACACTCACCTAAAGGATTATTAGGAACACCTGTTCAATTTCTCATTAATGCAATTATCTAATCAACCAATCACATGGCAGTTGCTTCAATGCATTTAGGGGTGTGGTCCTGGTCAAGACAATCTCCTGAACTCCAAACTGAATGTCAGAATGGGAAAGAAAGGTGATTTAAGCAATTTTGAGCGTGGCATGGTTGTTGGTGCCAGACGGGCCGGTCTGAGTATTTCACAATCTGCTCAGTTACTGGGATTTTCACGCACAACCATTTCTAGAGTTTACAAAGAATGGTGTGAAAAGGGAAAAACATCCAGTATGCGGCAGTCCTGTGGGCGAAAATGCCTTGTTGATGCTAGAGGTCAGAGGAGAATGGGCCGACTGATTCAAGCTGATAGAAGAGCAACTTTGACTGAAATAACCACTCGTTACAACCGAGGTATGCAGCAAAGCATTTGTGAAGCCACAACACGCACAACCTTGAGGCGGATGGGCTACAACAGCAGAAGACCCCACCGGGTACCACTCATCTCCACTACAAATAGGAAAAAGAGGCTACAATTTGCACGAGCTCACCAAAATTGGACAGTTGAAGACTGGAAAAATGTTGCCTGGTCTGATGAGTCTCGATTTCTGTTGAGACATTCAGATGGTAGAGTCAGAATTTGGCGTAAACAGAATGAGAACATGGATCCATCATGCCTTGTTACCACTGTGCAGGCTGGTGGTGGTGGTGTAATGGTGTGGGGGATGTTTTCTTGGCACACTTTAGGCCCCTTAGTGCCAATTGGGCATTGTTTAAATGCCACAGCCTACCTGAGCATTGTTTCTGACCATGTCCATCCCTTTATGACCACCATATACCCATCCTCTGATGGCTACTTCCAGCAGGATAATGCACCATGTCACAAAGCTCGAATCATTTCAAATTGGTTTCTTGAACATGACAATGAGTTCACTGTACTAAAATGGCCCCCACAGTCACCAGATCTCAACCCAATAGAGCATCTTTGGGATGTGGTGGAACGGGAGCTTTGTGCCCTGGATGTGCATCCCACAAATCTCCATCAACTGCAAGATGCTATCCTATCAATATGGGCCAACATTTCTAAAGAATGCTTTCAGCACCTTGTTGAATCAATGCCACGTAGAATTAAGGCAGTTCTGAAGGCGAAAGGGGGTCAAACACAGTATTAGTATGGTGTTCCTAATAATCCTTTAGGTGAGTGTATGTACATTTAACTTTTCCGGCCTCTTATTGCTACCTGTCCCAACTTTTTTGGAATGTGTAGCTCTCATGAAATCCAAAATGAGCCAATATTTGGCATGACATTTCAAAATGTGTCACTTTCAACATTTGATATGTTATCTATATTCTATTGTGAATAAAATATAAGTTTATGAGATTTGTAAATTATTGCATTCCTTTTTTATTCACAATTTGTACAGTGTCCCAACTTTTTTGGAATCGGGTTTGTAATATAAAATATACACATTTAAAATGTACAGTCTCTCTTCAAGGAAAACAGGCCAAAATATTGATGACTCATCTTGCACTACACAGATTTTTATCTTATCCAATCAAATGCTCTTAAATGAAAATGCCCCTCCCCCTCCTACAATTAACTAGCAATAGCAATTCATATTTAATGGCTGAGAGACTTAACTAAAGCCTATTGGCTATTTTAAAAAAGAGTTTGTTTCATTTGCCAGATCAACACAATCCTGTTACTTTTTATTGTTAACTAAAACTATTACAAATCACTTTTGTTAGTTGAAATAAAGCTGAAATAAAATTTAATATAAATACTAGATGGGGGAAAAAAAAATAAAAAAAAATAAAATTAGAAGTGTTGTAATGGCAACTAACTGAAATAAAATAAACTGAAGTACTGAAATTACTAAAACTAAATAATAATAATAAATTAAATCAAAATATAAATATTAAAAAAACAAATAAAAATGACAAAAGCATATAACAAAATTATTAAAAAGCTAATTAAAAATATTAATAAATACTATAATATTATATAAATAATACTAAAATGGGTTTTAATTGAAGCTCATTTTTATGGGTGTGTTTGTTTTACCAAGCTTGAAGAGCACAAATAGGGTCGATCTCCGTCACGCATACAATGGCTCCAAGCGCTTTCAGAGCTGAACAACAACCTTTTCCCACCTACACCAGAATCAATACAAGAATGAAAATAAAACCCACAGAAATATTCTTAAAATCTCGGTGCTTATAGTAAATAAGAGTCTGGCATTTAAGAGAAATTTTGAGATTATTTTTTGCATTATGCAGATTATCTAGAATCCACTTTGGGGCATTTTACAAAAGCGCAGATGTTGACTGACCTCTCCATAACCACAAACTACCACCTGCTTCCCACCAAACATAACATCTGTCGTTCTCTTCAGACTAAGAAGAAAGAGGAAGTCAACAATGATTATACTCTACGATAAATCAGAGAAAGAAATGCTAAAAAAATCTAAAAAGTCTTACCCATCCAAGATGGACTCCCTGCAGCAGTACAGATTATCAAACTTCTGCTTGGTGACAGAATCATTGACATTCATAGCGGGGACGCAAAGCTTGCCGGCTTTGGAGAGTTGGTACAGCCTAACAAAATGAATACAAATGAGACTAATTTGATTCAAACACAAATATGTTTCTATTAGTATTCAGATGTGATTAATCTCATTTTTCTAATCATATACAGATTAATCACAGAATTTAAAAAAAAAATAAAGATTTGTATCATTTTGTTAGGTTATTTTTATGGGATGATAAAATAAAAAAATAAAAAAATAAAATAAAATAAAAGGCCTACAGTCCTTCCTTACCTGTGTACACCTGTAACGCTCTCCTCCACGATCCCACGTATTTTCTTAAAGACACTGGGATACTTCTTATACACCCAGTGGGTCAGATCGCCCCCATCATCTAGGATCTGTAAAAAAAAAATTGTATGATGATTACTAGCCTGCAAACACAGAGGAATCATGATAATTGTTTTGAAGATTAAATACTGATTTGGCAGCAAATAAAGTGTAATAGACACAGTGTGCTTATTAGTGTAAATAGTGGTAGATTATATGTTTGCACAAAGTGTGGATAGCAACAGTTAGCATCTGTGTTCGACTTTGTTACAAAAAGCGATAGATGTTATTCACACAAAGTGTAAATAGACGTGATATGCAGTTTGTACAATGGGTAAATGCTGGGTGGAGTTACTGAAAATAATCTTTGCACACAAGGTTGGTTATTTGAACTCACTGTAAACAGACACTGCCTATTGATTCAGTTTTTTTAATATCTTAGATATTAAGCACAGATTATTATACCATGTTTGCCTGCCAGCCTTCCATGTTGACACAGCGATCGATGCACCACCAGAAGTCATCTTCCGATTCACCTTTCCAGGCAAAAACCGAAACACCTTTAAAGGGCACACAATAAATACACAGTATAAGTCCAGAATATTAGGCCACATTGGACCAGGATGGAATTGGTAGTATAAGTTTATAAGGTTGTTTACCGCTCTCTGCCAAAGCTGCTGCCACTTCATTCTGAGTGGAGTAAATGTTACAGGCAGTCCAGCGACACTGAGCGCCCAGTGCCACAAGTGTCTCGATCAGGACCTGAAAGAAACCAGTACGGCATATCTAACACATGTGAAAGCAAACTAGGAGTAACAAGGTGTGTATTTATTTTTTCTGCGATATGTTCACACATAAGCACTATAGAAGCACTATGTAAATATTCTGTGTTAAAATCAAAGACTAGTTGTAGAAGAAGTGTGTGTTTGAATGAGTGCGGCCCTGAGGAGAACCTACAGCAGTCTGTGCAGTGATGTGGGTACAGCCAACCACTTTAGCCCCGGCGAGGGGTTTCTCCCCCTGAGCTCGCTTCCGCAGGGAAATGAGTGCAGACATATCTGTGGATATGGTTGAGACAGTTTGGAGATGAGACAAATTTATTAAGGAAGGTACAGTCTCTAGAGTCTGAGACAAAGGTCAAACCTTTAAAGGTGCTGTATGTAAGAATGACAGCTAGTGGTTGAAATGGGTACTGCAGTCTAAATTCAAAATATTGTTTGCCCCGCCCCCTCCTTCTCAGACTCGGCGCTCACGCGGGTTGCCAGTTTGAGGACATGCAACAGGAACGAGCACAACTGACAATGAAAGGCATGGAGACTTAAGCCCCGGGTATACTTCAATTTCCACGTCCGGTCGCGTCTCGCACACAGTCGTGTCCGCACAGCTTTCAAAGTATACTCAATCACGGATGAGTAAGTTGATGAGTTGATTTATCCACGTTTTAATGTTCTTCCGTTCATAGAGATTTTTAGATGGATGCCGAGGCTTTTTAGGTCGGGTAGAATCTGCGATCTCTGACCCAGTTTGTTTGCTGGCTTCCATGGCAGAAATAAGCTGTGTTTTCCGCCAACTGGCAACCTGTGGTGTCGAAATACGGCAACGTGCGGTATCGCACAGACCAAAACAGATATTCTGACACGGAACGCACATTTCAAAGTAGAATAACTGACTGTAGCATTGTTTTTCTGTGAAATGTGAACTCAGCATGTTTCCTAAATATCTGCAAACATTATGGTATTTTTATGCTTTAGTACAGTCAAAAACTTACATACAGCACCTTTAAAGCAATAGGTCACCCATAAATTAAACTTCTGTTAGTATTTGCCTACACTCATGTTGTTCAAAATTCTCTGTATGTTCTGTATGATTTTCTTTTGCCTGTGGAACACACAAATACAATGAATGTGGACTGAAGTTTTCAAGCTTCCAGAAAGGACACAAAAGCATCATAAAACCATAATTACTGTGTGTATGGACTGTGTTGCTGGCATTAAGATCTTGACCCAGTTATTCCTTTAAAAAAGATTAAATGCAATTAAATGGAGTACAATGACTGTTCCTGACAACAGCAGTTGTTACTCAACCTTGTTTACTTGACAGCACTTATTCACACCTGCATTTGTGTTTAACCAGTACAATAGATTTCCATAGTCAACAGTACTTTACTAAACCATAAACATTAATTTAGAAAATTTGACAAAACATAACAAACTAGCTGAGAATCAATGCTGTAACGGTTATGTAAATCCAAGTTGATGTCACACAGCAACAAGAATGTGATGGTGTGAAGAAAACCTGACACACAGTGCCAACCATAAAAGGTGAGTCTCCTAACCTTGCTCAGCGATCTCGATCTCCCGCCGACCAAACTCTGCCTGCTTGATGTTCTTGACGCAGAAGTCGCTGCTGCCCTTTGAGTTGACCTGGCTTTTCTCACGAGGAGATGTCTCATCATCCGAACTGTCGGTGTATGAGGCCGCTACAAAAGCATAGAGGCGCATTTTAGTGGAGATAAACTCCAAAACTTGCATTCAGTTGTGTTTACAATGAAAACATGACACATGAAGATCATTCTTCTGATCTTATGAAATTATTTTGCAATTCTGTTTCAGCAGTCTGCAGTCACAAACATGTAGGAATGTTTATCCCTCACTTTTGTTGGTATTACGAACGATTTAGGAAAGTGAATTTGTCTGATCCAGCGCCAGCGCTACCAAAAGTCTGTAGTTTTCACTTTAAGCTGGTCTGGGATTATATTACACAACACACAAACTAGCATGAACAAGAAATAAGCAGTTTTAGGCCACAATGATGTTTGTTGACAAGTAGTTTCTGCAATAAGCCTAAGCCTGTACTAAAAAGGTGTTAGACCTAAAAAGCATACATTTGCATGCATTTAACGCTTCACGCCACATGACAATGTTTCTGTTTTTGTTCTTCTTCTGAACTACAGAACTGTATTGACATATATATGGCTCTGCTTGGCTTGCAGTGAGGGTGGATGAGGGTCTGACCTGAGCTGTAGCTGTCCGTGGAGGACTGAGAGATGGAGCGTGACAAGGAACGCCGTCCGGTCTTTGTAGGAAACTTGCTGAACTCCTGCTTTTCCTCTTGGTTGGCAAACTGAATCTGCTACAGTAAGATGGAGGCATGGAAAAAGAGAGGATGGGGGAGAGATAGACACATGAACATGTGATTTTGTTGCTTTCTAGCAGTTCATTTGAATGTAGTTAAAAGGATTAGTTCACTTTAAAATGAAAATTTCCTGGTAATTTATGCACCCCCCATCTCATCCAAGATGTTCGTGTCTTTCTTTCTTCAGTCGAAAAGAAATTAAGTTTTTGAGGAAAACATTCCAGGATTTTTCTTCACATAATGGACTTCAATGGCAACCAAAATGTTGAAGGTCCAAATCAATGCAGTTTCAAAGGGCTTCAGAGGCTCTGCACGATCCCAGCTGAGGAATAGGGTCTTATCTAGCAAAACCTTCAGTCATTTTCAAGAAAAAATAAACATTTATATACTTTTTAACCTAAATTCTTGCGCTGCTCTGCGACGTGCCACAGATTGCGCAATCACGTCGGAAAGGTCACGCTAGACGTAGGCGGAAGTACCGCCCCAAGCGAACGTGCGAAGACTAATATAAACGCCCTTTACAAAAAAAAAACTCCATCTCCAACTTCAAAATTGTCCAACATCATTGTTTAACCTTTTTGTATGTTTTGTAAAGGATGTTTGTATTAGTCTTCGCACGAGCGCTTTGTAAACACGGGGGCGGTACTTCTGCCTACGTCTAGCGTGACCTTTCCAACATGACTGCGCAATCCGTGGTGTGTCGCAGAGCAGTGCAAGATGAGCAATTTAGGTTAAAAAGTATATACATTTTTATTTTATTTTTAGAAAATGACTGATGGTTTCGCTAGATAAGACCCTATTCCTCAGCTGGGATCGTGCAGAGTCCTCTGAAGTCCTTGGAAGCCCTTTGAAACTGCATTGATTTGGACCTTCAACATTTTGGTTGCCACTGAAGTCCATTGTGTGGAGAAAAATCCTGAAATGTTTTCCTCAAAAAACTTAATTTCTTTTCCACTGAAGAAAGAAAGACATGAACATCTTGGATGGCATGGGGGTGAGTAAATTATCAGGAAATTTTCATTTTGAAGTGAACTAATCCTTTAATATTTACTACATGTAGTAAGACATATATAGCAGATATTACTGTATATCATACTACATGCAAACAGCAATCTCTTTATATTTCAGCACTTCAGGCTTGATTTCAATATAAATATAACTACTGAACATTAAATACACAAAATAGTCTAAGAATCAGCACAGCTTTAAACATGTACGGTCTTAATTTAGCCCAAAAGAACACTATAAATAGCATCTGCTCGCTGCTGTATTGAAATATTTTACAATTACATAACAGATGTGTGGAACGAATCCCGTCAGGGGATTTCAGTTCCATTTCAGCCATTTTAATAATGCAAAACTTTAAATATTCATGGGATATGTGCTTGCAGGGTGATGAAGGCTGTGTACTGCAGTTTTCTATGTGTGTGCACTGTGTGATCTTGTTTTGTGGAGAATGCAGATGAAACTGACTGTTAAATTATAGCTTGAGTATAGCTAAAGCAGCAAGATGCTTTGAGCAAACAGTGACTGCAGTAAACTCTACGAGTTAGCATTGAAACAAATGCAATTTTCTTTCCTGTGTTGTTGTAATTTCGCCAAAAGCCTTTCTTTTAAATTGCCCAGTCAGTCAGAGACTGGGCAAGCAGTATTTTAAGTATGAATGCACCTTGTAAGGAAACACACCTTCTAGGCCCCACATCACATCTAATCATCTAGAACACATTCATGAGAACTTTCAATATAGCCAAGGAAATATTTAGTGACTACTATGGTTCCTGACTCATAAGCTGAAAAAAAGACAAAAAATGGACATTTATAAATAAAGGTACTTTAACCACCCCCTTAGACACCATTTTTATTCTTTCCACAAACCACTGAATCACACGCAAAGGATTTTGGGATATCACGCCACTAAAGGCCACAATTATGGTGCATTTAAAAAATTGACCAGATAAAGGTATCTCAATAGACAGACATGTAATGCAAACATTTGAGCCGTGATGCTCTATATATTAGGTGGAAGGACATTTTTCATCCTATAAAAAAAAATATTAGAAAAAAGTCAGTGATATTTTGGCCTATTTTCCCAGAATAAGAAAGACCAAAAACATTTAGGAGTACATTAGCATATAAGATGACAAAGCTACACTACACTAAACACTACATTTTAATATCATTGTGCCATTAAAGTAATATGAGCTGAAAGTTAAAATCTTACAGTGCTCATAGGCTGACAGAAACATTAACGTTATCATGAAGGGCAATATTTAAAATACCCAATGAAGACCGATGTTTCACATTACACTTCGTGTAGGACAGATCATATGTCTGAAAAGGAAGGAAGGATCAGAGCGTCTAGGCTGGGTTTCATGGCAGACTATTAGATTTACACAGTAATGTGCAGGTAAATCACAGAAGCAGAGCTCTGGTTCTGACTGCTCCTTCTTTAGACCTGATTTATGTTTCTTTCATACACACATTACACAGATATCTCATCTACAGACATGGATCACCAGCGGCTGGGCTTCAAAGCATCTGCAGATCCAGATTTACCATGAAAAAATAAGCAGGAATATGACTGTGCTTTAGCAAACAGAGCACTTTTAAGCTTTTTTTTGTCACTTTTTGAGGGGGCAAGATATTACCAAAGATAATACTTTTCATTGCAAAATTAGATCATTTCAGTACTAATTAAATGTAAAACAATTCTTGCAAAAGGTGTGTTCACATATTACATGAATGTAATCCAATAATTGGCTATAGCTTTGTATTAAAGGGGTCATGAACTGAGAAATCAAATTTTCCTTGAGCTTTTGACATATAAGAGGTCATCATACTATAAGAATATCCTGTAAGTTTTTAGAACTGAAAACTTCCTTGTTAGTCCAATAAAAGCTTTTATTGACACCAGGCCCAGCAAACGACAGGTTTTTCAAAGTGGGGATATATGATGTCAAAGAAAGGCAAGCACTGCCTCTGCAGAAGAAGATCAACGCCTACTTCATCACTGCCTGTTTAGCCCCGCCCACCGATTCACGCATGACATGCAATAGAATAGGTAGCCTAAAAGTAACATAGGCCTACGTGGTGTTAAACCAGATCGAGCTACCAAGCAATAAACATGCCGTTGAGGATTACAAAATATTGTGCAGTGCCTGGGCTCAACAGTAATGCAACATGTAAGTAACTGTGTTAATTCTAATGCCTGATCAGAAATGTAATGATTCATGTACAGTCAGATGTTCTTTGTCTGTGTGTCAGTAAATCAAACCAGTGACTAAACGTCAACTTGCATTGTTTCTCTTAGTAGGATGAAAATAATCTGTTATTTAACGGTGATTGAATTCTATAAAGAAAGCGATCAAAGAAAGCTCCCTTTGCAATCGTTGGAGCAACGCGCGCTGAAGCTGTCAATCAAACAGTGAGAGTTTATCAGTGACGCATTTATCAGTGACTCCCGTTTTATTCAACGAATCTCTTAACTATATCACGTTTGCACTGTTAGTGAAGATGAAAGCATTCGTTAGTGTACAGAAACTGAGTTGCAATGACGAGTTCACTGCTTTCATGCGCTCAACATGTCTGTAATCGGCTACAATGTTCATCTCTGCAACCTTTCATGCCACGATCTGAATATAATGCCATAGATCTGAATATAATGCCATAGATCTAAATGTAATGCAACACTTTTCACAATTAGTTAACCATGAGAGCTGTAATAGTAAAAACGCGCTAAAAGAGAGAGTAATACTATTTCAAATGGAAAGACGTTAGCCAATCACAGCAGTGGGCGTTTACACTGAAGTCTCACAGCAGACGCCCCTTAAAACAGAGCGTTCAAACCAGAGGGCTAAAATCAGGGTAGGAAAAGTGCCTTTTATTTATAAATTATGACAATTTTTGATGTAAAAAGCATTCCAACATTATAAGTGCACCCCAGGAAACATCATAAAACAATAAAACAACGCAGTTCATGACCCCTTTAACAAACAAAAAAAGCTTAAAAGATTTATTTTGAGAAAAAACTACTGACAAAGCTGTCTATATGTCAATGTCTATAATAACGTGTGTCTTTAACCGATTTAAGTCTGACAGATATAGTCTCTTGTAAGCTGTATGTGTTCGAGTCACTAAAACAAACTGACTCATTAGTCATTTGTTTGGGAATTGAGCTGTGTACGTTTTTGGCTGCATCCGAAAATGCTTACTTTTTAATTACAAATTACTTTGTGACCATTAAAATAGTGTATAGTATGAATGTGTGTAGTATAAATGTAATTCGGACGTACATTTGTCATGTTGTCATTTTCATGTGACCTACAGCATCAGTTGCGTCGCTTCAATGCTGTTCACAAATCATCTACCGTGGCCTCATGGGATGGTAAAGTGTCCACTGGATAAGCTCTTCAGCATCTCGCCGGAAGTAGTAGGTCATCTGGGTACTTTTTACCCACTGTTTTATGAGTACTGTGAATTCGGACAGTTTTTTGACTACTATACAGTAGGTAAGTATGCAATTTCAGCCTTTGATTCTCAAAAAAGAACCGTCAATCATTCGGGAGTTTGCGTGCTGTGTGTTTCACGCTGTAGATTCAGTTTTTGTCAACATAATTTATGGAAAAATGCATGTGTGATAACTGTTAACAGACAAAAATGGTTCTCATTCAATCTAGTTGCTTTGGACTGGTCCGGTTGTCAATTAGCGAGCAAAAGGATGCTTCAGGATGAAGTAACCTCCAACCTGTGACCTTAATAAGTGACATCTATCTGAATGTGTGGTGTTTGTGTGTAGTTATAAGCTGTCAATTAATCCAAGCATCTATTTACTGTCCAAGCGCACCACAGCAGATAGAGAGGGCAGCACATCTTATCTGTGTTGTATTTAAAAACATGAGATTTGTACAATGCATCTGATGATAGTCAGACTACCACATCCTTAAGAAAGGGTTCTGGATAGTTCAATAGTATGCATGAATCTGATACTTTTTCCAAGCAAAACAACTGATCCCTCAACCTTACAAAACACAGCTGCCATCACAATTCCTACTGTGAACTATAGACAATATGGAGAGGAAGAGGAACGTTTTCTTGCTTAGAAGCTGCTCTTTCATAGTTCAGGGCACTTATGATATTTTATTTTTAAGTATAAATTATATTTAATATTATTTTTATATACTCTACCACTCAAATCTTTGGGGTTGGTAGGATTTCAAGTTTTTGAAGTATTTTATGCTGACCAAGGTTAAAATACAGTAAAAACAGTAATATTGTGAAATATTACTACAATTTAAACCATTTAATATTTTTATATATTTCTAAATGTAATTTATACCATTGATGGCAAAGCTGAATTACTCCAGTCTTCAGTGTCACATGATCATTCAGAAATCATTCTAATATGCTGATTTGCTGCTCAAGAAATATTTATCATTATCAATGTTGAAAACATTGTTTTTTTCTCTGGAGAAAGAATAAGGACACTTCTTCTGCTGAGATCGTTCCTATGAAGATACTTTCCTAAAACTGCTCCATACACTGCATGACTCCAGATTTCAGTTTGATATGCAGTGACCCAATACACAGATTTGCTTTACTCTAAACAGTCAGCAATCTACTTTCCAATCCCAGAAAATGCTCAGTTTCCCCTGTAGCATTGCTTTAACACCATCATAAATCTGTTATCTAATATGTGATTTGCCAAACAGCATCCAAGTCCTGAGTTTAGTTATGTTTGGACACAAAACTGCAGGACATGCCAGTAAAGTTGACAACACACAGCTGATGTTTCAAGGAAATTGGAGTGATAATAAAAATGCCATTGCAAGGTGGTATTGTGGCCCAAAGGCAGAGCTTTGAACTGAAAGTGCTTGAAATAACTGGACAGTTATGATCAGAGACAAAGACAACAGAGACAAAAAGAAAGCTATGAACCCTGATGAAGCCTCATAAGCATTAACATTACGTTCAGCTCATTTCACTGATTACACTGTCAGTTCAATTATTAAATTGTGCCATATTCTTTTTTTTAACATGCTGGCAATGTGCTGTAATTATCCAGAGGGCTGTGGATTATGTTAAATCAGACTTTAACTGCCCTAGCTAGTGTTTTGTAGCAGTATAGTCCAATGTAAGTGTCAAAAAGACAGTTTAACTGACAACGCATGACTGTGGAAGATGTAAATAGACACAGATCAGTCAAACTTATGACTTCACCTTCATATTCTGAGTAATAATTGCCTAAGTCTTTTTTAGTCTGTCAGTCCTTGGAAAACAGCACATGATGTCTCAAATCTTCCAACTCAGAGAAGAACTGAGAACTTCATACATCGGAAATTAGGCTATACATTTCCAAGAATCTTTCATCTTTCTTGACATAAATCTAATAATTGTCTCTTATTTTAACTTTTTTTTTTCAATATTTATTAATATATTGATATATTTATATACTGTCTCTCTCAGTATATAGACTCTATGCATACAAACCATATATACTTCTAAAACCACAGATTGTCAATCCAAGCTGGTTTTGCTGTGTGCTGCTGTAGAGGATGGAAGAGAGAGTAATGAGGCACTTACCCTGGGAAAGTCATAGCCATGGTTCATGGTCCCTGTCTGTGCCGGCTGCCTCTGGCCTGTGTGCCTGTGTATTGTTACAACTGGTGTTTCACCAATGTAGTTTTACACACGGGCGGGTGCAGGGGGAGCATTCTGTGTGGAGTTCTTACAGCGGACATGAGGGTATGGGAGGTGACATGGGAACCAATAAATCAACCACTCACAAACCCGGCCAGCCTACTTTTGCTCTCTCTCTTTCTATAATCTACTGCAACCACTGTAAGAGTTGTCGGCACGTCTGTTTGTGGTGAATGCCTCAGGAATACTAAAGGAAGTATATTTGTTGCCTGAGTGTTTTAATCCAACTGGTTCTCCCAGTGCCGTCAGAAACAGATTCTCCTGCAGAGTTTATTTAGGGTGGCTGTTAAAACCGGGATCTGGAGAGAATTAAACCATGTTTCTACAAACCCCTAAAGCATCCACTATAGGTCACGTCGGTCAACTCTATTCCGAGATCTGACTAAAAATAGAAGAAGCAAAAAATCCATCCAGTTCATTGACTGTTCTGCTTAACAGCTCACAATGATCCATCCTGGTCGAAAGAAACAGGCAGTACTAGGCCAGCAGACGCTCAAGCGTTAAGCAGACACCGTTGAGCCGTTTACCGTGACTCTGCCAATACCTGCTGTAGTCCTAAAGTTACCAGCCTGGCTTTCAGCCAAAGTCTCTAATCCCAGGCCGAGGTTACGCAGTGTACACTCCACTCCACATGATTGTCAACAAAAACAAAGAACTCTACAGCACTACACGTAGTATTGGTTTTTTGATTCAATGGTACAAAAAAGTAGGGCTGCCAATTTAACACAATTAATTGTATCAATATTAGCCCCCAATGAAGATAATTCAAATAAATCACATTATTGTAAAAGATTAAAATATTTAAAGACATTTTGAAAAGTGTCTTTAGAAGTAAATATAATGTTTTATTCCACTACCATTAAACATAAGCCCATCACTGGCCTACAGTCCACATTAATCCATTTGATAATACACAGTATATATACCAGCTAAATTTTCAGCAGTCATTACTCCAGTCTTCACTGTCACATGATCCTTCAGAAATCATTTTAATATCCTGATTTGGTGCTCAAGAAACATTTCTTATTTAGATATATTATTAACAGATATTATTCCTAATCATCAAAGAATCATGAAAAAATATATCATGGCTTCTACAGAAATATTGCAGCACAACCGTTTTCAACAATAATACTAATAATTGCCTTATTATCAATGTTGAAAACAGTTGTGCTGCTTAATATTTTTGTGGAAACCGTGATTTTTTTCTTGATGATTTTTTTTCAGGATTCTTTGATGAATGCTACGTTCAAAAGAACAGCATTTATCTGAAATAGAATCTTTTTGTAACAATGTAAAATTATTTACTGTCACCTTTGATCGATTTAATGCATTATCTTGCCGTATTAATTTCTTTAATCAACAACAACAACAACAAATTACCCCAAACTTTTAAACTATAGTGTAAAATATATTTAAAAAAAATTCTATATACACAAACAGACCATTACTCCAGACCATTTTTTTTTTTTTTTTGTTGAAGAATTTACATATGGAAAAGGGGGCATGATAAAATACCATTAATTGTTGTATTCTCTTGCGATTAAAAAAAAAAAAAATCACACTAAATTAACAATAACAACCCTACAAAAGGTCATTTATATCATAAAGTCCTGACTTTATACACAACTCACAGTGTCATAGTCTAATGATGAGTTTTAACATTAACATGGTTGATTAACTAAACAGCTGATTGAGCTGTTTAGTTTTCAACCCAATTTTTTTTTTTTTTTTTGCTGTCAAAGTCATGAAAGTCTTTTAAGTCAAAGGACCCTATTTTAACGATCTGCGCGCATGGCACAGGTGCACTTAGGGCGTGTCCGAATGCACTTTTGCTAGTTTAACAACAGACAAAATGGTCTGCACGCCAGGTACATGGTCCAAAAGGGTTGTACCTAGTCTCTTAATGAGTCATGGGTGTGTTTTGGGCGTAATGTGCAATAAACCAATCAGAGTCTCACCTCCCATTCCCTTTAAAAGCCAGTTGCGCTTGCACCATGGCGGATTCGCTATTTACAGGGCGGAATTTGGGATCTAAAGACTGAACGCTTCTCCAGAGAGGAATCCTTTTATTTTTCATATTTAAAATGTTTGTGTGCTGCTGTGCCTCCCTGTGTGTGTAATAAGCATAGTGTACGCGCTTTCTGCACTCGCTATTTAAACAACGTGGCGCTGGACGTGAAATGATAACTGCGTCGGGCTGAAACTAGCAAAAAACACTTGTGTCGTGCCTGGCATCGCATTGCGCCGGGTGTATGATAGGGCCTAAAGTCTTAAAATCGGCATGAAACAGAAGTTGCAATGGCCTTTTCTTTCCTATTATGACGTACATCCAAGTAAAATGGCTTCTCGAAAAATAAAAAATGTAGGGCAGGACTTGATTTTCTCCGTCAGGAATTGATTGGATTGTTGTGGATTGCTATTTCTGTGATCTCATATGAGTGACAGGTTGCCCCTTCCGGATAAATCAATTGTAATAAATACTGCAATATTCCATAAAAATAGTAATTTTGCTTGTATGGTGGCTTTAACAGGATTTGGCTGAGAATATGAAAAATCTGAAACTCTGTTCTGAAACTCCAAGTCAAAAACGATCACCCTGCACAAACCACTCGAGTGAATGACATAATTGGGCTCTGAAGTGTCGATGGTCTAAAGTGAATAAATGAAACGCGATCTAAGCTTTCTCAGATGACTGCTCGGTGTAAAGAGACCCTAATGGTGGCTCAAGCACTGAAGCAGCAACATCGGTCTAAACCCTCAATGCATCTATTCATCAGAACTGGATGTGCAACCAATAGCTTCCCTAAAAAATTCCTGAAATTTGATCTAATCTTTAAAATGATGTGCATTAAGTATAACAAGCAAGGAAGGAAACAAAAGGAGTTATTTTTCATTATGATGAATGTACTATAAAAAAGCATTGTGTGACAAAGTAGGAGAGGAATAGAAACTAAACTCTCCATATTGTGCTAAATCCGTATGATGGGCTGAATGTATGTATGAAGAGAAAACACAGAGAACAATCACGAGGAGAACCCAAGGTCAACGCGGGGCTCTCACCAGGTAGGGTCGGATCACGGCACCATGCCAAGACTCAGTCCGAGAAGCAGGAGAAAATGTTCCTGAGCGACTCAGTAGACATGTGTCATATTTCTCCGCTCAGTGCAACTTTCTTTCACAATGTTATCAGAGCCTCGCGCTCACAGAGGGACAAAGCTAGTGGAGGTACTGAGAGAGAAACTTTCTCACACCCTCACATTGTGAGGAGAAAAGGATACAATTACACAAAAAACTTTGATTACTAGGGGAAAGCATTGCGAATACAAAAGAGGGAATACACAAATCAGAGGGTAAAAACGATAAATGTATCCTATTCAAACCATTGAGCTTTTCTCAAAAGAGACTTCAGCTGTTACAAGGTAATTTGTGCGCTAAAAGCCAAGCACATAATAGTACATAATAAACCAGAACATCTCTGTGTTTGTTTTTATCTGGTATAATAAATAACCCTACATTTATTAGGCCTATACCAGATAAATACAAAAGAACAGAGTTCTGCTGGTGTTGAAGTCCACTGTTGAAGTTGTAAATAAAACAATTATTATTGAGTTTCAGTCTCATTCTACTCAAAAATGTCATGTTTAATTCATTGTTGATTTATTTGTAATTATTTGTGAAATTTACTAGCAATTTCTGAGTTAAAATTGTTTCAAAGTAAATCCTACACATTTTTTTTCAGTATAGTGCACAATCTTTTTTAAGAGTGCAAAATATTGCTGTTGAAAGATCTTCTGAATACTTCATTATTTAAATGTAAAATAATTCATACACACTATATACTTAGCCAAATTCAGATTTTTAACATCTTAAATAGTAAACGTGACCGTCAGCACTGAATTTGATTTGGCGCTGAGTGTAATGCAGCTGTAGAGAATCAGCAGAACAGCCTGTGGCTCTGTTGTATAACCAGCTGACAACTCGATGAGCGAGTGGGCAGAGTAGTGCCTCTTTTACCACCCACTTACACACACAAACACACACACACACACACACACACACACACACACACACTTCAGAGGGTCACACTGAATACATTTACACAATCTGGACTGGATCATCTTTCTTTTCAGGTCTAAATGATCTATCTATCTATCTATCTATCTGTCTATCTATCATATTTACTGGCACTGTCAGCTGTCCTACATGCAATTTTTTCCTAGATGCGTGTTAGACACCAGGATAATATTTAAGACATTTTAGATACAATTAAAAATATATTTATCTACATTTCCTTTAGCTTACATGATAGATTTCAGAAATTGAGAATTTGTAAACTGCGAAGGACAAAGCTCAGTTACTCTGACAGATGTGACAGTCGCACCAGCGCAGGGAAATTGGATGCGGCGAGAAAGAACTAAAGAAACGTTAGAAATATGCGTCACGTGATTCTAATAGGCTCCAACACACACCTCTAGTTCAACTCTTGCCAGGGATAATCTTTCCTAATGATCCCAGTAAAGTGAGCGACATGTCCCAAACTCAAGCGCGACGTTTTCTGAACACACATGATGCTAGCCGGACAAAAAGGCACGTCCCTCTTACCTTTTTCACGGATTTGTGGGTCGGGACCGCAGTGAATGCGGCGGACAGCTCGCCGACGTTCATGTTCACGTCGCTGTTCTTCGTGGCTGTCATCGCAGAGTATTTCTCGGCAACGTTTTCGCTCTCTTTAAACTCTTTGCTGGCTTGTTTCACCTCCAGCTTCGCATCCCCGCCACAGTCTGTCATGGCAATCTAAATCTACGTGGTTTCCGAGCCGTTGCCGGTGGTTTTACGCGGTAGTCCTTCAGCTCTGTTACTGTAACCTTTCGATTCGTCCTTATGTTCAAAAGCGGAAGGGGTGATTGCGCAAAAACGTCTGAAGGAGAGGAACAAACTGTCGAATGAGGATAGAACGGAGGCGGATGCGAGTTTATAAGAATGTAATTTTACTCCACGCCGCAGTGGACCACAGATTATTATATTTGACTGTCCGGTTGACGGCCAGCAGCATCAGCGGTGGGCGGGGCGTAACGGCGAGCACCTGCACGCAGAGGAAGTTGCACGAGAACCGTGTCTTAACGGTGCATGTACTGTAATGTGTCGCTTTTTGAAGAGCTTATTTTAAACAGTTCTTGTCGAAAAACAACTAATATTTCAGAGTTTAACTAACTTTATGAAAATACATTAAAGTGTGAATATAACATTATTAATCCGAGTTGAATATATTTTGAGAAACATATTCCTCTCAAAACTTACTTAAAAGGATAACTGTAAACAAATACGCATGAACTGACCTGTATAATATGGGATTTCACTAGACAGTTGACACAACAAAATTATCATTTACTCACCCTCATTCCAAACATGACTTTCTTTCTTCTGTGAGACACAAAAGGTTGAAGCAAATGGTAAATGAGGCTGTCTAACATCTCTTTTGGAAATCCACCAAAGAAATGTTTCATTTTCGTGTAAAGAATCCATTTAAATTCCATAATACGCAGTCTTTGCCTATTTGTTCTTCATTTATGAGTTAACTGTCCCTTTAAAAAAAATAAACTTTTGCCCCCCTTTCTTAGACAATATTCAAAGGCCCTCCTATCTAAGCTGATATGTACCTTCTTGTTGTAATATAAAATATGAAAAGAAACATGATGTGGGCCCCCAACGCCACACATATATATTATATACGGTGGGCCTATAAGATGGGCCCACATCTGGTGCCATGCACCTAATAAGGATTTCTTACAAAATAACAAAACAGACAAATAAATCAATTTTAAAGAACGTTTTGTTTGATTAAGCAATTTTCCTGGCCTTCCTTTCTTTTTCATAAAGTTATTTGTACCCAGATTTTTTCCCCGGCATTTTCAGTCAGTCTCACGACCACTTCTGTTCTCGGAGCATTGGTCCTGTTCACTAGCTGGGGTAGGACTTGCGATTTTATTGGGTCTCTCTCCTGTTTGGAGACATTTTTTAACTATATTGCATTTTTTGTGGTGTTCATTTAACTCTCAGGCATACAAATGTATATACTATAATGATTCATAAGAGTAGGGGAATATATAACATAACTACTGGATTTAGTGGGCCTCCTGGGCAGTGGGGGCCCCTATAATTGTCACCACCTTTCACCCCACTAGCAACGGCTCTGCCTCTGACCCTTGGTTAAGAGACACTACTTTAAAATATCTGATTTCAATCGCACCCAAGTAGATTGAATCATAGAACTGTTTGAATTAGGATCATTTACAGCCTCCTTGTGCTCACACAGATTAGAATAATAAAGGCAAGTTCACAAAGCAAGATCTTTCGCAATGCATTTCAAACACAATTTTTATCAAAATACAGGTTAGACGACTTCAATGTCCAAAACAATAACTCGAGAGTATTCACATTTTCCAAGTAGGAACTAGATGAGCCAGGAAGACAGGTCACTGGATACACAAAACTCACTCAAATTACAAATGATAGTTTTTTTTCAAAACACTAATGTAAAATGAATTCATGTTAAGGGCAAATCCTTTTTAAAAGCTTGGGAAACAAGGACACCCTATATGCCTGGTGTTTCCTTGGTGACTAGGACTGATTTCCCAAAAATGTTGCCCTTTTGCCTTTATTGTTTCACCAATGCTCTTTTCCCCATGCCAAACATGTACACATACACTGAACAACACTACAATGAGCTTCTACTGCCACCTTTGAGAAACATCACGGTAAACAAGTCATTGGTTAGCTGCGTATTCTCCATCTCTGTGGGTCAATTTACGCTTTGCTATTTAATTGCTTTTTAAACCACAAGCTGAATGCATTACGCTGTACATTAACAGTAATGGCTCCTTCTATGTGCGTCCTCAGGAGCAATACCAGACCATGGAGAGAAAACAGAAAACGGCCCCTCTCTTCAGTGGAAGTCAGTCTGTTAGTGTTACATTGGAGATGGTGATTCACAGCGGTGTAAGTTTGGGCCTTCAGAGTCACTAAAAAAAAACGCTAGCAGTCCTAGTGCTATGACACCCGGATCATCTGGGCCACAACCTCGTCTCCAGTCTGGTTCTGGTCCTGTTGCTCCTGCAGGGGTGAAGGGGAGAGGAAGAGGGTCAATCATTACCCTTCACGCCTACTTTCAGATATGCTTCACTCAGCACTAAGCCTTTTTACTAGGGTTGAGACATCATGACTTATGGCATCAGGAAAAACATTGAATAACCAAGAAAAAACAGCAAAGGTTTATGTTTACCAAGCTGTCACATCATTGGATTTCAGGGAAATTTAGACTTCTGTTCTACAGAACTGTTGAACGTTACAGACTTCATAGCAGATATTTGTCCTGTTCTAGTCAGGGAAGTATCTGGAAATATATTTAAATCCCAAAACATTTCTGAATAAAAATGACTTGACAAGACATGATAAACAGGAACATCACAAGGCACAGTTTACACTACTGTTCAAAAGTTTGGGGTCAGCAAGTTTTTTATGTTTTTGAGAAAAGAAATGCTCACCAAGGCTGCATTTATTTGATACAATAATAACAGTAATATTGTGATGTCAATAATTCCTGTGATATCAAAGCTTAATTTTCAGCATAATTACTCCAGTCTTCAGTGTCACATGATTTAATTTAACATCATAAATGTCTTTACGGTCACTTTTGAGCAATTTAATGCACCCTTGTCGATTAAAACTATTAATTTCTTGCAAAAAAAAAAAAAAAAAAAGACTGAGCCCAAACTTTAAAACAGTAGTTGAATTTGGTTGTAAATTGTTGTTTTTCTCAGTGAACATTTTGGAAGTCAGTCAGAATGTTTATTCAGCATAAAAATCACAACATGCGACAAAAATGAACACAGTGATGACACTGCACAGGTAAAGCCAAGCAAGCAAGAAAGGACCGTATCCACCAAACAAAACAAAACAAATGCTTCCTTAAAAAAAAGTAGTAAACAAAACAACATAAAATATATACATTTCAAACAAATCTCACATTTCTTTTAAACTGGTCCCTCAAAAAAATCTTTTTCATATTTTCAGGCAGTGATTTCATGATTGAAACTGACACAAGAGCATTCATGCTTTCTTTAACCTCCATGCTGTTAATAATGGTGCTTGGATCAATCAGAAACAGTCACATGATAAAGTCAGTCACATTGCATTAGCAATTCTTAGTTCTGAAGAGCTGCATCAGTAGGATGCAAGGAATATCAGTGTTTTCATCCTGATTATGTAATGACTGTGAAGAGATTATCTTTTTCTTGTTAAATATCACAGAATTGGAAATCCAAGTTCAGACAGGCATGTCAAAAAATACCACACAGCAGATTTTGCAGATCATGCAGTCCGTTCGCACGAATGCTTAACTAGCAATGAGACATGATGGGACAGACTCAAGCAGCCAACAAGCACAGGAAAAAAGCAGGGGGTGATGCGTGCAAGAGCAGCCAATGACAGCATGTCACACCAGGAAAGGAGTGAGAATGGATCTGCTAAGGAGTTCAATGACAGCAGAGATGAGCGTCTATGCGAGGGGCGGAGTGTGCTCGGGCAGCCAATGTGCGTTCGTGAGTTCGGTGGCATTGTGGAGGTCTTCCTGCTTGACATGGCCCTGCGCTCTCACCTGCATGGCCAAGGCCATTTCTTCTTTCTCTTTAGGTGAGAAGAAGCGCCCCCCGTCACCGCGCTTCCGCTGCATGGCGTGTTTGTGACGTGACTCGTGAAGGTATTTCTGCAGGGGAGAGCAAGGAATCAGTCTGGATATGAGAGATAATTCATTTCAAGATGCGCATCAAGACTCACCCTTCTTTCTTTAGGGATTTTGCCCTCTGCCTCCAGCTTGGCACGAGCTTGCCGTCTCTTTAAGATACGATGATATTGCTTGGCATTAACATACAGTGGCTCCTCTTCGAGCATCTCGGCCCCTGGCAGAGGGATTCGTTGGATAGCTGGCACAGCACCACCACCTGGCACCATCTGGCAGAGCGGGAAAGAAAGGAAACGGGCAAACTGAATTAATTCATTCTATGTCCAAACCTGAACAGACATAAAAATGTATTTACAAATGTAACAACTTAAATCAATCAAATTAAATCAAATTAATTAGCAATCCAGTGATCAGTCAGGTGACAGCTGATGTAATATGGACTGAAATATGATGACACACTAGCGTGAGAAAAGGACACCCACAGAACAGCTGAGTGGATCATTTGTGAAGAGACGACAGGCAGATATCCTCCTTACACCTGAATCAATGCTAAATATTAACAGAGCAGATGGAGGTCGCCACTTTCCACTTGCTTCTGAGTAAATCATCAAATTCTAGGAAGATTCCTGAAACTAGGATATTTTTTTTTAAAAATTGGAAGACACTGAATGCTATTACATATTAAATGAATAGTTCACCTTAAATACAATATCATTATTGACACCCTCATGTTGTTCCAAACCTGTATGACTTACTTTCTCTCATGAAACACAAAAGGAAAAATGTATCCTAGCCAATCTTTTTTTATATAATAATGAAATTAAATCTGGGGATCCGGGCTGTCAAGCTCCAAATGACAAAGAAAGCACTGTTCACAATTCATAAAAGTGGCCAATATGACTTCAATTCAAATCTTCTGAAGTCAAACAATAGCTTTGTAAGATGAACAGAAATCACTGTAGTTCTTATATCTCATTCCCACTTCAAGCATGCCACATCGTGATCAGTCAATGTGACACCTAATCATTCATGAAGGTGTCATATCTGAGTTTCAATGAATTACTTAAATTTTACCACTTTTATGGTGCTTTTTTGTCATTTTGAATTTTGACAGCTCAGAATCCCAGATACAAATTGTTTTCTGTAAAATTATTGAAATAGAACTGAAATAAAACATAAATATTAGATGAAAAACTTATACTTAAAAAACTCAAATAAAAAAATGAAAAATTTTGGAAAAACGAATCATGGCAACACGCTGCTTCTACTAGACAAAACAAACAAACTAGTTATACAATTTATTAAGGAACCTAGAAATGTTGCCATTAGGGCTGAGCGGTACATTAAGCGGAGTTTGTACAGTATATCAATATATTTTATAAACGAAATAGAATGAGGCAATATCACTTATATCTATATACAGTAGTTCATTTTACGAGCACATCTGAAAAATAGCGGAGGACAGAATGAAAATAGCAAAGTGAGCTGCTGTGGGGAAAGAGCATAATCCAATTTGTCCTAAACATGAGACAGGCTTTATATTAAGGGCTTCAAAAGGCAATAGTTTAAAGCAGCTTGCCCCATCAGATGCTCTGACAGACACATATCTGATATACATTTTGCTAAAATATTTGTTGTTGTACATTAAATATGCCATATTTAGATTTTAAAACAACATTAAAGTGTATTTTTATGATAGTAGTAACTGTAAAGTAACTGTTGTAATTGGGTAACTAAATGTGAGCTAATATAATTACTATAAGCTCAGATGAGTGTTTTCCCTTTTATCCAAATAGAAAAAATTAGAAAATACTGAGATATATACCATATATCAACATTCAGCCACAAAATACCAAGATATTTTTGGCCACATCAGCCAGCCCTAACCACTAACTGATATTAACAAGTTTAATTACTAAAATTAATAAAACTAAAATAAATTAAAGCTGTATAGAAATATTAAAATAAAACCTAAAATGGCAAAAGCACATAACAAAATTACTAAAACTTAAATTAAAATGCAAACTGAAAATATAATTTAAATATTAATAAACACTATATACTGTCGTATATAAATTATACTAAAATATCACTGCCACAGAATAATTAAAGTCATGTGAGTTTGGAACAACATTTGGGTGAACTAGGCCTTGGCGATATGGCAAAAAAAATTATCACGATAAAATATTTTATATCAGTCGATACCGATAATTATCACGATAAATGTCAAATCTTCAATTCTTTTAAGTTTCAAGGCAGATTTTTGCTCCTGAGTGAAAGATGTAGAAACCAGACCGCTAATTTTGGTTTTAAAACTACTATTTATTGTCAGAACATGACAAACACTTGCCAAACAGGTGAACATTTAACAAATCTAAGGTTGTACATTCAAAATATTTTTGAATTCATTAGATTTTTTCATTTTTTTCCTTGACAAAATAAATATCTTAATAGAAAAAATGTATTTCTTTAAATTAGTTTCTGCATGTTATAATGGGTGATATTGTTTCAACTCATGAAACAGGTTTGTGTTGCCTGACTTTGATGGCACGTACCTTTGGCACAGTTTGCAGTGCAGGCTGCAATATTAATAATAATACATGTTTTGTTTCTTAGAAATGCATATTTGACAGTAGCTTGATTTAGGATGCAGAGGTAAATTTAACAAAAAACATTAACATCTGTAAAAATTTAATTTAAATTAATTTAAATATTCTGACAGTTTGAGTTAGGACTCTACTTTTATTAAAATGACTATTGGTCATCTATAGTATCATACATTTAGACTGTGAGTAAAACCATGCATATAGCGTCACTACCATGGTAAAATGTAACTATATGGTTTCTATGGTATTTGTTATGAAAAACAGTAGCCTAAATACATTTAGTATAAATACAAATGCACAAGTGCTATAGATTAATAACAATAATACTTTCTGCCACAATACCATCATGCAGTTAGTGTTACTACAGTAAAACCATTGTAAATGATGGTGATTTGTAGATTGAAAAGCCTAACTGGATCATTCATGGCAAAACGTTTCTGTTGAGAATGTTAGCCGTTTCATCTGGCTTTAAACTAGTTTAAATCAGCAAGACATTTGTGTTCTTCGCTGAATTTAAGCGCTTCTCACTGGATCTCTCAGCGCTGTTTAGTGGTCGCGTGATCAAGACCGATCAGCAAATAAACATCTTGCTGATGCACTCCGCCATTTAAGTCGAGCTGATAAATGGTCTGTGTGGTACCATTAACGCTGTTTCGTTCCGCTTTTGGTGCATAAATATTATATTGAACATTTATCAAACTTTTGTTATTTTATCGAGGAAAATTATATCGCAATAATTATCATTATATCGCCCAGCCCTAGGGTGAACTATCCCTTTAAGGTAAAATCACTCGTACATATCTATTTACTTCCAGTAAGCTGGATCTGCACGTGAAAAGGCGAGTCCACAAGCAAGGTGATTGAGTTTTAACACAGCATGCACCCTCCTACACCTGTGATGACTAATGAAGGGGACGGTTTAAGTTTGCTAGATACCTCATCAGGAGGTCTTACCATGACCATTCCCCCAGTGTTCACCATGTTTCCGGATACTGGCAAGGTAACGGTGACTGTGCCCTGCCCGCTGTTGGTTGTGGACGTGTTAGCGGCCCCTGCTGCCTGGACAATCTGAGTGCCTGCTGGGATGGTGATCATGCCTATGGAGGGGAGAGAACTATTAGTCCAAACCTGAATAACCTTCAGTAAAATGGCATTTTCATGTTCGTTAAAACCCTGATTGATCATCTAGTTTATCTGATTTAATGTACATTGAAGACATATAAAACAGGTATTTAAATACCCTGCTGCAGAACTGTGCCATCAGCATTCACAGGCTGGTAAACAATGGTCTGTCCTTCAGCTGTTTGGGCAACCTGCTGTCCCTGTACTGTTATCTGCTGCCCCTGTAAAACAGAACACAAATTCATTTATAGTTTATACAACAAAACCTGGGTGAAGAAATCTGAAAAAAGTCTGCCTTATACCAGTTGCACAAACTCTATCATTATAGTTGATATGACAGCATTCTCTTAAAGGTGCAATGTGTAAATTTTAGCAGCATCTAGCGGTGAGGTTGCGAATTGCAACCGCTCACCCCTCCCCTACATAGAGAAGCTACAGTGGCCGACACAGGACAAAGATGTTGTCATCTGAGACAGCAGAGAGTAGCTAGCACTCTGTAGAGCAGTTTGTCCGTTTAGGGCTACTGTAGAAACATGCCGGCGCAAAATGGCGATTTCATTGTAAGGGGACCCGCAGTGTATGTAGATAGAAATGGATCATTCTAAGGTAATAAAAACATAACAGTTCATTATGTAAGGTCTTTATACACCACTGAAAACATAGTTATGCATATTATATTGCATTTCTGTCAATAGATCCCCATAAATATTACACACTGCACCTTTAATTCATGCATGACATAATATGCAACAACATTCCCATATGTTATTAATTTGCATAATTGTCCTAGGCCTGGAATTGTTTAGTTACATTCCAACTAAACCGACCAAATTAAAGAATAAAATGTGTTTGAGACCTGGTTCTGGCCGGCAGTAATGGCAGTCTGGGGCTGCTGTATGATGATCTGTTGAGCCTGACCCTGATGACCCTGCAGCTGCAGAGTTTGACCTCCCTGCAACTGAATCTGACCCGGCTGAACCAACTGGATCTACATATACACGTAAAAATTTACAAAAAAATGCATTAATAACAATAATAACAAAAGAGACATATTTAGATAATTTTACCTTGAAATATAATAATAAAAAGCCATTGTTTCATAAAATATGAGCATTATACACTTACCTGCTGAAGGCCTTGAGCTCCAGACACAGGCACCTGCATGATGGTCTGGCCCTGAGCTCCAGACATGGCCTGTACCATGATGGGCTGACCTGAGGATGTAATCAGCTGCCCACCACTCACTTGGACCATCAACGGCTGACCCTGGACCTGAGCGCACACATAAACTGAAAGTTAGCATGGTGAGATATAGATATTCAACACTATATTAGACCTGCACATGCTTTAGGCATTGGTCCACTTAGCAAAAGTTCAATTTTAATGGCCATGTTGTTCCAGTTACATTACAGTAAATATTATTTTTTTTTATAATTTCTACTGAAAATTACCTGGACTGGTGGTAATAGCTGTAATGAGGCAACTAGATTTCCACATGTTTGTATTCTTACACAAACATGATCATCCACTCAAAAGACAATCATGCAGTTCATCTAAATCCATACAGTGCTGTCAACTGATCAGTAAAAAGTGATGATAACATGCAAGTGATCTTATAGTAATGTCTCTGCAGTTACTCTACTTTTTTAATTCTGTTCCAGACACATTAAAAGATGCAAATCCCTCTTTAGAATTGTGTCCTAAGCAGATGCTTTGATGCCATGGGCAACATGGAACATAGTAGAAAGCTCACTGGATGATCCAGATCACGATTTGCTGTAAGTAAAAGCAAGGCATGCCGGATGAGCTCACATCCTCACAGACAGTGTGACATGACGCATGCAACATCACAAGCCTGAAGGTCGGAGGTCACACAACTACCTGGAGCGTCTGCACTTGCTGGCCTGTTGCCGTAGCGACGGGTGCTTCTGTTTGCAGCTGTACCGCAGTTACGGTGCCCTGAGCCTGTGGACAATCCCACATCACACTTTGCTCTGCATTATCTCTTACAGAAATGCACTTTCTTGTTTTATACTTCCTAATCTAATCACATTACTCACACTGTCCATTTGTTATATTCTAGATGAGTGGTTCTCAACAGATTCACAATCCAAAAATTGTTTAGCAACTTTTTAAAGGAAGGATAAAAGGCTCCTTATAAATATATTTTTCCTTTTTTTTCCCCCCGTCAGTTAATTTTGGCACAAACTCATCTGTCACTTGCTGTACCTTTTCAGTGGAAAAGAAAAGTTACTACAGATGAAGAACAAGTCGATTAAAATACATTTTGTGAACAATTCATCAGTACAACAACAAGAACATGCATTAAGAAAGTAAGCAGGGTCGATTTCATTTTAATTATATATAATTTTTTAGTTTTGAAGAATAAACATTATCATTACTGTGTTGGAAGTCCAATTTAAAATCTGGCTCCTAAAGCAAAACTATTTGACAACCAGTTCTACAGTGATAAATCAGCAATCTTGTCAAAAAACTAAAATTATACATAGGGGAGAGTGGGGCACAACCTAACACTTGACTTTCTCAGTTTGTGTAAATTCACTTGGGGTTCAGAGTATTTAGAGTGCCCAACCTGCGTAACTGGGATTTAAACCCGGCTAGTGTCTTCTGCTGGTTAGATCAGCATTAAAGAACTATCTCAACTGTTAAATAACAGATATAAGATTAAAATAATATCAGATTTGTCTCTTTTTAAATAAACACAAAAAACAGAGATGAAAAATTAACTCAAGTAAGAAATTTACTGCTATGGCTAAATAAATGTTTAGTGACATTTGCAATTTTTTCTGTATATAGTGTTGATATGGCAACTAGTAAATACACTAAGTTTCATCATGCTGGCATGTGTGGAAAGTTTTAATCCATGTGTGTTACAACTAACCCCACTCAACCCTATATATAGAGAAAGGACAAAAAGCTGTGATTAATATAGTGATTCCACACTGGGTGTGTTTGTGTCACATAAACCTTGTTTTTATCAGGACTGAGGTATTTCATTTCAAAGGAGAGAGACTGCAGGCCAGCTCAAAAACTATTCACTCAGTCCTTTCCTTGAATTGGTAACCACTTCCTGAAGTAGATTACTCTCCTGCTATTTTAAAAATACTACTGCACCTGATACACATCTGCAGTGAATACAGTAAAATTTACAATTTAGATAAGTTTAAAAATGCATGGGAAAAACAAAACCAATCAAACACAGAGCCATGGTCTTTTTTTCCCCACAGTAAAAGTCACTGATTAACAGTAACCTGTTTACATTGGCTCTTACCTGCTGCTGGATTTGCCCATTGGCAGCTTGCACCACTATTTGATCCCCGGTTGTAGCTGTATATTGCTCCATCTTTCCTTCCTCACCTAATTTGTCATAAAAACATCAAATAAATAAATAAATGAGGTGCAAGGTGTTACCTACTTATTATTCAGTATAAACACAACTAACAGACTTCTATGAAAACATGATTTCATGTTGTGATGTTGAACACACAAGTCCCTTGCTGCAGGTTTTGGCCAGAAGCCAGGTGTATTTTGAGACTGAATGTTTCCTTGTTGAAGGTGTTTAACATTATGAACAGCATCTTATATTACCGCCTGACTGTTTGTCTGATGCTTTTAGCTACACATACAAAGTAAGTAGCTGAAAAGTTGACAAGGTCTTAATAATTCACAAATTTGCAGCATTTCACAAACATGTGCTACTTGTTATGGGCAAAATAACGTAACTAAAATAGGCTGAAATTCAACCTGTTTTTAATTAGTCAAAACAGACCCTATTTCACAAACATTTGCAGGTCTGCCTTTGTTTTCGACCGCCTCACATCATTAATGTCCATTGTCTGTTCTCGCGCGCGTATAGCTTACGGCTCGCGCTCTCTACCTCTCGCATTAACAGATTTGATTTCTGTATTCGGAATTAGTCATTTGGTTGGTCACTGACAAACCAATCCGTGTTGTCAGCTACCATTTCCCTTAGAGCAAGCGCAACCCTTTACCGTTTCTCCGGTTGTCCGGTACCCTTCTGATTGGCTCCACTACAGATCTCAAAAACCCAATCAACACAGTGGTGCGGACAAAATGGCGCAAAATGAGCCACACAGAGAAGAAAGGGGGCAGGCTTGACGCATGTGATCGGCGAACGAAGCCGAGTGTTACCGAGTAAAAACGATCCGAGTCGGAAAGTATCGAATGACTGCGGCGCATGCGTGGATAAACCATGCTTCCGGTGCAATGTCACCGTGAAAGGAGAGAAGAGCAAGAGTAACATGTGAGTGTTTTACAGGCACTGCTTACAAAATGTGTACAAACAGCATTTGGCATTATATGGTTGTATAAATGTAAAATTTGAGCTACGAAAAAGAGCAGGGTAAATTTGACCTTTTGTATGATGATTTACTAAGTAGCTTACGTTAGAGAAGTGACGTAGAAATAGTGCTTTTCAGTTTTTAGGAATAAAATGTTATATGAATCAGGCGAATGATATATGAAAAAAAATCTGTAAAAACCTTGAGTATATAGATAGAAATAAAACTTGAGAGTTTGGCATATGTGCTATTATTGAAGTGGAGAGTTCTGGCTTGGTGCAGTCTTTAAAGATATGTACTGTAATTGAAATCTACAGAGATTATATTACACAGATAGATAAAGTGTAATAAAATAAAAATGTATTTCCTTTCTGCTAGTCTGAAAGAAGACAAGTTATGGAAGCAAAATAGTCCAAAGTCTAGCCTTAACCCATTTAACAGATAGATAGATAGATAGATAGATAGATAGATAGATAGATAGATAGATAGATAGACATACAGACAGACAGACAGATAGATAGATAGATAGATAGATAGAACTATAGACAGACATATAGAACTATAGACAGACAGACAGATAGATAGATGGAACTATAGACAGACAGATAGATAGATAGATAGATAGACAGACAGACAGACAGACAGACAGACAGATAGATAGATAGATAGATAGATAGATAGATAGATAGAACTATAGACAGACATATAGAACTATAGACAGACAGATAGAACTATAGATAGATAGATAGATGGAACTATAGACAGACAGACAGATGGAACTACAGACAGTTGTGACCGTCTTCATGTATCTGCAGTCTGACAACAGAATAAACCATGTATTAATATAATTTCAATATGTATTTATAGATAACCCTTTCATGATAATAAAAAAATGTATGAGCTATTCAAGAATTAACTTAGAAAACTTGCCTGTCATTTCTGAGCTTTGACGTCATCATTGTGTTAAGATGGCAGTACCAGGAAATAAATGTATGTGACCAAACTACCTAATCATGTTAGACCTTCCCTGAACTCCTGAACATCTTAAATTTATATAATTATAAAGGAACATGTGCTTCACAATAAGAGTTGCTTTTTAATACTACACCAAAATATGTGAGAAAAATTGTGGTCACTATTGTGACCAGTGTGATTAAAAAAAAAAATCCTAGACTTTCAGTGTGTTCTCAGACTTTTCTTCAGACTCTTATTATAAATAGTCATTTGATAAATAGTCCTTTTTATGTTGGATTAAGTTGCAATTTCAGATGTCACTGTCTTTATGTTTGTGACTGTACAGAATGGTCACACTCACACCATGGAGAATGGCCCACATGTTGGCCACCAAACTGGCTCCTTTCCCAGGACCTGCTGCTTGCCAGGTTTGTCGCCATGCCAGTCGAGGTGCATACGGGAGGTATTCTGATTCACATTCAAAACAGAAACCACAGGAAGACATGTTTGAAGATGACCATGATATGGATGTAGTGGAAGCCAAACTGAATTCTATTATTAGGTGAGTCCTTATACAGGAGAAGAAAAACAAAATACCTCTTTCTTCATGTATTAAAATTATTTCTTGTGCAGTGAAGAGAAAAGAAGGCATAAAGCAGCAAAGTTTCACATAATCAAGAGGCAAATGAACAATCCCGGAGACCCGGAGAGAAGGCTCACCTGGGATGCCATTGAACAGATAAGGTATCAGTGTGAATATGTCTGTTTATTACACAGCTCTTGATTCTGATTGGCCAGTCACAGCATTGAGCTGTCAGAAATTTTTGTATAACTGTATGTTTATATTCAGCATTCACTTACATCACATGCATGTGACTATATTAAAAATCTCCTTGGAGGACTTTAGTATTAATTCTAATATGTGTTAAGCACAAAATCTTTGTATTTGAATATGTTAGATAATTAATTCATTTAAAAAGTAACTGATTGCAAATGAATAATATATAAATTAATAATGTAATATTTTTGCACTATTTTAATTTTTTTTTTAAATGTACACTATCGTTTGAACGTTTGGGGACAGTACGATTTTTAAAAAATGTTTATTTGATCAAAAATACAGTAAAAACAGTAATATTGTGAAATATTGCAATTTAAAATAACTTTTTTCTATTTTTAATATATTTTAAAATGTAATTTATTCCTGTGATGGCAAATCATTCTTATATGCTGATTTGATGCTCAAAAAATATTTCTTATTATCACTGTTGAAAATAGTTGTGCTGCTTATTATTTTTGTGGAAACCACAAGATTCTTTGATGAATAGAAAGTTCAAATTAACGTTTTGTGATATAAAAATCTTTTATAACAATATAAAAGTCTTTACTGTCATTTTTTATCAATTTAATGCATCCTTGCTAAATAAAAGTATTATTTCTCTGAAAAGAGAGAGAAAAAAATCTTACTGATCCCAAACCTTTGAATGGTAGTGTATTGTTATATAAAAAGTGATATAATTTTAATATAATTTTTCTTAGCAGATGCTTTAAATGAAACTTTAAAGGCACAATATGTAAGATTTTTTGATTAAAATATCCAAAAAACACTTGAACAATGTTATATATTTTGTTGACTTGTATACTTGCATTATCCCAAATGTTTCCAAGAATGTTTAAATCCAGAGAAATAAGCAATTTTGACACGGACCGTGTCTGTGCGTCGCCTATCAATGACATCATACCCGCGTTACCCTCGATTTCTGGTTTTATTTTGTAGAAACCATGGAAACACCAAAGACACTTTAATATATTATGTGTTTTATTATACAGGTGAGCAACTGTTTGGATACATTCATCGACAGAAAACTCATCATTGTTATATAGCTCAACAGTTATTCTAATTGTTTAAATCTCGTTTTCTTGATTCACCGCGAGTACCATGTTTTACCATGCCTAATATCGATCTAGATTACTGCAGTGTGCAACAAGTGTCTCATAGTAGCCGCCCAGCGAACGCACAGAGCAGCATTATAACATAACTTTCAACACACTCAAATAATGTATTTAATATGATAAAACAGCGCTACGTTACCCCACATACGCATGAGCGAAAGAAGCAAGAGCGCTCATCTTCGGCATAATAAAAGCTCCGCGAAATCAAGGTGTCATCAAGCTATGCCTTTGTTTTGAATAAGCGACCTCTAGCGGTGAAAAATTACATATTGTGGCTTTAATATAATATTTCAAATCCAACACATTTCTGTATGTAATAACATAATAATATATATATATATATATATATTGCTGTACAACACTGTATATAATGTCTTGCCAAAAATATAGTAGTTATCTGCCGCCCCTCCAAACACTGACCAGTCATTTGTCTCTTTTCCCAGGTACTTAAAGCAAGAGTCCCCAGAGGAATGGACACTACAGAGATTAGCAGAGGGTTTCTCTGTAAGCCCTGATGTCATCTCCAAAGTCCTCCGCAGCAAATTCACCCCAACAGCAGTCCGAAAGCTAAAGCAGGACTCTAAAGTGTTAGCTAGTACTGGGCAGCTGTCTCTTAGAGAAGGCAAAACTGAACAGTCCAGACTGCCAAAGAGTGCAGCACCAGCCACACTCTCCTCTGGAAAAACAGGTGCCCTGACAACACAGAGTAAAACAGCCCTTGCAGTGAAGGAGGGTGAGACTGGACTGACACCCTCTGGTGGAAACATAGTACCATCTCAAGTACTATCAGCTGTACACAAACTGACACCTGCATTGCAGGAGCAGCCAGACTCTGCAGCGAAAATGAACATGAGACATGATATAGCGTTAGAGGAGGAGGAGGAGGAGGAGGAGGAGTGGGATGGGGTGATTCTCACAGAGGAAGAGCTAGAGCACATCACACAAACACTGCAGAAAAACCCCAGCCCAGTGAAACAGAAGGGAAGTGAGTTTTTTGACAGTGAAGGCAACTTCCTGTACAGAATTTGAGAGGTTGCCAAGTCATCCATATTTATCAAGACACTTGTTGCTAAAGTCTAGGCCTGTTCTTTTATGGTTGATAAACTCATTTAATAGGAAGGAACTTTGTTACAATTTGTAACAAAACTTATATGACTTATTGTACACTTTTCTTTGTCACATTTGCTTTTTTTACTCTTATTTGCAAACTAAAAAAAAAACACAATAAATATACAAAATCAGTGGGACAAATCAATTTATTTCTCAAACAACAGTTCCAAATATACAGAGCAAAAAATAACAGATACAAAGTTGGAATTGCTGTATATACAGAGCTTCACAACTAATATGTACATTAATTTTGCACAGCAAGAAAAGCGTTACACCTCATATAAATAAAATCACTGTCACAATGGAAATCATTTAGCTTTAGATTTCATTTGCTTTGCATCTATTATTATTATCCCAAGCATGGAGAGCAACCCAATTTAGTAAGAGGGCATGTTTGGTCTTTTCATCAACTGAAATATTTTGTTATAGTTTGTTAAAGCCCATGTTATGAACTGTGGTAATTCTTTCAGAAATGAGATTGTTCTCTTGTTTTTGAATTGATCTATATTTCACTGGAAGGCACAAGCTCTGCCTCCATGCTAGGCACTTGAATCAAAACATACACTATGGTTTTTATACCTATTAACACCATATATAACTCATAGTTTTTGCAAAGGAGATTGTCTTCCTCTAAGAAAATATGAGACTTTTGATTAGGTATTTGTATATAAGCATTTGTATATAGAGATGTTGAAACAAATGGCTCCAAATTAACTGTAGAACTGACATTTAAATACACACTTAATAAAAAACAATGCATCAGACATCAAGCATCTATGCAAACAGGAAGTACCAATGGAAAGGTGCTAAATTGCTCGATTGCATTGGAATATTCAAAATCAAAATAACATCATCAAAGACTTAAGACTGCTGGATTTGATATGGAAAAAACTGATGCCATTGTTACTGTCCATATCAGTGTATCAAGCACTGAGGAAGCCTCCAGAGCTGAAATTCACATACAGTAATATGCGATTTTTGAACTTGGATGCATGTAAACCAATTGTAGGAGACCTCCAAAACAACATTAGGAACCTTTAAAATAGCATAATACACACTTAATAAAAAAAACTCACTGCATCAGACATCAAGCATCTATGCAAACAGGAAGTATCAATAGAAAGGTTGTAAATTTCTCTATTGCATTTGAATATCCAAAATCAAATCACATGGTCAAAGACTTCAGACCACTGGATCAGTTCTCACCTCACTGAAGTTGCTGCACACACATGAAAATAATTAACACATGCAAAATTATTGCGACTAATGGTTTATCACACAAGAGTTAGGGTGTCTCTATGCGCAATGGTGTAAAAAAAAAAAAAAAACTTTTTCAGCTTGATAGCATGGGACTTTCCTGCTGTCAAGACAAGAACCAAGAAACAGCACAAATGTCGAAATCTAAGAAAACTATTTAACTACAAAATTTGATTTGGCCAAAATGTTCAAGGTTGTACACAAACTACAGTCCTGTTCTATTTTACATGCATCTGCATTATTTAGTTCATAAAAATATTTATTACAAAATTTGACCTAACCATCACAGAAATTGCTTGGTTTGAAGTGTGACAGTTGCTAATTTACAAATGTGTAATGTGAAGATTATCTCCATGTTCTACAGTTATTTGTCCAAATAACAATCCCACTTTGTCAAACTCACAGCCTAGCTACACAGTTTCAGGTAAATAATGTTCATAAATCTTAAATTATAAATATATTTTTTGTAAAGCCAAATCTATTGCCTGTTTCTCAGCATTTTATTGCTATATTCATTAACGCACCTGCTTACTAAGTAAAGTGGACATTATACTAAAGCTTTGACAGCAGGTATGATCACATTTTAGTGATAAACACAGTCAGGATTCAGTAGCACAGTATTTTAAACATCACATATATGATTCATTTGTCTCCTGTTGCTGAATGAAATTCTGGCTGAAATAAACCATTTCAAAATCTGATATCACCGTGAGGATGAACTATACATCTAGTTCTGAAGTAAGAGCATCTGGACATAAAAAGAAAAGCAAGTATTTTACAAGTACCCCAGTACTTTTGATCCTTAAAATCCCGCCCAGAAGATCCCAATTTCAAAATAAAGAACTGAAACGTCCACAAACAGCATTTTAAACACGTTTTCTCTGCTTTAGAGGATTTCAGCAGAGCTACATTCACAAGACTATTCTATCATGAGAACAGCATCATCAGAATACCCTCCAATTGGTAGAGAAGCAACCAGGTTTCCTCCCATTGGTCGAGAAGCAGGAAGCGCATGACATTAGCTGGTAGATTAAGTTTGAGAAAGCTGACAGCTGGTTTGTGCTTTAGTAGAAGAGAGACAGCAGCAGTAATGCCTGAATGACAGGAAATGTAGCTTCTTGTGCTCACCTAATGCACAGCTTTACTCCAGTAGGTCCTGCCAAAAACACATTCATTTAGCAAAATCAGTACCACTATTTAGCTTTTTTTTCTAAACAAATACCAAAGAAGATTCCATTTAGGTGTATGCATTAATGTGAGATGGTCCAAATCTGTACCTCATCTGAGTCATCATGGAAATCAATCTTAGGTGCTCCAGCCACATCTGTGTCCAGTGGTTCATCTATGGCATTGGCTTCCGCGTTATGTTGTAAGACTGAGTATCTGTGTACCAGGAACCTGCAAAATATTGAGGCCAAGACAGATTACTATCAGAATGTTTATTTTATTTTATATAATTAAACATATTCTATTTGTAACCCATAAAATGTCTGGAAAACTGACTGACCTTCCACCACAGACGTACTTCTTTACAAACAGAACCCCAAACACAGCACCGGTCAGTAGGATGGCTATGACGATCGCAATGATAGGGGCGGTATGTGAGGTAGGTTTATCTGTCTGTGGATTACAGAGATACAGAGTAAACAGCGGTGCATAAGTATTTGAGGTTTAAAGTCGGCATGAAATGGAAAACACTGTAGTTGTAGCTGAGGCCTAAAAGAGTTTGGTTCGTGTTGTCGACATGTCAAGAAGTTGCTATTTTCAGCATTGTGAATCCACTTTGCATGTATTTCAAACGGATGAGGATTCCCGCTGGAATTGATATGGAAAAAACTGACGCCATTGTTACTGTCAGTATCACTGTGTATCAAGCGCTGAGGAAGCCTCCGGAGCTGAAATTCAGATATAGTAATAAGCATTGCGTTTCTAACACGCATTGTAAGAGGTAGACCAATCACAACAGAATGAGCAGAGTAGGCTCGTAATTACGAGCTCATCGCATTCAAGTTCTGACTTGGGAGGGCGTTCATGTCCAATTTTTTTAAACTAGGAAACTAGTATTTACGTCGATAATTCTGATAGCACATGAAGGCAGCATAAGAAAGGTGGTGGTTAGAGAGCCACATCCACACGAAGCCAGAGCTTTCCCTATCTGATCTTTTTTTTTCCTCGTCTCAAGAAATATCTGAGTACACACGAAATTACTGAAACCGACTCAAAACGGTGTAGTATAAATGCCAGACCAGTATGTGGTGCTGTAATTCTGCCACAGAGATACACTAAAAACGGAGAAGAAGACTTGGAACATGGCAAGACATGGGGTGATGATATCATCGTTTCACAAAATATACAGATTGGCTGTACACGTGAAAACACAAGGGTGTCGTTTTCAGATTTATCCACTCTGGGACCCGGTTTCAAAAAAATAGCAGTTTCAGGCTCCCAAAACGGCGGATCCGTCTGGACGAAACGCCGATACGATACAAAATCGCATATTTCCCTACTATATAGTAGGTGAAAAACAGTATGTGACAAAAGAAGTATGTCCTAATTCGCAGTACTCATAAAAGAGTAGACAAAAAGTTTCTGAAGTGTGCATAGGATGGACACTTTATTATCCCATGAGGCCACAGGAGAGGATTTATGAATGGCAGTGAAGCGACGTAACTGATGCTGGTAGGTCACATGATAATGACAACATTGCTAATGTAGTACGTCCAGATTACATTCATACTACACACATTCATACATTCAAAATAAGTGCCTACTTGTTTCTTCGAACAAACCATTTTCATACTCTTCGAGGTGATGTGCAATGTATATTATGAGAAATTTAAATTGTTGTTTGACATTGGATACATGTAAACCTATTGTAGGCGACCTCCAAAACAACATTAGGCACCTTTAAAATAGCATAATAGGGGCACTTTAAAAATATTTTTAAACAGTTTTTTCATTAGAAAAAAGATCTGTTACTACTACCAAGGGATAGTTTACCCGAAGATAAAATGTTATCATTATTTTCTAACCCATATGTTGTTCAATGCCTGTCTCTGTCATCTCAGAAACTGGGGACTGGGGTTGTTAAATTCCAAAATGACAAAAAGCACCATAAAGGTATTTTAAAATGCCCTGTCTGAATTATTAAACTAGTAATATGCAGCAGGATAAATGCAGTCTCACCAGCAGCTGAGGGTCCAGCAGGTTGCTGACACATCTCTTGCTCAGGTCAATCACCTTTCTTTCTGGTTGTTTTCCTCCCACACATTTATCACCTGGAATCTTTCTGTACCTGTTAAATAAATTATAATCAGCATGTTTTTAGAGCTCTCTTAATAAGTCAGAGAGAAGCAAGCAGGTGCTGACTAGATGTAAGATAATAAAGCAAGAGAAAACTCCCAACTGTCTACTTTTTAAGACGAAGATTTAGTCTTCCAGCAATGGAGAATAATCCAAAGAGGGCATTACCCACTGGTCTGTAGCTGTTCCTTTCTCCCATTGATGCAGATCTCAAGATCATGGCCTTTGAGATCAGCCTGCTCAATACATTCTGAGCTGTTCTCTTTACGGTAGTATCCAAAGTCACTAAGGAAAAGGGAAGAGAATATATGAAAACTTTTAAATAAAGCTGCACGATTAACTCTTTCCCCGCCAGCATTTTTGATTATTTTCACAAAAGTTTCATGGCCCCCAGAATATTTTGTTGTATGAATATCTGAACATGCAATATATCAAAAGAAAGAACACAGCCTATGCTTTTAAACAAAAAAGTGTGTTTTATTTAAGCTTCATGCATTCTTTTTTATCAACACTTGTTGATAAAAAATGTGGGTGTTTCATTAAAAAAAGGCAACATTGAACAAAAAGCTGAGAAAAACAGTCCTATACCAAATTACCAAAATGGAAATAAAATACATTAAAATTAAATAGCTAATAGCAAATAACTAAACTGAAACAAAACAATCAATTCCTCAAATGAACTAAAACTAAAGTTATTTTCAAAGTAGAATTAGAAAAAGCAAAGCTACAATAACTTTGGTTCCCACTCACCACAGGAAGTCATCCAGTGTGCAGCTGCATGATGTGGGTTGCTTGTTGACTATGTAATCCCTGCCAATCCAACACACTGAGTCCTTTCTCACACGCAGGAATCGTTCCTTATAACCCAGCATGCAACCATCTTCTGGGTCGCTGATATCATCAGAGTGCGCCAGCCACTGGACATAATCACTCGCTATGCCTGAAAAACAGACAGAGAAAGATTAGTTTGTGCTAAACCCAATTATATAAAGTTCAAAATGTCTTTGATTTTGTGTGGTTCAAACAGAACTGGTCACTCACAGTTACGTGTCAGCAGGTCTCTAAAGTCAATGGTGTAAGTTACCCAGTGGCTGATCATAGCATCTTCATAACCCCAGAGACTGACATTCACTGAGCGGGCACCAGGCTCCGAGGCCAGCCCTGTGAAGTACATCGGTGTCTGGGTGAACTTATAAACATGCCAGCATTGCCCCTCATCGGTGGAGAACCTGAGAGACACACACACAATGAGTTTTACAGCACGTACCGGCATTCTGCATGTGGAAAACCGACCATATAATAGCCAATTGTATGGGTTTCGTCTCAAGAACTACAGGAAGCTCACTTAATCTCAGAGATGGGTTTGGCTTGGTTGTGTTCCACGGCCACCAGGAGGCCTCCGGAATCCAGGATAGCATAGTGGTGCGGCCCCTTCAGAGCCTGCAGCCAGGTGTACCCTCCATCATCCGACACGTACACATCAGGTGTCAACATTGAGATTGCGTCACCTACGCTGCCTGAAAAAGAGTGAGTGGGATAGCAATCATTTTTAGTGACAGATATTACACACTTTATCTTTAAAGGTGCAGTAAGCGATTTTTGAGAAACGCTTTTGAAAGTGGATCAGACCGAGCGCCACAACTCACTCATAGCCAATCAGCAGTGGGGGGCGTATATAGTCATGATGAGGGAGGAGAGAGACTGAGGGAGAGGGAGATTTGAAGAAAGACTGAAGAAAGAGCGATGGCTGAGAGACATTACAAAAGAGAAAAGGTCAGAGGAATATAATTGGAAAAAGAAGAGTTATGATCAGGTAAGAGCTTTAGAACCCATGTTAACATTAGACAAGCTTTCCAGCACTGGAGAGACCTAAGCACGAAGGCCATCCACTATTGCATTGTGTGATCTGCATTTTGGGGGTGGAGCAATGAAGGCAGGGTGTGTTTGTTTAGGTTGATTTCAAATATCAACAGTTTCTCAGAAATCGCTTACTGCACCTTTAATTTTCTTGTATCTATTTTATCCATTTAATATTAATTACTTGTATGTGTTACAACTTATTACTAAAAATAAAATAAAATAAAATAATAACATTAAATAAAATAGAGGCATTACAATTTATGTCACAGAATTGAATTGCAATTTGGACTCTTCCTAAAAGTGTACATGTATTACCATGAGCCAAGACGAGTCCCACAGCATTGGGTTCACTCAGAGGCAGCATGGGAACATTCAGCTTCATTGAGTTGCTATATGAGGCATGAATATGCAGACTACACTGCACAGGAGGAAGACAACACAAGGTAAGTAAATAAACATACAGTTAGAGGTAGACTTCTCAAGGATTTTAACTATTTGGTCACATCTGTCCAATTATCACAGCTTCCATTCAAAGTGATTCTTACCATTTCTTTATCTTTGGCCATAGAATCGCACTTGCTGTTCTCAGGTTTCTTCAAAGGAACCCATTCTCCTCCCTGATCAAATGATATTACTGTCTGCACCGACTTGTCTTCATCAGAAAAAGAGAAATAGAGAGAAACACAAACATTACTCTGACATTTCAGAAAAGCCTTAATTTAGGTGTCTTTGGTCATGTGAGCTATTTGTTTTCACATTTAGGGCTAGATTTACTAACAGCTTGCACCAGCGCAAAACCTCTTTTGGCGTTAAAAAAACTACTGTCAGGATTTAATAAAGACACGCACTGAAAAATTAGCGCTGAAAAGATGTGGACACAGTTATTTTTGCGGCTGACCTTATTGCATATGCATTTGTAGGAGTTTCCCTTTCAGACGGAAAATTTATGGGAGGAGAGTATTTAAATGAATCACACAAGGTGAGTTACTAAGGTTTGTGCTCGTCAATTTACTGGTGTTTGCGCCGTTATTTACCGCCCAAAAAAGCACATCTTAAACCAAACGCTAACTGGTCATTACTGCGTCTGTGTTCTTTAATTTGCATGTCATCAGTAGATCACGCGCACAACTTTACACTCCCATCAGCGCTTTTTTGGAATTGCGCTCTCACGCTAATTTGCCCTGTTTAGTAAATCTGGCCCTAAGTTGGCTATTTTTATTGGTTATTTAATGAAAATTAAAGCCATAAAAAAACATTACTAAAATAACAGCTTTTTCATCACAGGAATAAATTATATTTTAAAATATATTAAAACAGAAAACAGTTATTTTAAATTGTAATAATATTTAACAGTATTACTGTTTTAATGTATTTTTATCGAATAAATGTAGCCTTGGTGAGCCTTGGTCAAAATGTTTAAAAAAATCTTACCAAGACCAAACTTTTAAACAGAAGTGTATGGAATGTTAAACATCATGATATATATCGAAATGTATATTTAGAAAGTAAACTGCAAGCTGTTATTTAAAAATTTAAAGCATCGATTTAAAGCATACCATGTACAGTTTTAGAGTAATCTGATGTTAAATACACACAGACTATAAGTGTTTATTTGTCTTGTGTAGGATGTAGTCATACCCTCAGCCAGCACGCTAGTAGTGAAGACTCCTCTGAGGGAAGTGACATTCGTGAAGTCTGTCTCACCCCCTGGGGTCGTATACAGATGGCGTTCGAGAGACTTGGAATACACAGTGCCTCTGTCATCTGACACATAGATGGTGCCAAACCCAGCGTCTATGAAAAATAAACACAATACAGTTAGAAGACAAACATTGAGGTCTATAAAGTAGCACATATCAAAATGTTGTATTTTTTTTTATGTTGTTTCTTTTTGTAACTGTTCCACTCCTTGATATTACTAAATGCCAGTGGTTAACCAATGAAAGTTTCTCACACAATAAATAATATATCGATACATCAGTGTGGCATGATGGTTTCTACAACAGGAAATGTTAGCGGTAAGCATATGTATTATGGTTACGGTAAATAAAACAAAAGGAAACACTGACCTCCTGGTTCATCCACATGCATGAAGACCATTTCATCATTGGCTGCTAGTATTGAGTAAAACTGCTCATGACTGACAGGAGGAAGTTGCGCCATGTTCCATGTCTCACCTTGGTCTACCGACACATGTATTGCGCGTAAAATGTCCTAAAGAACATGCACATAGTTAAAACATCACATTCACACATACATACACTCACACTCGGGTGCATGTCACACACACCTCTGATGCTGACTGCATTATGTTTCCTGATCCAGCCATAACTGAAGCGAACAGGAAGCGTCCGCCGATCCCAAAGGAGTAGATTCTCTCGGCGACTGTCTTAATGTTAACACCAAAATTAACTGATTTCCTCAGCACCAGCATCCCTTTATCATCTGAAAACACAAAACAACAAACAGTGAGCTAACATTACTACAGAATTATGCACCTAGTTTTTATGAGTTGCTGATACCGCTTGGTGGTGTCCAGTGGTGTCGTGCTTTTCTATAGCAATAACACAAGGTTTGCTGACTCAAATCCACTGTGGGATGCTGAATTCTAATTCAAACAAATTCTAACGACACTTTATCTAATGACTGTTAATGAGCAACACCACTCACAGGGTGCTGCATCATCCCCTCTGACACTGGTGCAATCACCTTGCAAAAAAAGCACATGCACACATTGCCAAACATCATGAAAAGGAAGCTTAAAAAGTATACACTTTTACTCAGTTGGGTTCAACAGTAAGGATGGCCGCTGACAGGGTCAGTGCGAGAGAGTTTTGGGCCAGGTGACAGGACTGTCATTGCTGTACTGTCACTCTGCCTTACATTTGTCAATCATGTACTTATGTTTTGAAAACAAAAACATTTGGTTTTTTGTGAACTGCTGTTGCAAATAAAAATCCAGCTGGCTCACATAGCTGAGTTTTTTTTCTTCAAAATTTCAAGACTATGAATATATGCTATTATGTTGCAGCAAAAATGTTTGAGTTTATAGATGTGCAATTTCCAGCAATTATTGCAAATTATAATATTTTTAATTGTTATGTAAATATACTTATTTAATCTTAAAGAAAATAATGATGAAATATATATATAACAAAATTTGATAGTGAAATATTTATAATATATTTAGAAATATTTCTATATATTTACATTTAATAATGAAAAAATATATAGTTCATGCAAAATTTAAATATTGCTAAAAACTTCAACATATATGAAATATATATCCTATATTTTATATTTATTTTCATGAAATAAATATATATATTTTTTTAACGAAGATAGCCGTTAACGAAAAATGTGTCAATAAAATGTTTTTTTTTTTTACATATATATACACACACACACACACACACATACACACACACACTACCGTTTAAAAGTTTAATGTTTTAGAAAGTCTCTTATGCTCACCAAGCTGCATTTGTTTAATCAAAATTGTAAAAACAGTAATATTGTGAAATATTATTACAATTTGAAATAACTGTTTTTTATTTTATTATATTTTAAAATGTAATTTTTTTATCACCCATTTCTCCAGTCTTCAGTGTCACATGATCCTTCAGAAATCATTATTTATGAATTAGCAATGTTGTAAACAGTTGTGCTGCTTTATATATTTTGTGATGCATTTTTTTCAGGATCCTTCGATGAATATAATGTTAACAGCATCAATTTGAAATGTATCTTACATTAACATTATAAATGTCTTTACTGTCACTTTTGAGCAGTGTATTGCATCCTTGCTGAATAAAAGTTAATTAATTTTGAAAAAAAATAATAATAACATAGTGACCCCAAACTTTTGAACTGTAGTATGTGTATAAGATATCTATATATCTTAAATTTATATATTTCAGAAAATTTTGACGGCAATCTCAAGAAGATCTTTCATTTCAGAAGAACTCAACTTTAATACAGCAACTAATGCACATGGATGTTCAAACAGAAATACACACACATACTAGCGACAGAATGGAACACATTCATGTCACCACACCTTAGATCAACAAAGCTATAAATATGATTAAATATTACTCACAGCAGGATCCGTTAAGGTTGGCGGAGAAGAACAGAGTATCCATTCCCCTGTGGAAATGATGAAGAGAGAATTGATCTGTGAGATTAAACTCAAGAGACCTCATAAAACAACAGCAGTCAGATTGGTTCACTTCGGATCAGTCACTTGTTTGCACTTTGCAGCATACTATGTCAAGGAAACACTAAAATGTCAAGGAAGGAGACAGTTTATGACAATCACCATACAAACCATATTTTTGATTTATAGATAACACATGAACAATGCAACAAGAAACTGGCTGCATAGAGATTCCCCATTAAAATTCATGGCATTGTTGTAACAGGATATCTACGATTGTCACAGATCATGTGACGTATTGTTAAGATAAGACTTAAGGGAGTGACTCAGGATGAGTTTTCAGGTTGCAACATAACTAAAAACAGTTTCTAAAATTAAAATGTAAGTGGGCCATTTCATGCAGCACATTTTCATACTTATTACATACTTAATATTGGATAAAATATTAAAACTAACAATTATATAAGGAAATTATATAAGGAAATTATATAAGTTCGTTTTCTTTTATCACAATATTACAATATAATGGTTTGAGGCGCTCATGCCATGTTCCTGGGTGCTATGCAAAGTCTAAAATGAAAAAAAAGAAAGAAAAAGGATGTGATTGTAATTTAAATATGCTATTCATTTGAAAGAAACTGCATAACAACCCATGTTTTTGGTATGACTTTCCTAGCTTCTGAAGTCACGTGAGAACTTCATATCATTTGTAAGTTGGTGTGACTTTCCTCCTCCATATATATATATATATATATACTAAAGAGTTTAAAGTGCCCAAACTGATCTGCCTCTCTTGGTCAAACATTTATTGTGCAAATGAATGATAAGCCTTGCATAACTTCCTTGTCAACATAACTATTCCCTGTTAACGTGTACAAACCAGGGACTGTTGAATTCAAGCAAAAACAAAAAACTGGAGAATCCAACTGAAGTTTGATGCAGCAGTTTATCTGGAGCAGCAGAGCGTCCTCGGACATTTGAAAGCTGAGCCGTGTGGAAAAACACAGTGACTCAGCAGAGAATGTCTCGTGTTGCTGCCATGGTGGCCGTATTTGCATGTTTGTGTTTTTGTGTGTCCTGGATGTGCAGCCGTGAAAAGACAATACAGAACTCCCCAAAGTGACTGGTCGAAAAGTAAAACATACTATATAAAGTCACTCCACACAGACCCCATTGTGTCTTCACAAACACAAAGCACATTCCTAGGGCGTAAGAGGTTTTTACAATCATTAAAAGATCTTACCATTTCACCACACACACCATCTCGTGAATTTTCTTCCATGTTGTACCAAAGTCTTTAGAGATCCAGAGATCATTCTGAAACAGCAGCAATAAGATGATAGTATGCTAATGTTCAAAAGCAGCAATGCACCACTTGAAATGCATAAAAAAGGAAAAATGCATTTACAATATGTATATCTTCTTGGTTTGTATGCTGTTGAATGTTTGATGACCACGTTAGCTTACTTGTGCGAGAAAAAAAAAAGTTCTATCTGGCCCCTCTAGCTGTGTCCCAATTTAAAGGACACACCTTTGAAAGCCACGAAGGTCAGAACGAGCGTTGTTAAATGGGACGATCTAGCCTACGGAGGATTGTTCTTATCGCCTAGAAACTGTGACAGCAGCTGTGATCCATCTGTTATACCCTCCATTTCATGGGAAACGAAGGGCATATTTGAAGGAGCCTTCAGATTTGGGACAGCCTTTGTCGCACAGCGGTGATGCAATCGGCCTTCGAAGGACGCAACCTCTGAATTGGGACGCATCACCTGGGCTAAATCCGAAATCGCCCCCTAAACCCTCAATCACTATTCCCTACGTTAGTCCACTAATACAGTTCACTTTAAGGAGTGAATGAAAACGAGTGAGTGAATTCGGACAGCCGTTGAGCTTATGTCGGCTGTACACTCGTTATTGCGGTGCAATGTGGGATTGAATGAGTACACTCGATAACGTCCACTATGGTTTCGGAACACCACTACAAATGGCTGTCCCCTCAAATAATGCCCTATTTAGGTATAGGGGGTGATTTCGGACACACCCCTGGTTAAAAAAGATCTTTGTCTTCGCTTGTTTTTGGATGCAGAGATGCTGTACTATTTCAGAAGATCCATAACAGCGCCCCCTACTGTATAACAGTGAAAGCATGGATTGCCGGAAAAACTGGAAAATCTTGTCAATGGTGTGGAAAGAGTTAAAATGCTATTATGTCATTTAGATAAGCACAAAATTAAACGCTAATCAGTTCAGGAAACCTAATATGTGTTGATGGCAGTTTTGAACTTCACTATGGGTGCGTCTCAATCAGCTCCCTAGTTCAGTAGTAAGGGCACTGATCAGGGAGTCAGCCCATTGACCGATTCCCTGATCAGTGCCCTGACTACTGAAGTAGGGAGCTGATTGAGACGCACCCTATGAGACTTAAATGCAATATGTGGTCATGATGCATACTTTGTGGAATAAAGTGTACAAATCTACACTAATTAAATTCACTGATCAAATGGCTTTTAGTAACTTTCCATTCGATGCCCTACAGTTTTAATCTGTAAAGAAATAACATAAATTTAAAAGGCTCTCACCTTGATGCTGATGGCTGCAAGCACATCAGAGTTTTGAGGGTTGTACATGATCTGCATTAGAGGGTGGAAGGGCAATTCTGTGTGGATGAAACTTTTGGCAAAGTCTTTTGAACGGAAAATTCTGGCGCCAGTGCCTCCAGAAGCATCTCCTGTGAGGATCACCTGAGGGAAAGAAAATCAGGACTTTGACTACTTTAAAGTGCTGTCACACAACCGTATAATTGCTTTGAGTGTCGGAACATCAGCAAAGATCAGGAAGTTCAATTAGTCTACTTTGCTTGACATGCTGCATTTAAGTGCCTATAGGCCAATTCAGCAACTTGAGAAACATCTTTAACATAGCAGACTGATTCAGCTCCCCAGCCCACGTGGGCTTATCGGAAGAAGCTACTGAAACGCTGGATTTTTGACACATCTTGCCCACCTTGCCAGAGTTTTCCGGACCGATAGCAATCCCAAAGTCAGTGTTGATGAAGGTGTTGTTGATGAGTTCTGTGACATCCTCAAACGACTTTCCATAGTTTTCACTGTAACAAGGAGTGGAAGATCGAGAAAGACATGGAGTAAAGCAAACACTACATTGGTATTACAAGAACAAACACGATTCAAACCAGCACTCACCTCCTATACAGTTTAGATTGACCGAATCGCAGGAAGACTATTGGCATCTGAAATGTTGTCAGGGCCAGCACTACCTAAGATTGAGACATAGAGACAATTATTTACTTTGACACAAACCTTCAAAAAAAAAAAATATATGGGAAACTTCTGACTCTTCCAGCCTGAACCATTTATAGGAAGCATTGCTATTTACCTTTCAAAAGGTTTTTTTTTTTTTAAAGAAATCAGTACTTTCATTCAGAAAGGATACAATACATTGATCAAAAGTGACAGCAGGGACATTCATAATGTTACAAAAGATTTCTATTTCAAATACATGCTGTTTTTGGACCTTTCTATTCATTAAAAAATTTAAAAAGTATCTAGATTTCCACAAAAATAATAAGCAGCACAACTGTTTTCAACATTGAGGATAATCATAAGAAATGTTTCCTAAGCAGTAAATCAGCAAATTAGAATGATTTCTGAAGGATCATGTGACACTGAAGACTGGAGTAATTCAGCCTTGCCATCACAGGAATAAACTGCATTTTTTAAATATATTCAAATAGAAAAGAGTTATTTTAAATTTTAATAATATTTCACAATATTACTGTTTTACTGTATTTTTGATCAAATAAATGCAACCTTGGTGAGCATAAGAGATTTCTTACAGACAAAATTTTGAATGGTAGTGTATGTATTGTTTTTATTGCAGTAAAGGGAGCAGCCGTGGTCAGAGTGAAAAACAAGACTTCACGACATGGCCTTGAATGTGCACTGGGACATGAGAAAGGTCAGACTGGTTATGAGTTTGCATTTGGCCATATTGATAGTTGTGTTTATTTTTCTTTGTGAGCCCTGCGAGCAGCCAAAGAGATCTGTGAAGATTACCTAGACAGTCTAAATTTAAACCTAGAGGTAAAAAGTCCTCATCTAACCTTGAATAGAATGTTTAGTATGGTGGAAGGTTCTTCTGGAGACTTCAACTATGAACAGCAAACGTATGATAGTACTCATAATAAATCAAAAGTGAAACTCACCCCAGTGCCGTCCCCCACCCAGGCCAGAGACACGGATCCACTGATATCTTGAAAAGTCCACTGAAAGAAACATATTTTATTAATATTAAACAAAAACAATAGTAAAAGGTGCATCATCATGGACAAAATATAAGACTTTTTTCACACACACAATAAAGATTTTATTATTGCATGTCCTAGAAAGACATTATCAGCCTATGCAAAGCACATGCTAACCTTAAACAAAAACTGACTCAGAAACCTAGCAACTATACTCACAACATTTAACAATTTAAGACTGATGACAAATTATTGAGATGAAAAATAGGAATGAATTGTGAAATTGAAGATGACATCAAAACAACAGTGTTATATTTTCAATTTAAATAAGTGGCAATCTTTTTGTCTCCCATTTTAAAGACACATTATTTGAAGGCCCCCCATATTGGACATTTCCTCTGGTATTTCTGCTGTAATTACGACAAACTTTTTTATTAACAGAAACTATGAGTGTTGATATAAATTCATTAAACACAATTCATTTTGATTCTGATTCTGTATGTTTTTCAATAAAAAACAATAGTTACTGAGTTATTGCTGAGGTTAGTCCCCTGGTTGACAGCTACTGTTTTGATTAACTCTGAGAACAAATAATTTTTAATGCATTAATAATTTGATCATGATGCATATAAAGCAAATATTGTTAATATAACCTATTACAATGTGTTGCAAAAAGGTGATGTAACATTGATCTGTTTGTCACATTAAATGGTTTCTATACACTTTCAAAGCCAATGTGAGACTTAATGAAAATCTTAAATGAAGTGTGAAAAAAATTCTGGCTGCATTCTCTCATTTAAAGCACTTCTCTTGCTGATATCCACAGTGCAACGAGATTGAATGAGGAGAACGGCTAAAATACTTTCACTTTCTTTCTCTGGGCTGCATCTGTGTCCCTTTCAGTAACAAGTAAATCTTCTAATCCCATCTAGTGAACCCAGTCTAGAACTGAACACATATAAAAGCCGAAAGGTCAGTACGAGTTTAATCCTAAAACACTTTGGGACTATTTTCTGTTGATTAACAGCTGTGGCAGTTCCTGTCACCGCTTTTGAATTTATGATACCTTTCTGTTTTTTTTAAAGGTTGACACATCTGTGACTAATGAACAAAGGAAGTTAACCAGAGGTTTGGTGAAGTAGAGATGAGCTGATAGTTCGAAAAGGTGTAGCTTCAACCAACCCTCAAACACCTCGAATGTTTTACCTCATCTGACAAGAAGCAACCACAAATTTTTTCAGAGAAAAGGAAAGGTGTCAGTATTATTTACTGTTCCATTCGGTAATATTAAGACTTGTACTTGCTTGTATTATACATTATATGGTTTAGTGAAACTTAACATGAATTAGAAAGGCATAGCTATTTGGGGAAATAAATATTAAACAGGTTGTCATACCAGTTTAACTGGTTCTACAACTGCTGCAAGCCAAGTTACACCTACTTGTCAAGGACAAACAGAACCGTCAACATTTTATAGTTATAAAAACAGAAATTCAAGAGAAAATGTATTCTGAGGGCTATGACAGGAACTATAAAAAACATTTGTAATTGTTTTGTAAATGTTTTAATAAAAAAGAAAACTTGTATCACATTTTTTAAATCACATTTTACAGTATTTACATTTGTTTGTCACAAAACTAAAGTACTTTTACAAGAACTTTGAACGCGTTTGAGCTAGTTAAACAAATGTAACAGGATGTTTCAAAATATAGTGAGCTTATAAAAACATTAAACACGTATTTCTTATAAATAACTAATATCTATTTATATGTTACCACTTTTTTTTCGATTTTTAGTGAACAGTATCTAGTCCTTATTACAAATGTATTTGATTCTTGTCATCACTATTGAATTACCCACTAGCAAGTACTAACAAATAAGTGTTAGTAACATAAAAACAGATACTAATTAGTTTTAAGGAATACATGTTTCAACGGATTTCAATAAGAACTCTAAATGTTGTTAAAAATGCTATAGGGTTAGGTGAAGATCATTAGGTTTTGAGACAGAGCCACGGGGTTGCATCGGTGCTTCGAGTGAACTTACGTTGTGAGTGTTGCTAGTTAACTTGGTATCATATCCCTTTAAACCATTACAGGTGTCTAATACATCAGCGCTTCTTTTCTGGATGTGACGACGATGGATCCGAGAAATATCTGCATCCGATCCCGTCCCGATCAGACTTCTGACGGCTAGTGGAGACTTCACATACACTCGGTGCGCGTTATAGGATCCTGGTTCCACATGGAAATCCACACAAAATGCCATGGGAAAAAATAAAAGTGCAATAAAGTGTCCAAGGCCTCGCATTTTCTTCAGTGTATTTCCAACACGATTGTGTTGCTGTTTAAATACGCATTAATTCCTCAGTGTCTTCCTCCTGAGCGGCTGCTGGCGGTATCAACAAAAACAGACTGCCTGTGACAGCGAAAGGTCCTGCTGCTCATATTATTAGTGCTGCCTCAGAGAGCATTTCAACACCCCCTTTTTTTAATCTAGATAATTTCCAAGAACGCAAAAAAAAATCGCAGACCATCCAGGATGCTGGAATAGACTGTATCCTTGACAGTATTTCGTGTTAAACACTTCAAAAACGAGCAACCCCCAAAAAATAAAAATAACGGTGAAAAGAATGCACCTTGCAGGGACTTTACCTGATTGGCTGAAGCGACTGGTGCGTTTTTCTGATTGGTCCATAACTGCGCGTTCATGTTTCTGTGAGCCTGTGCGGTCAAGTTAGTTTGACACGTCACACTTAAGAGGACAAGTATCATGTTTAAAAATGAGGCTTGCGTTACATATTAATCTAACGTCTATAAACTCATAATGTCAGTAACCCCATTGCTCTTTAGCCATATGTCGCATGCAAGATTTAACTGTAAAGGCATGTTGTAAAATCAGCTATGCTTTATCGGTTTATTCGGGGGTTTTGCCCCAGCATGAATGCAATTCTCAGAAAATGTGACCAAAGCCATGATCCTCCACATTTAAATGTTTGCAGAAGCTATTTCTTTTATAAGACGAATAGCAAGCTGCATGCTTTATCTGCACACATTGTCTTATTTTTACACCAGCAAAATCATTTCATGTGCCTAAATAGTAGCAAGTGCATTACTCATATTGTCAGTATTCTCAGTGAGACCATAGTGGAAAATAATGTAGCCTTCTTATTGTGACTCCCATTGGTGCCCTGTAATTCTGATCTGCAGTCATGCTAATTCTAGATCTGCACTGCTGGCCGAGAGCCACATGCTTCCCATTGATACTCATCCTGTCTCTTCTATTAGTGGATAAAAAGCAAAGTATGGACGTTGTTGCTTCTTCAAGGGAGATTATAATTCTAAATATCAGCCTAGTTGTAATGCCTTTAACTTTGTAGGGCATTTAAAAAATTATGCATGGGTGGAAAAACCTGTCACACAAGACATTGTGACCTGAATTCCTCAGTAGTGACTGTAGCCTATAATGTCTGGGCACCGCCTATTCATTGAGAGCTGCAACTTTTTAAAGTTAAGGTGTAAACAAAAAGGCTTTTATTACCCCAAGTGGACCTGAAAGAAACTCCCAATGAGCTATGCATTTTAGGCCTCCTGAGGCTCTTTTATATGAACGTGTTACTTTTGCAACATCCTCAGTAGGTATGTTAATGATGTTCACTTAACATTATTTTTAGCTGCTCAGTTAAAAAATGCCAAGGGAAAATAAGTTTAGTAGCATTTTATAATATTTTAAAAGGTTACTATTTTTTTACCCATGTGTTAAGAAAAATGCCTTTAATAACAAATAGTAAAAGAAGGTATTGAATATTCATTGTAAGAGTCAGTTTTACAGATGTTAAAGGGATAGTTAACCCAAAAATGAACATTCTGCCATCATTTACTCACCTTCAAGTTGTTCCAGACCTGTATGAATTTCTTTCTTCTGAAAAAAAAGAGAAGAAAAAAAAGATATTTTAAAGAATGTCGGTAACCAAACAGTTAATGGGCCCCATTGACTTCCATAGTATTTTTTTTCCATACTATGGAAGTCAGTGGGGTCCATCAACTGTTTGGTTCTTCATACTTTTCTGTTCAGCAGAAGACAGAAATTCATACAGGTTTGGAACAACTTGAGGGTGAGTAAATGATGACAGAATTGTCCTTTTTGGGTGAACTATCCCTTTAATGAGGAACACTATCGTTATATGGCACTGAGAAATACATCGTGATAAGAGCGTCCTCTTATGGTGGTACTACAGCAACGCTGAATGCAGTTAATAATTTTTAAGACTTTTATATTATTATTTTTTTATATTCTATATTTATGTTTTATGTTAATTTTATAAGACAATATAGCCTATGACTAAATATAACTAAATCAAATGAGCAGAAATGTCACTAAAAATGATGGAAATATTTTTGCAAGCTCCAAAGATAATAAAAAAAATGACGATAATACAGTTATACAATACAAGATAATATAAGATAATACAACACTTTCCTTTCGCTCGACTATGTTGACTTGACTATGCCTCCGTTTGTCTGGGTGAGGGTACCACGTCACGAATCACGTGGTCAACACCATGTCTTGTCTTGTGCAGAAACAAAAAAAGGGAAAAGAACTTTGACAACTTTTTGAAATTCGTCTGGGGACTACACAAGGTAATCTTTCTGAATCTGCCTTATTCTGCAGTGCAACAAAGTCTCAGCGTCTCCCGCTTTACATACTTTAATTCACTCTAGCTAAATGCAGAACTTTGCTCAGATTTGATGGAATTGGTGACGGACCCTGTTCCAAAATGTGCCGCGTTTCATAATATTTCCTGGTGTTTGAATATTGCACCATTTTCTGACAGTTGTAACGGTTGTTTGATTGGCCGTTGTTGATGCTTTATTTGCAGAAGATGATGAGCGCGTTTCAACTAGATCTCAGCCCTTTGAAAGAACCACTGGGATTTATACGTGCATTGGAATGGGTACATGCTTTTCAATTAATGTACTTTTGTTTTGAGCTATTCTGTTTAATTACATCAAACGTTATTGTGGGGGGAAAAAAACAATAATCACAACATTATTCCCGTACGTGGAGTCACAGAACGCCTCTTATCAAAACGTTTAGCTTTAAAGAAACCTTTTTTATGTTAACGTACTCTTTTTTTTTTTGTATGACTTTATCTTTAAAGTTGACTGCCTCAAGATAAAGTGTCTATAAACAATTACTGTACTGTCTTTGTAAAATCTTTTTGGTACTATTACCCATGCATGTAATCCAGAGAGTCATGCATTATTTTAATTGATATTATTTATAAATGCATAAATGTATGCATTGTGCCTCTATTATGGTCCTTATTTTAAGTTAATTGTCAGATATTATATGTATATAATACAGCTTTTGAGGTGTTAAAAACCACTATAAGCATTTCTTTTTTTGAAAAGACGAAGTAGAAAGTAATGAGGATGTGTGAAGATAAGGTTTTTTTGTTTTGGTAAATTGCATTTCTTCATATGCTGGTCTCAGGGTTATGTAATCAAACGCACAGTCGCACACTTCCTTTGGTTTCCATTTGAACCATATTTATTCATACATTTGTTAATTTCACCTCTTCTTATTCACTAACTGTCTTTTCAGATATTCGCCATTTTTGCTTTTGCTACAACTGGGGGTTATTCTGGCTCTACCAGTTTCAACATCCTGTGCAATAACAGCAAGACCAGCCAAGAAATAAATGCATCCTTCATCTACCCTTTTAGGTAAACATAATTAAAATACACAGAAAAAACATTTTGTTGTTTTTGATAAATATATTTTCTGCCTTTTCATAATTTCCTTTCTTTTTATTCTTTGATACAAAGGCTCAATACCCACAGTTACAAAGTCCCAACCTGCGAACAGAATGGAACAACGTTTAAAACCAAACAACTGACTGGAGATTATTCATCTTCAGCTGAGTTTTTTGTAGCTGTTGGAGTTCTGGCTTTCCTGTACAGCACAGCTACTCTTGTATTGTACCTGGGTTACCAGCACCTCTACCGCGAATCTCCTCGCGGCCCCAGCATTGTGAGTGTGTATAGGTTCATGTTCATGTTGTAGCTATTTTAAGAGTTCCCTGTGCATTCTTCAACCTCTGCTATGTCTGTGCATGCCTTTAAATTCATTTTCATATTCAGTAGCTGACAGACATTCAAGCTTTTGTACGAGAAATGTAATCTAGCCACTGCATGCCTGATAAGTTTATTTATAAACTTTCTGGCCTTCATTTTATTAGCCTATTCAGTATTATGCAGGATTTCAACATCACTAGTTTGGTGTATGAACTTTTGTGAGCTGTTTTTGAAGTGTGTGAGGGTGTGAAGAGTTTCACTGTTGTGTAAATGAAGAAACAGAGGGGAGGGTTTTTCTGACAACAGCTGCAACTCTTAGCCCAAAATGTCCTGAGGATAAAGGCGTTTGAGTGCATGGATAAAATACAGAACATTAGTGCATGGATAAAATAATTTGGTTATATATATATATATATATATATATATATAATTAAAGGCACAATATGTAAGATTTTTGGATTAAAATATCCAAAAACCACTAAAACAATATTATATATTTTGTTGACTTTGTATACTTACATTTCCCAAATGTTTCCAAGAATGTTTAAATCCAGAGAAATAAGCAATTTTAACCCAGACACGGACTGTGTCCGTGCGTCGCCTATCAATGACATACCCGCGTTACCCTCAATTTCCGGTTTTATTTTGTAGAAACCATGGGAACACCAAAGACACTTTAATATATTATGTGTTTTATTAGACAGGTGAGCAACTGTTTGGATACATTCATCGACAGAAAACTCATCATTGTTATATAGCTCAACACAGTTATTCTAATTGTTTAAATCTCGTTTTCTTGATTTACCGCGAGTACCATGTTTTACCATGCCTAATATCGATCTAGATTACTGCAGTGTGCAACAAGTGTCTCATAGTAGCCGCCGAGTGAACGCACAGAGTAGCATTATAACATAACTTTCAACACACTCAAATAATGTATTTAATATGATAAAACAGCGCTACGTTACCCCACATACGCATGAGCGAAAGAAGCAAGAGCGCTCGTCTTCGGCATAATAAAAGCTCCGCGAAATCAAGGCGTCATCAAGCTACGCCTTTGTTTTGAATAAGCGACATCTAGCTGCGAAAAATTACATATCGTGGCTTTAATATGATTTATAATATATTTAATGTATGTGTGTATGTATGTATATATATATATATATATATATATATATATATATATATGAGAGAGAGAGAGAGAGAGATAGATAGATAGATATGTATTTACACTCATTTACATGTATAACTCTCCTTAGGATCTACTGTTAACTGGGATCTTCACATTTCTCTGGCTGGTGTGTTCTTCTGCCTGGGGAAAAGGCCTCTCTGATGTGAAAAGGGCAACCAGTCCAGTTACACTTATGTCCTTAAATGATGTGTGTAAGCAAGTATCAAACAATTGCACTCCTGGGCACATCCCCTTAATGGGCCGCCTCAATTCCTCAGTGGTAAGAGAATTATAATGTATATCAAAATGCTATACCAATGACATTATACAGAGATGATTGAATAGACTAACATATTTATTCATCCTGTTTTCCCACATATTTTTATTACTATCTTTTGTCGGTATTTATGTTCAGATTGTAGCTATGATGAATTGATGATATTGTACTGTTTAATTTGAACTTGATTTAAAAAAAAGTGAATCAAATGAATTCAAAACCATACAAATTAGGTTAATGTGAATCTATGAATCTTTACAGATCTTTGGATTCCTCAACCTTATCCTGTGGGGAGGAAACTGCTGGTTCCTTTACAAGGAGACGCCATTACACAAGTCAGCCAATCAGCAAGAGGGAGCAGGACAGCCATAATTAAACAGCAGGTCACATCCACATTCATCAAGCATGTGTTGTTGCAGTATTAAAGTGGTGCTACATAGCACTGATGTCGACTGATGTTATGGATCTACCTGGCGTGACCTGTGTCACAAACACACCAAAGGTATATCTCCAGTATATTCAAATATTTGCATATTAATATTAACTACAGCAAAGCTGTATATTTAGAAAAGGTACAAGGGCACCTTACCATGTACCTGTTTGTACGAAGTAAACTGCATCATTAAAATGTTACATTTCATTTCTTTACTATCACATTTCTATATCATTTGAACTTGTTACATGAACAAAATGTATGGAATGTTTTTGACTCCTGTTCATTGATATATTTTGAATTAGATACATAACTCAAAATTTGCAGTTGTTCTGATGTCCCTTTTTTATAGCAATTAGGGATGTGCGGTACACCATGCTGTTGTGTTTAGTTCATTTTTGCCTTATAAAATATCATGTCAGCTTACATTTCCACTGTACTTTTGTTTAAATTGTTCTTTTATTAATTAAACTGTGTGCCTTATAATTTAGCATATATTTAAGAAATGTTTACATCAAACCAGGAAAAACTGTTAAAAACGAATTGATTGTTTTGTTTGTGTGTAACAAAGATAGCAGCTTTTTTAAATAAAAATAAGAAGAAATAAATTCATGTTTTAGTATTATTGTGCATCATATTGTGCTTTGACCCATGTGTACTACTTCTAATTTCAAATTAGTAATTTACATATGGAAATTAATTTCTAATTCCAGTTTACTTATGCATAAAAGGCAAATCATCTACTTTATATATATTTTTTTATTTTACATATATATATATATATATATATATATATGTTTTTTATTTTAATGCTCACAGTACAGTGTTATTGTGGACTTGTGTAGCTGTTGATGCTTGTGGGTTGTAAGGATGTTTTTATTAACGATTTTACAGATTATGATGTTATATATAGAAAAAATTGGTATTTCCTATATGGGTATTTCAAACGTTTCAAGTGTACGGACGGACACGAGCATGAAACTATCAAAAGAACAATTCGTGAACGAATTGTTCTTTTGAGTCGGATCTTTTCAGTGAATCATTGAGCCGCTTCACAGACATCTGAACGACTTGTTCACGAATCTAACTGAATCGATCTGAGCAGAGAACGTATCGATTCAACAAGTCGTCTCTTCTGGGCTGATAGTAAAAGCGTTTGGAACCGAGTGATGAGAAAAAGTTACCTTTAATTACCTTTAATTCTAATATGACAGCAAAATGAAACACGAATTTTGAACCTGGATTTATCGAATGTTCAGATGCTTCTGTTTGAAATATATGCAAATGAGTGCATATTTAATTAGATTCATGGCTCATTTTCATATTTAAACATTTCGTTGTAATACAAAACAGTTGCCTTAATGTACTGCGATTAATTAACTCGTGTATGTATATGACTTGATTGTATGACAGTGTTAACAGGCCTATGTGACTGTGTGTGACGTCGTTCTTTGGAACCGATTCGCAGAAACGAGTCGGCGTCCCATCGCTACAGTAATCCGTCGTGAGCGCGCAAGATGACGTCGCAATGCGCTCCCGTCGTGATGGTGGCGGATCGTGCACGCGCTAAAACGGTAATGGCTGCCCTAGATCGGCGAATTTCCATCCTTGACTTTGTAGGGCAAAGCTGGACCGCTTGGATCGACAAAGCGAGCGTATCTACATTGGACGGTGAGTAAAACAACGTCGAGCTCTCGATACTTTCGGTTGTTATCGCTTCGAACAAGCACAGGAAATGGATTTGTTTGAAAAAAGCTAACCCCGGCCACCACGACCCAAACAAAGGCCCCGCCGGGTCCTAGCGCCGCATGGGTTGCAGTCCGACACACTGTACTTTCGGAAAATCTCCCAGGTCCTAGCGCTCCGTTTAGCCGCTGAATATTCCCTTTCCTAAAATGCACATTCTTGAAAATGAGATTGTAATGTGCCTGAACTGATTTTGTATGTTGTCGTGTTGGTTTGAGGTTTAAAGACAGAAGATGCTGCTCAGTATGTCATCTAATGTGATCTGACAGCCAGCGCGACGGGAAGTGAAGGTGGAGACGAGTCTCTGGCCACAAAACTATTAAGATAAATAAACCTTTGAACCCATTTTCACACTCCCAGATTCATAATTGTTCTCGTCGCCGCGAGAACATCTCATTATTCACATGCAGTGATAGTATTATGAAACGCTGGGCTTATATTTCCCTTTGCAATAGCCAGGAACATTGTCAGTTGCATCTTCATATCAAACTGCCCTTGCTCTCACTTCTCTTTACATTACATCTGTTAATAGAACACTGAGATGGTCTCTCATCATCTGTCGCATCGAAAATAAGAATGGCATTTCTCATGTATATGGTTTATATAATGCAGGAAATGACCCACATTGATAAATGCAGTGAGCTGTGGCCATTAGAAATGGGAACATGCAGCACTGTTGCTTTGATATTTGATGGCTGTGTCTAAGGCAGTGGTTCTCAACTGGGGGACCTCAGCAAACTTTCAAGAGAACAGCACGGTGTACTGAGCTTGACCTCAACCACTTTCACAATTGTACAGCCCACCCTGGAAGTCCAATTTCCCACCTTAACATGTTAAAATAATTAAATCGCTACAAAAATGGCTTGGAAGAGAAGTAGGCCACCACACCCACGTCAACGCTGTGGTTCAAAACATTCATCACAAACCTACATTTTAAATTTTAAATTTTGGTTCTGTTATCCATCTAGAGTGGAGAACCACTGATCAGAGAAGACACGCTTAATTTGAATGTACTTTGCTTGAGATTTCAATTCCTGTTTTGATGGTCTGTTTGTTTCACTGCCTCTTTTAGGGTCCTCTCTGGAAGAGTGCAGCAAAAATGTGAAGAAACGGATGGAAACCATGACTCTCAAGAAAGAAGGTGATGAAGAGTTTGTTAGGCTTGTGATTAACAGATTGCATTGATGACGAATGACAAGATCTTGATTCAAAGTAAAATCCTGCCATGCATAAAAAAAAAAATCTTCTTCCCCTCACAGACATGTCGATATATGGCCACTGCCCAGCACATGATGACTTCTTCCTGGTGGTGTGCAGCCACTGTGGGCAGGTCGTGAAGCCACAGGCTTTTGAGAAGCATTGTGAGCGACGGCATGGCCCCTTCAGCAAGCTCTACGGTACGCCATCCAACTGCTCTCCTGACCGACCCCAACAGAGGAGACCCCCATCCCAACACAGCAGCCCCTGTGAGGGTCAAGACGGCAGGCACCAGGGGGCTGGACCCCCACGTGTCCCACCACCTCATTCTCCCCGCCAGGGACGTTCCAAACCACAGCGTGAGGGACCCAGGTGAGAAGGAGTGAAGTTCAGTTTAACTTGATATTACGCATCCACTGTTTATTCCAGTGTTATCTCGTTTATATTTCAGTCTTCAGCAGGTGGATAAAGTTTCCCATGGAACCCCTCCATCACCTCCACATTTGCCCACCCCACCAAAAAAAGCACCTCCATCTGCCGAGAAACCAATTCAGAAGATTTTGGATTCACATGCTCACCTGCACGGACCAAAAACATACAGCAGAACCTACAAGAAAGTCCTTAGTACGTCTCTGATGCAACCCATAATATTATTCGTTTCTGATTTAAACTTAAGTAGCAAAATTGAGTTTTAATTATGATAGTTCTGTGAATCTGTTCAAACGATCCATTTAATTTGATTCAGAATCTGCTTTAATAGATTCCATTTAAATTATCATTTGTCACCACTCAAAAATGTTCATGTAATGATCATGAAACATTTTAAGTTTAAAAATTATAAATTAATATACACTACCAATCAAAAGTTTTTTTTTTTGTTTTTTTTCATGTTTTTGAAGTGTTTTTATGCTCACCAAGGCTGGTCTCATTTTATCAAAAATACAGTACAGTAAAAACAGTAAAATTAATAAAAAATTATAATAACCATTTTCTATTTAAAAATATTTTAAAATCTGATTTATTCCTCTGATAGCAAAGCTGAATTTTCAGCATCATTACTCCAGTCTTCAGTGTCACATGATTCTTCAGAAATCATTCTAAAATGCTGATATGATGCTCAAGTAACATTTCTTAGTTTTATCAATGTTGAAAACAGTTGTGCAGCTTAATATTTTTGTGGCTTAATATTTTTTTTTTGTGGCTTAATTTTTTTTTTTTTCAGATGATTTGATAAATAAAATGTTAAAAAAACAGCATTTGTTTGAAATAGAAGTCTTTTGTAACATTATAAATGTCTTTACTGTAACTTCTGATCAATTTATTGTGTCCTTGCTGAATAAAAGTATCAATTTCTTTCAAATTAAAAAAAGATTACGGACCCCAGACTTTTGAAAGGTAGTGTATGTAGACAGATATTTTTTATTAGTATGTATTTGTATATTGAAGCATAAATTATTATTCATTCAGTGTTAAAAACATGCCCTGATTATTCTTAACTAAAATTTGACTATTTTACTTGTTCCTTAAACATTTCTTATCTATTTGGCTACAGTTGTTGCTTGGTTGAAACGCTGATTGTTGAAACCAATTTGTTTATTTCAGAGAAAGAATGTGACTTGGACAAGCACTGTGGGGTGATGGATCCTGAGAGAAAGAAACTGTGCACCAGACTGCTGACCTGTAATGTGAGCATATAGTCAATATACAGAAAAAAGCACACTAACATATACATTTGAGTGCTTTTCCTTTTAACTCTAGCTGTCATTTCATTCTTATCTCCTCTGCCACAGATTCATTCCATCCATCAGCGACGGCAGGTTGTAGGGAGGCGTAAACCCTTTGACCAACTTGTAATGGAGCTGAAGATGAGCTCAAAGCCTCGAGAGCGCCCCCCTCTGCCCAGAGAGCTCCCTGATGGAGGCTCTGCCCACCATGAGACCCCTGCGTCTCAGATTGGGTCTCTGCACTACAAAAGCCAAAAGACTAACTCTTCTATTCTCAGGTCTGTACTTCTGCTGCATTCTGTGGTTTAAAAGTGAATGGAGACTGAAGCTTTCAAGCTAATATGATACGTGGACAGGACATTTATCTGAACGTGTGTTTACAGGTCCATGAATCCATCAGAAGGTGTTGTAGAGATGGAGGAGATGATGCGCTCTGAGGAAACGCAGGTGGAATCTCTCTCAGCCGGTATCTCCAGTGAGGAGAGTGATGGGGAGAACCGTGAGGAATTTGCTCATCTGCCAGCAAGTACCTTGCACCCCAAACCCCTGGGTGTAAGTCTTTCCCTTCATATCTACATTTAAGCAGTTTTTTAAACTGCTACAAATCCCTCCAAATCTTAATGTAAGATGGTGTTTATAACAAAAGTTACACAAAATACATAGTTTCATCACATTTGGAGAACATAAAAATGATCCCTTGTTTGTCCCCTCTCTCACGTTTTACCCAGCTTTGCACCTTCGGGGCACGTGTACTTGGCCGTAGTGTCTTGGCATTTGACCGAAGGCTGCACCACCTGCGGTCAGCTTTCAGTGTCATGATGGAGCAGCACCTCAGCACTTATCTGTGGAAGTAAGATGCTTTACAACATCAGACTGATGTCCTTGTGACATTCACAATGCTTATTTTGTGTGCTTTAAACATAAAGCCTATTGAGGAAATGCAGTGCGGTCCAAAAGTCTGAGACCACTTTTGAGAATCATTCTTCTTTTGTATTTTCCTTATTTAATACAATGTAATTTTGGTGACACGCTACAATACATTAAAGTGCCCCTATTATGCTATTTTAAAGTTTCCTAATTTAGTTTTGGAGGTCTCCAACAACAGGTTTACAGGCATCAAAGGTCAAAAAACAGTTTAATTTTCTCATACATTGCACATGACCACAATGTTCAATGATTCTCAAACGACTCAATGGATGAATCAGTCTCTCTAAATCCCTCCTTTCCGCGAGCTACTCTGCTCTGATTGGCCAGACGGCCCAGTCTGTTGTGATTGGTCTACCGCGTACAGTGCGTATTTCGGTAACAAACGCCCATTACCATAACTGAACTCCAGCTCCGTCCGGAGGCTTCCTAAAGCTCAGCGATAGTACACACTGTAAAGACAGTAACGATGACGTCGATTTTACACCAATCCCGGCGCGAGTCCGAATCGATGATGAAACATTAGAAGAACTAGTTATTTAACCTGAACCTTGAGCAGGACGTTTCTCAGTGATGCTACTCAGTTTGAGGTACATTATGAGATGTTTCAACTGTAATTCCTCACCATTAGCATTAACAAGTGTGTCCATCAACAAACCTGTGTGTGTGTGTGTGTGTGTGTTTCTAATTTATTGCGGTGCACATGCGGGAACTGTATCAATAACAGCGCATATGTTAGCCGAGCACTAACGTGAATGACTGATGGAACATTAAAGTTTGCAAAACAAATCTTGCTCCATCCTTTCTCTTTACTCAAAGTAGTAAGAATGACAGACAATCTGCATTAATAGACACAGTTTTAGATAATACTGCAGCCCACAGCTGATTTACAGTAGTATTTCAGTAAGACAGTAATGAAGTGAGTTAGCCAAATACCTACACAATATGAAACACAATAAACACAATATCCAGTATGCGCTGCAGTGTTTGAGGTGGTTCAAGTTTTCCCTGGTGTCTGCGCGCGCAATAAGTGGATGGGCTATATGCTAATGTTTCGTCTTGACGTCACAATGAAACGGCTTGCGATTTGTTTGAAAAACGATTCGTTTAAAAAACGATTCGTTTAATTGACTCAGTCGACTCTTACTTTTGAGAGACAACTTTATATACAGTGCACTTTCAGATTTAAAACTTTGTAGGATGTTTTCATTCACTTAGAACTATGTTTCACACTACATGAAAGGTAATTTTAAAAAATCCATAATAGGGGCACTTTAACAATGAGCAAGACAATTGTTATAGCATTTCTTTATCTTTGTTAACGTTAGTTAATAAAAATACTGTTCATTGTTACTGTTCATTGTTAGTTCATGTTAGCGCAGGATCATTAAATAGTATTAACAGATACAACATTTGATTAAGAATTTATTAGTAAATGTTAGAATTAACATTAACTAAAATTAATAAATGCTTTAGAATTATTTTATTTTTATTGTTAGTTCATGTTAACTAATGTATTTAATTAATGTTAACTAATGGAACCTTATTGTAAAATGTTACTATAATTTTTTAATTGCAAATATATTTGTCAGCATAATAAATTTATTGGGGAAAAAAAACTGTAAATAAAATAAAATTTGAATTAGCCTTTATTTTTATATTTTCAATTTTAAGTTTTATTAACTTTATGTGCTTATTTACCTAATATTTCCATATAGCTTTCTTTTTTGTTGTTTTATTTAAACTTTTAATTTGAATGCTTAAACTTATTTCAGTTAAAGTTTTTCATCTAATATTTTTATTTAATCTGTTTTATTTAATTTATTTTGTCATTACATCAACATAAATTGATTGAGAAAAAACTGATTGAAAAATACATTTTAGAATGTTTTAGTATTAATTTGCTACTATTTTTTTTTTTTATTTATTAATAATTTTTATATACTTTATTTTTATTACTTTATTAGTTTATTTATAAAATTGGTTGCTTTTAAATATGTATTCAGAAATGTTCTTTTTCCTGTGAATTTTGTTTGTTGTAAGTAAAATGTTTTATTTGCAGGAAACTCCCTCAGGTGTCAGAACTATGCTCTCATCAACCCCTAGTCACCACAAACACTTACAATTCCCATGATGCCACGTGCGGCTCGGTACCCGTCCGCAGCGCCTCTACTCTCAGGACAAGCACCTCAGGACAATCAGAGCCCACTAACCGAACAGCCGCCTCCAAACTGCCAACGAAAGCCCAGACACCCTCAGGCCCCGGCCGGCAACGTAACCCTGGGGGTCGGACCAGCAAACAGGCTTTGCAGGCGAGTTTCAGGGAGCTTCAGGAGAGTCCTACAGCCAGCAAACGGCGAAAATCTCCTAAAGAGGACAAGGACTTGCCTGAACAGTCCAAAATCCGGTATCTCCCCCACCACAGAGACCGCCAGCCCTCGCTGACCAGAACTGCGATTTCTTCACCACATGGCCCGTTCAATGGTGCGCTCTCACCTGGCAGCAAAACACGCCCTCCTGAAATGAAAGGGCTGATTAAGCAAAGTCCCGCCCACATCTCCCCTTCTCCCTCCCCAGAGTCTGATAAGGGAGGGGCCTCAGGACTCAATCAAAGGGCTGTGGGGAATGAGCATAAAGGGCCTGGCAGGAAACGTAAGACCAGCGGTGCCTCTCCCCCCAAAAACACTTCATGTGCCCCTAAACCCAATATCCTCTCCTCTCTCTCCCAGGCTCACTCCAGCCTGGTGTCCTGGGGTGGGGATGGCAGACCAGGATCAACCTCCAACAGTCTGCCAAAGAACCTGGCTGCACAAAAGGTATGTTTATCACATTTATCAGTAGTTTCAAAGCCTCAGATGTTTAAGCTTAAGGTGCATTGTCATTTTTTTTTTTTTTTTATGTTCGTTGCATTGGCTGATTGTCTTAAAGGGATAGGTTTTAATTTTTAATTATTATTTTTTTTTTTCAGTTTTCATTTTTTCATACAGAAATATTATGTACTTTAATAGTTTTTTAATATTTCTATATAGCTTTAATTTCTTTTTTTATTTCAGTTTTAGTAATTTTAGTACTTTATTTAATTTAGTTGCCAAGGCATCATTTCTAACTTTCATTTGTTTTTCATCTAATATTTACGTTATTTTACTTCATCTTTTTTTATTTCCAGAACATTTTTAAAGGGGTCATATGACGGTTCTAAAAAGAACATTATTTTGTGTATTTGGTTTAATGCAATGTGTTTACGTGGTTTTAGGTTAAAAAAAGTCATTATTTTACACATACAATACATTATTGTGGCTCATCTATGCCCCTCCTTTCTGAAACGCGTCGATTTTTACAAAGCTCATCGTTCTGAAAAGCGTGGTGTGCTCTGATTGGCCAGCGATCCAGTGCATTGTGATTGGCCCGAACACCATAAGCGTCTGACGGAAATGTCACGCTTCTTACCATATTTGGAACATCAGCTCCCGAAGCAAAGCAATATTGACAGATGATAATGTCGGTCCTACCTTATCAATTCGAGCCCGAATTTGATCCGGAAAATGCAGATGACCAAGCTGATCGATCAACTTTGCCAGCGCGACTGGACCAGAACGTATCAGATTGGTAAGTTTGCATTTGTTATCGTAGAAACGGCAAACAAGCGCTACTCTATACTGCTCAAAACTCGTGTTGAATAGTCAGTAGCAAATTCTTAAAAAATGAAAACATACTTACAGGCTGTGTCTGTGAGTCAGAAGCACCAGACTGTACTTGCAAAGATGGAATTGCCCCACTTTTTAGAATCAGCCTTTGTGCTCTCCCAGGTGCTAGAAACAGTCCTCCGAAAAATGCGCAGCACACAGTCGAATATTTGGGTTGTACTGTTCTGAAACAGTGTTGTAAATAAAGCTTAACCACTGTTTTCTAATTGTCCCCTCTTTTGGAAGGCCAAAAAAAGTAGTTTGGCTTTCGCAGCGAAAAACACAGCGTCTCCATGACATGGCGGAGCCGGCGACAGCAGTATTACAGCGAATAAAAGTTACGCCTTCTTTCTTTGCGTGTATATTTGTGGGGGCGTGTTTGAATGAATCGTTTTAGGAAGGTGTGGCTCAGCCTTAACTTTTACAAAGAATATCTCTTTGGGATTGAGACTTTGAGCTTTGTAACTCTGCAGATCTTATACATGCACAAACAGCTACAAACACACTAAAGAGAAAGGAAAACAAGAAATCGCATCATATGACCCCTTTAATAGTTTTAGTTAACAATAACATGGGAGTGGTGATGTTCATATTTTATTGATTCTGACCATTGTTTCTGTTAATCTTTTGAATTAAGATAATAATACTATTTACATAAATGGACTTGAAACTGCTAATTGTTAGTTTAAAGGGCTAGTTCACCCAAAAATGTAAATTCTGTCATCATTTACTCACCCTCATGTTGTTCCAAACCGGAGTTTCTTTCTTCTGCTGAACACAGAAAAATATACTGTGTGAAGAATATGGGTAACCAAACAGCTGATGGACTCCACTGACTTCCATAATATGAAAAAAAAATACTATGGAAGTCAATGGCTACCGTCAACTGTTTGGTTAATGACATTCTTCAAAATATCTTTTGTGTTCAGCGGTAGAAAGAAATTCATACAGGTTTGGAACAATACGAGGGTGAGTAAATGATGACAGAATTTTCATTATTGAGTGAACTAACCCTTTTAAACTACTGTCCTTGTGGTGTGACAGGCTAAACTTAAAGCATTTAAAACTGACTTAAAACAGAATTTTATAAACTTATGTAAAATTATGTATTTGTTAATTATCTATATTTATTATAATTACTTTGCATGCAGTGAAAAACTGAAGAAATGGTGACCAGTTATAGAATCTAAAATATGCATTTTCCTTTGCATACAAATATGATCAGCTACCCAAATTAAATTGCTTTTATTATGTTGCCTTCAGGTGCTATCGGAATTATCGTAAATACTAGTTTCCTAGTAAAAAATTGGACATGAACACCCACTCAAGTCAAAATTTGAATGCGATGAGCTCATAATCACGACTCATAATATGATTAATCTAATGTGAGTGCACATGACTTTAAAAGTACTATTGATTTCTTTAGTCAAACACTTTAATGATGAAAAATACTGAGTGCCCTTTTAAGTGGTTGTAGCATGTGTTGTTAAATGACCCAATAGTACCAATGTATACGGTTCAGGAAGCTCAAGCAGCTCTTGGTAGACACATAATAATTATCCTGTTAGGAAAAGAAGATACATCAAAGTTGTTCAAGAAAACTGGCAAAGTTAGCTTTTTCAACACTTCAAGGATAAAAATACACGGTGGTAGAGAGAACAAGAAGTATAGGAAGTCACAGATTGATAGTCTGTTAAGATGAATCATCAAGGTTTAATTCAGCAGTGGTTGAGTCTCAGCTCTGAATTTAGATCCTTTTCCTTACCATCTGCTCTTTTCTCCCAACAGCCAAAGCTTCTTCACTGAGGGAGTCTGCCTTAAACTCCTCCAGAAGCACAGGCTTACTGCCATGTATTTGCCACAGACTTTATGCATGGGATGCTGAAAGTGTCTGAAGATCACTGTCGGATGACGTTTCTGTATGTATGTATGTATGTATGTTTGTATGTTTGTGTGTGTCTGTGTTTTGTATACTGAATTTCCATGTGAGTGAATGTATTGGTGAATGACCTGCAAATGAATATAGAAATACCTCAAGACCTTCTTTATGCTGCTAAACGGACTGTCAGACTCTGAAATAAATATGCCAACATCTTTCTGTTGTCTTGGTCTTAATGAATTGAGCTGCTTCATCTCACCACTAGATGACACTAAAAAGTTAGATTCGTACATTTTACACAAACATGCCAAAGGGTCATTTTTGTTGCACTGGATGATAGTGGGCTTGTACCGGTACTTCAACGTGACCCTTACTTTTTATTTAACAAAAACAAAACAAAAAAAAAAGTATTTGTGGGCCGCTGTCCATTTAAAGGATTAGTTCACAAAATTACCCCATGATTTACTCACCCTCAGGCCATCCTAGGTGTATATGACTTTCTTCTTTCAGACGAACACAATCTGACTTGATTTAATAAATATCCTGGCTTTTCCAAGCTTTATAATGGCAGTGAATGGGGTTTGAAGCTCAGTTCAAAACGCTTACGCTACATCCGATGTCATATGTCGCGCCAGTTACGCTTTTTCCGTAAGTTGAATACGGAAGGTGGTCTGGAGGAAGCTAGATATTTTACTTTATAAAGTTTTAAATAGGGATATTTTTCTTACAAAAGCCCATTGATTCGCTTCAGAAGACCTTCAAACTCGTTGGCCCCATTCACTGCCATTATAAAGCGTGGAAGCGTCTGGATATTTTTTAATATAACTCTGATTGTGTTCATCAGAAAGAAGAAAGTCATATACACCTAGGATGGCTTGATGGTGAGTAAATCATGGGGTAATTTTCATTTGAAAGTGAACTACTCCTTTAACACTGAAACGAAGTTCATCTCTTCCCTCAGGGCAAGTATTTAATTCCATATGTCAGTAATAAATGTCCTGTATATGTATAAAATATAGCATGTCAAAGTGGTCAGTTCAAAGATTTTGTATATAATAATGTGGCTATTGTGGAAGCTAATGTTTCCTGCAACTACAAGTTGCTTCAGATAAATAGTCTCGTCTAAATGTAAACTAACATGTTTCTGTATGTCTGCTTAAACAGAAAGCATAAAAAACAGGCGAAAACAGTCAATTTCATTTTTATTCACTTTTATATTATTGATAAATAATACTTCTCACAGGTATACATCCATGTGGACTGTTTATCCAGAATCAGTTTCAGTTTTCAGGAATACACGCCAGCCGGCACTCATCAGTCTGGTTTTTGACATTCAGACTAAATAAGCTTTTACAGCAAGGCCTCTAGCTCTAGTACTGGACCTGACAACATTTCTGTTCTCGCTCTCAGAGACTAGTAATGATGGCTGAGACTTTAGATCTCAAACCATTTAGGATTCACACAGTTTATTAGTAAAATCTAAGTATATCAAGATACTTTCTTATTAAGAATTGGTATAGAGATGTCTGCATTACTGTGATTCTGGTAGATTTGTGTTTTACCTCCGTTTACCATCACAAAACTAACTATCAAATGCCAATGATCTAGTTACTTGTTTTGAATTCTGTTAATCTAGAGTTTTAAGAGTCCATATTAGCTTAGGACAGAAGGGACTTGATCTAGTCTCTACTACCAAGAGTACCGAGTTTAAGGCCTGTTCACACCAAGAACGATAACTACATTAGTGTCCACCCCAACAGATTCTGATTGGCTGTCAATGTTTTATCGTTCAAAAAATATCTGAAAGTGATTCCAATGATATCATTCCTCTGTCATTATCGTTATTGTTGTGCTCTCGACTCCAGTATTCTCAAAGAATCACAACGATTATTAAAACTTTAGTTATCGTCATTGGTGTGAACAGAACTAAAGCTAATTTTGCAGTTTTGAGAGTCAGCATTAGCACAAGTACTTCTAATATTATCCATCTGGACATTCTGAGAGGCTCCAAGTCAACATGAAATCAAAATTCAGCCTTTTTACTTTCTTAACGCACATTTTTTTTGTTTTATTTTGAATGTTTTGCTGGTTATTTCAAGGAAAAAACTCTTTGCTCAAACTTAATCTTCCTCTGAACCAACATTTTTCATGGATGTCACATGGGTTATTGGACAATCTTAACCATTAGCCAAAGATCTATTAGGCTTTTTTTTTTTTTCAGCAAAATTGCATTTGGTCTGGCTCCATTCTGTTTTATAACAGCCACTTTTCACAGTCCAATCAATTTCCCACTCTAAATAGTTTTTTTCTTGTTGAATATCATGTTTCATTTGGAAATACATCTGATTAAAAAAAAAATGGGTTGCGAACGGCAATTCACATTGACTTTATAAAAAACAATGAATGCAACAATGAATGTTAAGTTTTGGTACTTGATAGTTTGTGATGCTTATTGAGATTTAATTTACTGACACAAAAAAAATCCTCAATTTATGTGCCTAAATAACATATATTAGACAAATAGATGATCAGATTTCAAAATACATGACAGAAAAAAAACCTTTACAGTCAGTGTCATTAAAATAGGTTTACCAATACCCTATATAGTCACAAGTGGAATCTAGACAACTGTACAGGAACAACAATACACAGAAAGAACAAGGAATTCAGTCTCTTTGGAACCTCAAGGGGGGAAAACGCTACCTAAAATGACACGATCTCATAAACACTGTAAAAACAAACACTGTTTACACATACAAAAGCACAGATGTACAGTCAAATGCTGAGTAATGAACAGCGGTCTTTCACAAGAACTCGTTCGTAGCGAAATAGCCAAGGACACGCTTCGGAAAAACACACACGACGGGGCGAAAAGCTGCTGGATGTGGTTTTAGGGGGCGCACTTGGCTTTTCTGTCTCTTCGTAAGCAGACCACAGAGATCTCAGGCCTCCTCCCACAGCGCTTGTGATGGTAAGGCCTTTCCCTCCCCTCAACACTAATTTTGGATTGCAGCTGGAGAGACGTGTAAGACACCGTAACTGCCCATGACTGCAGTCTGCCATAGCTGCTATTATCTGTCATTCCCTCTCCCTGAGATAATACTGTTTGTGAGTTCATCCACATATCAAACATTTAATAGCTTCACCCACTCCCTCGCTCGCAAAACAGGATGTAATTACGATGTTACTAGGGAAAGAGGTCGGAGGAAACAAAGATTGCTCCTGCTGAGCCCAACCAGACCCTGTTATAAATATGTGGTTATGGTTAACACGTGAGCTGCGTCTGATTTTTTTCCAGGAACACAAGAATGGAAGCGGAATTCCCAGAATTAAGGGTTCTAGGTGTGCACAGCACTGGACATTCTTAATCTCTCACTTCCTCTATGACATCATTGCCTTGCCTACATCCCAGTGTTCTAGGACAGCCATATTATGCCTTTAAAATCCATCAGGACCATAATGTTGTAATCAAAATGCATATGGAATGGATCCAGACGCATCTTCCTTAATGCATTACATTATGATTCATAGCATTCTCATTTAGATTCCTATGGCATTGTTTATGCAAATATAATATTGGTCTTTGAGAGATCACTGCTGTATTGCCTGTAGTAATACCAGAACGTGAGGGGGATTGACTAATCACTGCGTTTTGACCTGAGTTCAACCTTGATTTTATTTCATTCAGAAAACGTATTCAAATTATAATGGTTCAAGCTAAAAAATAATAGTGAAAAAATCCCTCAGCCTTTAGCTTTTATGTGATGAAGATTACATCGGCGCTTCAAGGGCTAAAAAAATGACATCCATTCTGACAATGGATGAGTCAGCACTGACTCCAACCACCACAAGTGCAAATGAACGCAGAGTGAGAAGAGGTCTGAGTGTCCGAAACTGTTTTGGCTGATGAATCCAGGCTCAAATCATTATAGCTTTAGAGATGAGAATGCAAGCAGATGGGACATGCCATTCTATTAAAAGATTAATGCATTAGCATTATATGTCACTCTCTGGGTGTTGTGAGAGATTCTGCATTTTTATTTTAGTTAGCCAAAATGAAATAGCTGTATTTACATATAGTTTGATATAGATAAGAACAATTTTGTGATTGGAATCAAACATTTAAATGTAAAGATAGTAAATTCTTATAATTGTATCTAAAATTGCTAATGAAATTGGATGGAAAGAGTCTGGATTAAACCAGCCAATCCAGTTTGACAAGGATTTTATTTTTCCATAGCCATATATCAGTAATTAGTAGGCTAAGTATCATCATATGGGTGTTTCCTGTTACATAGGGAACTGAGTCAATCAGTTCACTGTTTATTTCTTTCATTCAAAAAACACATTTTCTTGTGACTGTACTATCAAATGCAAAAGTGCATTGCTTTCCCCCTGCAATGACCAACTGTATATGGCTTTACATAAAGTGGTAAGGTCGGTCAGTTAGCATAAAAGGTGGTAAATATGATTCGCTACAAGGGCTTCATTCTATGCTATATTCTTCTTAGCAGTCTGCAAAGCTCATGCTTATGATGTGATTATATAGTGGATGTATTAATGTTCTAATCTTTCTCAACCTAGTTTCCTAGCTTGATCATTGAGAAATTACAGATTGCATGTGATGTTTACCCAGACTATCTCTAGTCACACTTAGTCGGCCTAAACTCACAGGAACATCTAAACACTCCAAGGTTAGATTCCACTAATATGGCAAGACCTTTTCACAGTATATACTTAAGTGCTACAGATTAAAATGCTGGAAAGGTTTTGCAGAAACAGCCAAACACTGAGGATGGCAAACTGTACTTCAGTCCCTTTGTCCGAGAAAGTCACAACAATGAACTGTCTCCAGCCAAAAATACACATCCACCCTCAGACTACAATGGGAGTATCAGAAAAGACCGAACTAATTGAGTCTGCCACCGATTTCTTCCGCTTGCCTTTTCCCTGCATGGCCTCCTCATCTACCTCTTCCTCTCCATTAGGATTCACTTTTCCGTTCTGTCCCTGCAGGTCCTTGGGGTCTATGAAGGCCACATGCCTGTTGAGCTCTGCTTTGGTTGCCATATCGTCATGTGTCGGGGTGGCGCTGAGCATTGAGGAGTGGATGCTGTCTTCATGATGGTTCTTTGATTTGCCCTGGTCGGGACAGCAGAAGCAGCGACAGGGCGTCAGGTACAGATAGATAAGAACCAGGACCACGCTAGCCAAGCAGCCCACCAAAGTGGTGTAAGCTGTGTTGAGAGTCTCGTTGTTTCCATTGAGGGTGAAGTTGTGGACTTTGACCACCACGTAGAGCGTTTCGTTGAGGTATTCACTCACGGCAAAGCAAGTGTACACACCTGAGTCCTCAGGTCGTACTGATTTTATCTCAAGGCTGCCGTCTGGGAGAAAAGCGCTACGGTTATTGCCAGGAGATAACACTACATTTCCAGGTAGCATCCAGGTCTTTAACATGTCCCGATGCCGGGTGTCACAGCTGAGGATGAGTGTCTGCTCCAAATAAGCTTCTTTGTCGGTTTCTTTAAATGTGCTGCAGTTCATATGAGTGTTGAGATCGTACAAACGCAGCACCCATTTATCCGGGCCAGGATGTACACACTTGTAGTCGTCCTTGAAGTCCAGAGCCGAATTGAGTCGTCGGATATACCAGTGAGCCATCAAACTGTACAGTTCGCAGTCGCAGATGAGGGAGTTGTTGTGGAAGTACAGTCCGTTCTTGACCCAGGCAGGCAGCGCCTGGAGGTCATGAATGGGGAGAACTTTAATCCGATTGGAAGACAAGTCCAACAGGCTCAGCTTGTCCAGTCGGTTCTTGTCCTTGACGAGCTCCAGGGGGAAGCGGGACACCTGGTTCTGGCTCAGGTAGAGCTTCTGCAGGCTGCTGAGGCCCGAGAAGGCCGTGCGGTCGATCTGCGAGATGCGATTGTTGTAGAGCAGCAGAACCTCCAGATGTATCAGTGGCTCAAAAATGAACTCGTCTAGCTGTCGCAGATTATTTGACGAAAGATCCAAGTAGCGCAGTTGCTTTACGAAAATGAACGCCTCCGAAGAGAGGAAATCCAAACCGTTGTGACTGAGCAAGAGGTTGTGGAGTTTGGGAAGTTTGTGCTTGGTCCATTGTGCGCGTAGTCCGGTTATCTCATTAAAACTAATGTCAAGCACAGCTGTGTAGTTGGGCAGGTCGGATGGAACCATTGTCAGGTTCATCTTGGAGCAGCTGACAATGTTACTGGCGCATATGCACATTTTGTGACAATTCAGTGTCGATCCTCTGGTCCTGGGGATCAGTGCAAGAATAAAGGACAAGCAGAGAGCCCGCCTAATCCACCACTTATTAGAAGGGGGCATTTCTGACACGCTGTTAATATGTGGATGTTGCATAAGTCATAAAATCCTCTTCAGTAATGTGGCTGTTTAAATCCTTTCCGCACTGTTTGGAAGAACAGCCTGTGGGACTCATGAGGCAAATTTAGAGCTATAAGACAAAAAAGAAACAAGAGTGTTTATGTACTTTTTTAAAAACAGAATTGCCTCAAAATGTTAACCTGTTCAGAACCAGACCCAATAATAAATTAAATTTAGTATTTTCTTTTTTCTTTTCTTTTTTGTCATTTAGTAATCGGATCAAAGAATTTTTAAATTGCTATTAAGTAAATGCTTAATTGATTGCTGCTTTTTGAGTGTGGCAACCTGTAACAGGGCAGAATTTTTTTGTCATAATTATAACTATTATATTTTAAATATATATATATATTAAAACTAATATTATTAAATAAGATTTTTTACTAATTTCAAAATAATTTCTTTTATTTTATGTCCATTGTAATGTCTCATTGGGTCTCATATAAAAAAGGTATACCGTATACATGAATGTATATACTGTATGTCTAATCTTAACCAAAATTTATTCCGATTATCTGCAGACCATGCCTGATAACTTGCCAAATGGACATTTTGTATTCAAAAACATTTGCCTGCAATAAAAAAAAAAAGCAACAGACATAAGCTACTGAATTACACTGCTTACGCACTGACATTCGACTTATATGTCTCTCTGGAAACATGCCAAAGTTGTGGGTGTTGTGGCACTGTGAGCTGCTCACCCAAAAGATACAGGTTTGAGAGGCTGATCCAAGGGACCATCCATGTAACATGGACATTTATTGTTTGTTTCTTTGCTTGTTATTTTTATCATATGATGAATGTGTTTACTGTTATATTTTATCTTTTTATCTTTATGTACTTCCAACGAAATCAAAACCAACAAAGTTTTGAATGTCAATGTATTTAATATAGGCCTATTTAATTTCAAAAGAAAATTAATTTCATTTTTTTCAATTTTAAATATAACCTGATCCCTGAACCTTTCAGAACCATGTCCAACATGTCCATTAAATGTAACTATCAAAGCATGCATAATCATTATCTTTTGTTGTTTTTGTTGTTGTCCTTGGCTCTATGGCTGCTTTAATGGTTGGTAACTGGGCTTTTAGAACATGTTATCTGGTAGAAAGCTTGTCATTGGCTGCTCCAAGCTGGCAGAGTGTCTTGGACCAGCAACAAACCAGCTACCATCTGGTTATAAGGTGGCCAAACTAGGGCTTGTTACATGGTAGCTGGTCAAGGAGCTAGCTTGCCCCATATAATTAAGAACTAGAAACACCTATGGATTTTCCAACAAGGATTTTAAATAGAAATAAAGCACGGTCTTGTTTTGTGACATAATTCGGGTCTGAGCGAGTTAAAGTAACATGAATGAATGTGAACAGTATTGTCAGGACTAGCGCGCGCTCAACCTAATGCATGCGCATAGGTTTACAAACAAGCTCTGATCTATTCATTCAGATACGAGTATACATTGCGCACATGGCGGAATCTAAATGTACAACAGAAATGTGTTTTATTTATTTGTTCAATTATTTGATTACATTTGCCGTGCCAGTAAAAAAGCAAATTTGGCAAACGCTCCCAGGCAAAACTCACTGTAAGTGTTAAGATCTCTGTGTTATGGCCTCTACGGACTCATCGTGGTGTAGCATTGCACCATTTACCCTATGCATACAATAACCCGTGATTTTAATGGGATAAAAAATACACAGTACAAAAAAGCCTGAATAAATACATTACCTGCATACTGTTGTGCCTAAAGATGTAATTTCAAAGAAAACCATTGTCTCTTTTAACCCGTTTCACATCACAGCAGTTTGACACGTCTTTCCCATTTTAAGAAAAGAATAACGGAAACGACGAGGAAGAGGAGTAGACGTGTAGTCAAGAGAGACTGAAAATAAAACGTTTCCAGCTCGGGCGCAGAGCGAAAAATGATGGCAGACACACTGATAGAGAATAACATGGGCAAGAATAAGATTACGTAAAGAAATAGACTCGCTTAACACCATATCTCAGTACTAACCTTGAGATGTATCACCGCAAAGACACATGAATCCCTTTAGAAAGTCCATTTCCTAAGGAGCGCCAGAGCTTTTCTTTGATGCAGTGTGCCTGAACGGGTGTAAATAAGCCCGCCGCAGCGCACACACCTCTGATCAGCAGCAGCAGCAGCATCTCTTCATGGGCGCATGAGCAGACCTGCACACACACACACACACACACACACACACACACACACACACACACACACACTCTCTCTCTCTCTCTCTCTCAACGGCTACTGGAGCACTTGAGTCTGTGTCCGCATTGGCGAAGCATCCGAGGTCCATCTTACAGGCTCACTAGCGGCGTGTTCTCGTTTTGAGTTATATCCTACTTAAGTGCAACATTTTTTTTTTCAGCTGAGCGAGCACATGTATTTTATGAAAGAATTTTGTTTTTTCTTTAATAACAAAAAAGAAAATATTGTTCCTGGACAAAATCGTAACTGGCGGGAAACTAGCCTACAAAAAAAATCAAATCAGTCAAATATGTTTCAGTTAGTCAACGAGAGCCTATGGAAAGCTGCAAACTATTTATTTATTTAGTGTATTTATAGCTATGTGTGTATGTATACTATGCTGGAAAATCCAGCTTACAGGTAGCTGTGTTTTGGAACAACCAGCAAACGACTGGCTTGCACCAGCTAATAACCAGTTTATACCAGCTAGAAGCCATGTTCTAACACGGTTACCATATTGAAATGTTTTTTTTTTTAACAGGCATTAGGCAATTGCAGGGGAAAGGGAGTAATAATCAAAAAATATATACACTGTAAAAAAAAATATATGATCAATAAGTTATGTTTTTGCATTGCTTTAACTCATCAAAATACAACAAATTTGTAAGTCAGTTTGATGTAATTTAAGTTGAAAAGACTTAGAAAAAGAAAAATTTAAGGCAGCAACTTTTTTACAGTGTACATGTTTCCTGAGACCCAGAAGAAAAAAGTTTGTAATTGTCTAGAGCATAAGAAACAAATGGGAAAAAGTTAAAACATTTTTGAAAAATGATATTTTATTCATATGTTATGTCCTCTGTAGTGTACACCAGGTTTTTTTTTTCATTCACCAATCAATTTTTTTTAACCAAACTTTGTATAAAGATGATTCTCAACTATGTTATGAAAGATATAATGGAATTAATTGATATACCAATTTACTTTATGCAATATGTGGGTAAAATGGCCATAAATGGGGTTTCCCATTCAATACAATGTACACCGATCAGGCATAACATTATGACCGGTTAGGTGAATAACACTGATTATCTCTTCCACACGGCACCTGTTAGTGGGTGGGATATATTAGGCAGCAAGTGAACATTTTGTCCTCAAAATTGATGTGTTAGAAGCAGGAAAAATGGGCAAGCGTAAGGATTTGAGCGAGTTTGACAAGGGCCAAATTGTGATGGCTAGATGACTGGGTCAGAGCATCTCCAAAACTGCAGCTCTTGTGGGGTGTTCCCGGTCTGCAGTGGTCAGTATCTATCAAAAGTGGTCCAAGGAAGGAACAGTGGTGAATCTGTGACAGGGCCAAGGCTCATTGATGCACGTGGGGAGCAAAGCCTCGCCCTTGTGGTCCGATCAAACAGACGAGCTACTGTAGCTCAAATTGCTCAAGAAGTTAATGCTGGTTCTGATAGAACAACCGCAATAGAAAGGTGTCAGAATACACAGTGCATCGTAGTTTGTTGCGTATGGGGCTGCATAGCTGCAGACCAGTCAAGCGTCCCCCGAAAGCGCCAACAGTGGGCACGTGAGCATCAGAACTGGACCATGGAGCAATGGAAGAAGGTGGCCTGGTCTGATGAATCACATTTTCTTTTACTTCACGTGGATGACCGGGTGCGTGTGCGTCACTTACCTGGGGAACACATGGCACCAGGATATGGGAAGAAGGCAAGCCGGCGGAGGCAGTGTGATGCTTTGGGCAATGTTCTGCTGGGAAACCTTGGGTCCTGCCATCCATGTGGATGTTACTTTGACACGTGATGTACCACCTACCTAAGCATTGTTGCAGACCGTGTACACCCTTTCATGGAAGCGGTATTCCCTGGTGGCTGTGGCCTCTTTCAGCAGGATAATGCGCCCTGCCACAAAGCAAAAATGGTTCAGGAATGGTATGAGGAGCACAACAACGAGTTTGAGGTGTTGACTTGGCCTCCAAATTCCCCAGATCTCAATCCAATCGAGCATCTGTGGGATGTGCTGAACAAACAAGTCCAATCCATGGAGGCCCCACCTCGCAACTTAAAGGACTTAAAGGATCTGCTGCTAACATCTTGGTGCCAGATACCACAGCACACCTTTAGGGGTCTAGTGGAGTCCATGCCTTGACGGGTCAGGGCTGTTTTGGCAGCAAAAGGGGGACCAACACAATATTAGGAAGGTGGTCATAATGTTATGCCTGATAGGTAGCCTGACAAGCCAGACCCACATCAAGATGTTGGGTCTGGGAACACACCATTGGCAGGGCTCAATCCGAGGGGCGGGATAAACGGTTGTCTTTCAGATTCCCTCTGCATGCAATAGGATAGCGCTACAACCAACCAGAGCAACGAAGAAGGTGAAGCGGAGCTAGTTGATAGATTAAACTTTTGCCGTATCCGGTCGGCAAAACTCCAAACACATCTTCCTTTTTTAAGAATGACTTCAGTGCCGTTCTTTGTTCTTTTCTCAAAGAAAAGCTTAACTCCAAGTCTTCCAGAGTCGCGGCCAAAGCCGATTCGAAAGACCGCTGTTCGCCAGCTTCTTTGTTTTCAAGTAGCACGCGGAACCGTTGCAACTCTGCCGTCATTATGTTAAGCCCGCCCACCGACTCTATACACGATGTGATTGGCCTGACTAGAGTTTGGTTTTTCAAGCTCGCAAGCCAACGGAGAGTTTCTAGACGACCCTCGCTGCAAATTACATTTGCTGCCGCTAGGGTGCATCTAGATTTCTAGGCTAGGTGTATCTATAAAATGTATCTAATTTGCATATTCATGTATTCTTGGGGCAACATGTAATGAAAAAAGTGTAATAATGGCAAAATTTTTATATTAATATCTAATATTTCATGGGAATATTGTATTGTAAATAATTTCTTTCCCTATTCACTTGTCTCTGGTGTCCTGGTGTCCTCTACAGTGGACATGTATGAAATCAATGCCCTGTTTTGTAACAGAAAGTTATTTTGATTAGAAACCCCAAAACATTTTCCTGAGATGTTGATTTATGACAAACATTTTGAAAATTTGTCCAATTTAAATGATAAATACAAAATATCAGATTTCCATAAGAGTGCTAAATTTGATCACCAAAGTAATGTCAGTCATTTTTAAAGACCAAGGGGAGGCAGTTGTCATGGTGAAACCTCCAAACATTTGGTATCTCTGAAAGCCCTTGAATGTACTCTTTACTGGACATCCAGACAAAAAACTGTGACATGTATGGTGTCAGAGAAATTCACTAAAATATAATGTCCACTATAGTAGACAAAAGTCTATTCCTGGGTCCCAGGAGGTTATACTTTTACATTTAATGTAAGCTAAAATTGTATTATGCCATTATCAATATTAGAGCATTTAAATATGATACACATATTAGTAAAAGATAAACATCAAAAGAAATCTGTCACTTATAACAAACATCAAGCAATAATCTCTTACTCAAGGGAGTAAATGTAATTCTCTTCCATGAAAACCCAGGAGAGTAGGCGACAGGCTGACACTGATGCTCCTGCAGGTTTGTAATTGCACTCTTGCATACGTAATTGCATTAGTCCGGTCTTTAATTAATTGCCTTTCTCCTTTTGTCTCACAGAATTCCTCTCAAAACAACTTGCCATGAATAGAAGTCTCTGAATGCATCATGCTAACTAAAAAAGCCAGTAAATAAGTAACTCCACAACTTCCCAGAATAGAGTCGCAGTGACTAATTTGCTAGACACATTTTAGCTCTTACTGATATCTGATACTGATATTTTAGCTCTACTGATACTGAGATTGCTCGTCTCCTCTGCTGACATGTTCTGTAGTTTATGTGAGAGTTTTCTTGTGATAACCATTGACACTGAAGACCTGCAAAACAGCATCAGGCTCTTTTTCTGTCACTCTTTTCTCTCTCAGATTCTTTCTCCAGTGGGAGCTTATGAACCATTCCACACTCAAAAAAATGACTTCTTGAATTTACTTAAAAAAGCAGCGTCATGTGGTTCCACACAACTATATTGAGTAATTTTTACAAATAACAATTTAGTTATATGAACAAAAGAAAATCAAGTAAAGCTGACAAAATTTCTTTGAGTAAATACAAACCATTTGAATTTGTCACTGTTACATAATATTTATATGTGCAGTTTACTTAATAATGTTATGTTAAATTTATAAAAGTTTATTATGTAAGGTGAACACATTTATCGATTTAATTTGCTCTACAAGTGTAAGTGGAAAACTATTAAATAACAACAAGCTTATTTTTAGAAACAAAATGCAAAAATAACTCATTGGACAAACTCAATTTAATTGAGGGCAGAAATTCCATCCAATAAATATGTGTATATGAGTGCCCACAGCCTAAACACAGGCACCACTCTTCTGCATAATGGTAACCACAAAATCACAGAAACTTCTCTAAATGTCCTACATAACTGAACATTAAACACTAACATAAACTAACAACATCTTTCCCTTTACTGAAAAACACATAAAACACTTTAATCCCTAAATTTACTCTCCTAATGCAGTCCCTTGCAAAGCATGCTGGGAACTACAGATCCACTGCCCAGTTTGTTTGTTTCACTCAGCAATGTTAAGTTCACCGAACAAACACTTATTAAGTAAAGCTGACAATACTTATTTTTAGTAGAAACAACTCAGTAAATTTAAGTTCATGTAGTTACATGGGTTTTTAAGTAATGTGAACAAGGATGATTTGAGTCCAACTAACAACAGTGAAAGTTCATTTTTTTGAGTGCATAAATCTCAGAGCTGGAGAACAAAGGTGATCACAGTAGGTGGGCTGGAGATGTTGCAGCACTAAAGGATGAATCCATATAATCCTCAATAAATCTATCTCCCATTATCTAAACCTTCCCAAATGCACAAAGATTTATTAACACATAGATTATGCTTCTCATTATTGGGGGCCAAAATTTCAAAAACCAAGCTGGACGTATGACGGTGTATTTCTGTGCCAAATACACCTTCTTCAGGATTCGAATAAGTTTCGGAACGTTTTTTTTTAGTTTATTTCTTCCCAAATAACCCAGCGTTAAGGAAACAGTGGATGCAGTTTGTTTTTCCGGAGCAGCAACGGAGTTCTGCAAGTGTGTTTGTTTGTTCCCGGTCATGAGTCGAAACCTCAGGCAGTGAGTGAAACTGCATCAAATGTCTGTGTTTTGTTGGCAATCGGCGCGTAAGTGCATTTAATGTAAACAACACGAACGTATAGCGAATCGGAAGTTATCCAGGGATAATGCCATGATGTATTGTGTGTATGTGTGTGTGTGTGTGTGCGCGCGCGCTCGTGTCTCATTAGCTCCGCCCACTGCACGCCTGCACGAGCTCGGCTGTTTTCGTAAAGATTCGGTACAGCCTATCTGTCTTTTATAAATATGATAAAACTAAAGACTCGTTGGAGATATGAAGGATGCAATATTACTCTGTAGGTACTCAAGACTAACATGAGACTGGCAGAAACTGTGTGTGTTATGTTTACCTTTAATTTAGGTGTCTTTGGTCATGTGAGCTATTTGTTTTCACATTTAGGGCTAGATTTACTAACAGCTTGCACCAGAGCAAACCCTCTTTTGGCGGTAAAAAAAACTACTGTCAGGATTTAATAAAAACACGCAGTGAAAAATTAGCACTGAAAAGCATAATCATGTTGGTTTGGACCCCATTCACTTTCATTATATGGACAAAAACATTTGAAACATTCTTTAAAATATCTTCTTTTGAGTTTGAGTTTTCAGGTTTGGAATTTTCCATTTTTAGTGAACTGTTGTTTTAATAACCTAAATAAAATGAAGAAACATGGAAAAATATAATGGAGATTTAATATGTTTCATGAACCCAAAACTATGACAGACCAAAAACACACGATCATTGTGTCTGTTAGCTGTTACTTAGGACTTAAAGACCAGGGTTGAGTGCAAGGGAAAAACTGCCAGCAGGATACATCTTAAATTATTATCACTGCTGAAGTGTGAACAACCAACAAGATAAATTAGGATGCCAAACAAAAACCATACATGGACATGGACAGACATGAGCCACTCATGCAAGAATTAAACTACTAGAAATTTGAAGGTGATACTGCACAGATCCACAAGGACCCACAGGCTCCAGATTGGGCCTGAGATTGAGCCTCCATTAGCCTCTTCATTAGCCCAGATGAACTGAAGAATTCTGTGTGTTTTTGCACTCACTTTCTTGCGTAATTAACCATAGTAAAATATCTAGCAGACGCCAGCAGTCCAGTGTGTTTGTGCTCAGAATCATTAATGTTCAATTGGACTCCTGCTCCTGCTGTGGAGGGAACAACGTTGCCTGGCAACTGTTGTGGTTTTACATGAGCCGTGGCAGTTGGGTTGCCCACCCTCTGATTGTTGTTGGGATGTCTGCTTAGCCGGGGTTTACCAGGGAGGAATACAACAGATATAGTGAGAAAGAATAAATAAATAAATAAACTGGGGAAAAAAAAACTGCCCCTGACATTGCGTCACAATAAAGGATGCTCACCGTTTGATAATAAATTAGCATTTAAATATCGAACTGAGAGAGATCACCTTTCCTTTTCTGTTCTTGCTCTCCAACAATTACTCATCGCTCTAACAATAGCTTGCAATGCTAAGTAGACAAATTGATCCCTGTGTTGTCTCCACAATGGTAAACAGAGCTGTAGTCAATGTCTGTGCCCCACCTGGCCAACCATGCAGATGGTAAACACATACTATGGTCCCTGGCAGGTGCATTTGATGTCAGTCTTTGTATAGAAACAGCCAAACTTGAGTGTGAAAGGGTCAGTAAAAGAGATAAATATGATAAGTTCACATCTAAGAGCACTGCTAAAAGCATTTTCACTGTTTTATGAATCAGTCAAATATCTAAACTTTGTAATAAAAACTATATTTGCAATGTTTTCTTGTTTTAAGCATGCATAAAAGCTAACAACATGCCAAACCAAAAAGTGGGTTAACGAAAGTAGTCATTACTTCCAGTTTTAAGTGTCACACAATCCTTCAGAAATCATAATATGCTGATTTGGTGCTCATTTCTGATTATTATCAATGTTGACTACACCTGTGCTGCTAAATATTTGTATGGAAATTGTGATAAATTTTTTCCAGGATTGATGAGTAGAAAGTTCAAAAGAACAGCATTTAGTTGAAATAGACGTCTTTTCTAAAATTGTTGTCTTTACTGCACCTTTGATCAATTTAATGTGTCTTTACTGAATAAAAGTATTACTTTCTTTCAAAAAAAAAAAAAAAATACAGCAGTGTATTAGACATATTCTCTTAAACAGTTTTCCTTCTCAAGTAAATTTATCTTGTTTTCAGGATGTTTTTATTGATTACTGACAGTGGAAAGTTACTTTGTAAAGTAATGCATTATATATTGCGTTACTCCCTTAAAAAGTAACTAATCAGTTACTTTTTAAGAAAAGTAATGCGTTATGTTACTTTTGTGTTACTTTTTCTCACATGGGCTTGTTTGTTGGGCTTGTTTGTTTGTTTGTTTGTTTTTTTTATAACAAAAAAGTTCTATTTTTGGGCACATGTAAAGGCCCTAACACACTAAAATTTAAATAATAAGGCTGAAGGAAATGCAAATTCACTCGTGTACAGTAGAGGGCGCAGCTCAAACAAACCTTTCAGCTGTGCCGCCATTCTGGACCACAGAAGAATAGGATGCAGGAGAAGAAAGTTTAACACTAATCTAAAGTCATTTTTGCTTATGGTTTAACTGAATCATCAAAGGTCAGCAGCAAGTACATTGGTCAATAAAGTGAGATTAAATGCAAAAAAATATTTGTTTTATTTAACATATTTAATTATGGGAGGTTTGCATAGTATTCTGATTTTGCATTTCACAGATTTATTCATTTTGAGGAATACTGAATCTTTTGTGTGCAGGTGAGATGAGTAAATGCATGCTCACATTTAGTCTAGAACTACAATAACCATCATGTTCACACACAACACCTCTGAACTTACTCCTGATTTCTCTCAACACGGGGACAAGGGAGCAGTCAGTCAAATGTGAAACAAAGTAACTTGTGTTACTTATTTGAAAAAGTAACTCAGATATTTTGTTGTAAATTTAAAAGTAATGCGTTACTTTAGTTACTTGAAAAAAGTAATCTGATTACTTAACTCGAGTTACTTGTAATGTGTTACTCCCAACACTGATTATTGATATCATTAAGTATTTTATTGAAAAAACAATGAATGTCAAATATTAAGATGAAAAGATAACTCTTTAATATTTCTTTATGAGCAAATATATATTTATATATATATATAATACATATATATTATACATGTTAAATGAGCTTGTTGCTTGCAGCAACAGTTAAGGCTAAGCAACAACAGTCAAGGCAATGTGAATAATACATAACTCCTAAATACACCAGACAAATGCTGGTTATTTATAACATAATCAGACTGACCAGGGTAACAATAGAGGAGCAGGTGTTTTATTAATGGGGGCAGTTCCCGTTCTGTAGTATGTTCTTCCAACTTCCAGGGGGGAGAGCTCAGTCAAAAATCAGCTAAATGATCTGTTACTTCAACTGCAGGGATTTTGTCTTTCTTTAGTGGATTGATGGATTTGCACTCTTTTATTCTTGTGGCTTTGCCAGCTCTTCGCTTAGGGGCTGTCTCACACGTGGTTCATGGTGGTTCAAAGTGCACTTAAGAACCCAAGGAGCAGCTAATGCTTAATGGCTTATGTGCATTTTATGTGCATATAGCACTTTCTCTTCATCTTCTTTTGAATTCACTGCTTGTTAATGGCAAACTTTGACTACAGTGAACAGAATGCCTTTTCTGAGTTTGTGCCAAGATGAATTTGTCAAACTGAGTAGAAATACATATGTATCTACAACTTATTATATTTCAAGTGTTAACGCAGAAGGCTACATTGATGATAACTCTGATTTTGCTGTTGTTTTCCGGATGAACAGCACTATGAGGGCTCATTAGTCAGCACAGACAGGAAGTCGCCCCCATCCTCAGCTAATAACTAAGATTTGTTCAAGCAGCTGGAGAGATTTTGCACCTGCTTTTTAGACCTATAGCTGTTATCACTGGTAAGAGACTGTCCCTTTGCTGAGTATGCTGCTTCAAAGACACACTGCCAAAAGATTTTTACTGAGAGAGACACACTGCTAGACTTAGTTCACTCTCCCACTCATCTCTTATTTAGTCAGTGGTTGCACTGCAAGCATATGTGAAAATAAACATTTCCCTTAATGAGTCTCAGGCTACTGCTCTCTAGGTCAGCACGAAGAGCATATTTCTGAGCCAAAGCTTTTGTTTTTAGTTTTTATGGTAAATTATAGCACTGATAGTTGGCAGACAGTGTAGCATTGGAATTCTGGTAAGGAGTGGTTCAAACAGAACGGCATCTTTTAGTATAGAATTGTTCCTCTGGCTTTTGGATCACTGCAGAAAATAAGCTCTTTGACCAACAAAAGTTTATGATTCTTACACGCTTTGTTCATCATTATAGCCTACTCTTCACAAATGAACACTTGTTTAGTGAATTTTGAAGCCAAAATACAATGGCCAGACGTAAAAAGCAAAAGGCAGGCTATAAACAAACTAAACCACTGTTGCATGACTTCAATGTAAACAAACTCTTTTGGTTTTTATTTTAAAAATGTCTTCCCTGAAAGTTTGAGTTAGAATAGTTTGCAAGAGCGTGATTATAAGCACAATGAGGCTGTAAGTGCGGACTAGTGAGTTAAAATGAGCTTAGCAGTTCGACATGATGACGTTTAATGTCCCCGAAAACCTCTGTAGTCCTGTTTAGCCTTGTTAGCAACCGCCCATTTCAAGACAAGTAAAGACTTAAAAAAATTACAAGGGGGTATTACTGATGTATTTGATGTTATAGAATATCTTGAACTTGTGCTTACCACAGACCTTATTTAATGGTTACCAAAAACCCATTAAAAAAAAAACATTGACTACAGGACAATGAAATCGGAAGTGCTAAAATGCTAACTCTTTTCTGGGTTTGGGCCTATGAAAATACATCCTCCCTGCAGCATTCTATTGCTAAGCGCCTCATGTGACATGCTGCCGACACACAGGCAGACAGTTGCTACTGTAAATACACTTACAACGCTTGCCCTGTCCTGTTTCTTCTGATTGGTCCCGTGATTTGACAGTGGCTGGGCTTACCATTTTGCGAAATTTGTTGCTTGCAGTCTGCAAAAGCCATTGTCATTTATTTAAGAGTTTCATATATTGTGATTATGAAAACAGAATTGCCTCCTGGCCGGAAATAAGTGAGATATTACAGGAAAGGAAATACATTTGCTCATGGCAGAAGATTTACGAGCCATTTCAGGCCACAAAACCACATCATTTCTCTCCAGTACAGCAGCATCCAATCAGGCTAATGTAATAACCCAGCCATCTATCCTTTGATGCCATCTGCAGCTTTCATACACTCTTAGCAAAAAGGTTCATTGGGATTCTATATAGAACCCTAACGTTCTTGACTCAATTTTAAATAACCCTTTAGAAGAAATATCTTAACCCTTGTGTGAACTTATGGACATTTTTGTCTTTTTCAGTTCTGTTTTTTGATCATTTTGCCTGTGTTTATGCCAACTGCATAAATTTTGGCACAGGTGTGTATTTTTATTGGAATTTTACTATTTCACCCCCATTTCCTTTAATCTATTTTGTACTAGGTACTGGTACTCAGTACCTTAAGGACAAAAATGTCCCCATTGAAACCCTTTAAAACTGCAGTTTTTAATCACAGGGCCATTTAACTATAAAATGATGCATACAATGATGCTTTCATTCTGTTTGCAAGGCTTCAAAATTTAAATTTTTACTATTTTTTACCAGATGGTGCCATTTTTGGCCTATAAAGTAAATACTCGCTTTATTCCTGTTTTCTGCTTCTGCATATTATAGAGCCAATTGGATAAATTATGCAGCTATAATTGTGTAAGTGTATTGGTATGGATGTCAGAGTGTGGTTTGTATGTGTGTAATGAAAAAAATGTGTGTGTGCTTGTAATATTTGAGCGAGAAAAACTCTACTGTACTGCAAATCACAAATCCAACCACTGTGTGTATCAGTGGAGCTTTGCTGGCATCTAATGGGAAAAATTTTGGCACTGTGCCCAAATAAAATCTTACTGAAAGCTTATTTTTTGAGATATCAACCTCAAATTTGGAGCACAACTTGTTTAGATTTATGGCTTTGATTTTTTCTAGCAGTTTTAGAGTTCAACATGTTTTATAAAATATATTTTTTGTATAAAATAATGTTCATAAATTTAAACATCTATAACTGTAAGTGTAACTTTTTTTGACGCACAAGAGTTAAATTAATACTTTCATGCTTAACAGATCATTTACATTTCATTTACATTTACAAGTATGTTTATGAGTTGTTTAATTCATAACATTTAATTAAAACTAAAAATGAATTAAAATTAAATTAATTGATTAAAACTAAATCCATGAAATTATCCCATGATGGGAAGAAAGTTATATAAAAGGCCTCGCCTGACAGAACCCTTTAAGGTTCTATATATGAATGTTGTTTTGTAATATGCAGATGCATCTGCACATAAGCAGACTTACCTGTGTTTAAATGAGCCCTGTGAGGGCAGCAGGTGTCTTATTTAACAGAAGTTCAAACCGATAGCAGAGTGACACTGTCCTGGTGGTTTAATTCAATGCAGGATCAAATGTCCTGTGCCTATGTTTTTCTTGGACTGCGGTCTTTATTTATTTATCACTAGGCTTGAATAATGAAAAATAGGTGGGAAGTCACTGCAGCAAATGTGCCCAGGGAACGCGAAACAGCAGGGAGTGTCTCAAAGTGCAAGACATCTCATCCTTCACCCTGCACGTTGGGTTTATGGTGACTGCAGAGGCAACAGAATCAGTGAAGAATCATGTTTTGGTGTCATTTGAGTCAGCGCGTGTCTGCATGTGTGTGCAAATGTTTACCCTAAAAGATCCTGTGCTACTTATGGCCATGTTCGAAATAAAACAGCATCCATAGTGATTTCCCCTCATGTCTGGAACACAATATTGACCAGATTGTACAAGTCAATCATATGCAGGGCATATAAAGAAAACTGAATAGAAAAAGACATTGCATTTCGGTGGATTTAGGTGGTTCGGCTAGAATTTATTCAATCATTTTTACCCTCCCAATATCCCTTATATCGCTGTTTATCTGTCCACGTTTTAATTTTCATTCTGATCTTTCTCTTGCTGACAATAGCAGATGGTCGTCTGCCAAAAGTTGCATGTTCTGAAGAACCGACCCAGATGATTTTCTCCTGCTGTGATCCGTGACTGTAGACTCCACCCACTCACATAATGACTAGTTTGATTATGCAATAGCTGTGTCCACTAATGCCAATGCGAGAGAGAGTAAAATTGTGTTACTCTGATTAAGAGAGTATATGCTAATGTGTGCATCTGCATATATGAGAGAGAATGAGCCCCTATATTTCTGTACCTTCCCAGCATGCATCACTCTCAAGCATGACATTCAGCTGTCTGCAAGTTTGTGATGACTGAGGATCACAGCCAACACGTTATTGGTTATTGCGCAGTAAACCGCCAAGTATTCTGACTGATGCGGCTAAGATTCCTGTGGATTTACAAGATAATTATCCCACTAATTGCAGGATTAATGGACCCCATTGTGCAGATGCAGAACTTATGTGTCATTAACGAACATGTGGCACTGTTGAGAGAAACCCAACAATGAAATTTCCCATGAATAGACCTGAGATGCTGTATTAATTTTTGACATAAATTAAAACCGTGAGGGACAGACTTACAGGTTTTTAAAAATGTTGTAAAGCCCCTAGTTTAAGTCAAATTTTGACAGCCCATTTTTTCTGTATTCTGTACTCACTGAACAGATATTTTGTTTAAAAATATAATATAATATAATTCTTAGTTTATGTAAGATACAATGACTCTTTAATGATACAGTTTCTTTGGTTATGAAGTGAAGCTGACCTGCAAATTCTCCATTGGGCTCTCTTGAAGGACAAATGGATGATTGTACCTCTATAATTGGTCTAAAAGCAGAGGGATCTTAACTTAAGAGTTCCTTCAGATCGAGCTCCATGTGATGGGCACAATGTGTCCCTGAAGGCCCTGGCAACTATGAACTTATGTAATCAGAACACAGACTGTGCTGTAATGTATTTATTCAGTTGCAACTTGCAATACCTCCACATAATCATTCAGCAGGAGCTGCAGATTTGGGAAGCAGTCATTTTATCATACGCTAAAGCATCGGTTTACACTTAAAAGTGAAATCTCTCATTCGCTCTCTTGTACTCTGATAACAGTTCCCTATGAATTTTTTTAGCAATGTGTATACTCATAAAAAGGCACAACTCTATCTACAGTTTTTTGGGATTTTTGTCAGATACATTTTTACCAAAAAAAAAAACAAAAAAAAAGAGGGAGAATGATAGTAAATAAGGTGGTTGCACTCCAGTGAATCTGCTGCCTGTAACAGGAGTTCTCTTTGTTTATCTTCATATAGAGAATGTTAAGAAATAAAGCATGATTCTTCTTGTCAGTCTCACTCAGTTATATTACACTGATTTGTTTCATGGTGTTAAGTAAAGCTCTTATTCAGCTGTAGTAATCTTGTGCTCAGCCACACAGCCTTGGTGAGATTTAAGGGCTTTAGTGACATCCTTTCCCCCACATTAATCTTTGTCATTCTGCGCTATACATGCAGCCCTAATACAGAAGCAGATTCTAAGAGGCAGATAAGATTTAGTCTTTCCTTATTGTGGTCTGTTATTATATTCAAATGTTCTAGGAATGTTTGTTTAATGCTTATATATATATATATATATATACACACATTGAACAAAATTATAAACACAACACTTTTGTTTTTGCCCCCATTTCTCATGAGCTGAACTCAAAGATCTAAGACTTTTTCTGTGTACACAAAAGACCTATTTCTCTCAAATATTGTTCACAAATCTGTCTAAATCTGTGTTAGTGAGCACTTCTCCTTTGTTGAGATAATCCATCCACCTCACAGGTGTGGCATATCAAGATGCTGATTAGACAGCATGATTATTGCACAGGTGTGCCTTAGGCTGGCCACAATAAAAGGCCACTCTAAAATGTGTAGTTTTACTGGGGGGGTCCGCGGGGGTCCAAAAAAAATGTTGGCCTGTGGAATGTTGGTCCACTCCTCTTCAATGGCTGTGCAAAGTTGCTGGATATTGGCAGGAACTGGAACATGCTGTTGTATACGCCGATCCAGAGCATCCCAAACATGCTCAATGGGTGACATGAACCTGTGTTCGTTGTCCATAACATACGCCTGCCCATACCATAACCACACCGCCACCATGGGCCACTCGATCCACAACGTTGACATCAGCAAACCGCTCACTCACACGACGCCATACACGCTGTCTACCATCTGCCCTGTACAGTGAAAACTGTGATTCATCCGTGAAGAGAACACCTCTCTAAAGTGCCAAACGCCATCGAATGTGAGCATTTGCCCACTCAAGTCGGTTACGATGACGAACTGCAGTCAGGTCGAGACCCCGATGAGGACGACGAGCATGCAGATGAGCTTCCCTGAGACGGTTTCTGACAGTTTGTGCAGAAATTCTTTGGTTATGCAAACCGATAGTTGCACCTTGATAATGCACAGTCCCATGTTGCAAGGATCTGTACACAATTCCTGGAAGCTGAAAACATCCCAGTTCTTGCATGGCCAGCATACTCACCGGACATGTCACCCATTGAGCATGTTTGGGATGCTCTGGATCAGCGTATACGAGTATATAGTGTGTTCCAGTTCCTGCCAATATCCAGCAACTTCGCACAGCCATTGAAGAGAAGTGGACCAACATTCCACAGGCCACAATCAACAACCTGATCAACTCTATGCGAAGGAGATGTGTTGCATTGCGTGAGGCAAATGGTGGTCGCCCCAGATATTGACTTTTTTTTGGACCCCCCGGGACCCCCCCAATACAGTAAAACTGCACATTTTAGAGTGGCCTTTTATTTTGGCCAGCCTAAGGCACACCTGTGCAATAATCATGCTGTCTAATCAGCATCTTGATATGCCACACCTGTGAGGTGGATGGATTATCTCAGCAAAGGAGAAGTGCTCACTAACACAGATTTAGACAGATTTGTGAACAATATCATAATAATCATTTAAAGTAGCTCTAAGTAATCAGTTTTTTTTTTTTTTTTTTTTTTTTAAATAAATCAAATGTAAATTAATCTCACAGTTATACCTACACTTAATGTTGTCACATTTTGCTGGTTAAATAAACATCACTTTACATTAACCTACTGTTACAATACTGGTGTAACTCAAAACTCACGAAGGCGAAGGAGAACTTGGAACAGGAACTTTAATTACAAAACTCACAGGGAACACTCAGAAACACCGGTATACATGAACGTCGACGGACCAACATTGAGGGAAATCTGAGGACTAAATACACAGGGCAAACAAGGTGATGACTAGACTAATTAACAAGACACAGCTGGGACAAATTAACTCATAACGACAATGGCGGGAAAACTGAACAAAGGAACAAATGCAAAGACAAGCAAAACAGACTAGACATGTAACACCTACATCACAAAAAAAGGGGGGAAAAAAATATTATTTTATTTTGTATTTTATAGTAACAATGTTTATTAAAACCATGTTTAATTCTCATCAAGTTAGTGTTTTAAGCATTAGCACAAGTTAGTGTGTTCTTTTTAATAGTCAACTTATTTTCAGATCATCAACCATCAAGCTTGTTAAGCACTGGACAAAGACACGAAGATGAAACTTTAATTTCACCAAGCCGATTGCTCACTAACCCCTGAGCTCACTAAGTGGGTGAGATGTACTTTTTAATTAGTCTTCCCATTAATGCCATCATCTCTTTTGATTCGCTAATGGAAACAAGAGGCGAGTTCGCACAAACCAAATCGTATTCAACCATAGAGCGATGGAGGCATTGCCTCCTCCTCTTACGTGACTTTCTCCCATTCATTCTCAATTACCACCACCGCTACTGTTAAAGGGATAGCTCACCCAAAAATTAAATATATGTCATGAATTACTCACCCTCATGTCATTCCAAACCCGTAAGACCTTCATTTATCTTTGGAACACAAATTAAGATATTTTTGATGCAATCCGAGAGCTCTCAGGCCCCTCCATAGACAGCAATTTAATTAACACTTTCAAGGTCCAAAAAGGTATTAAAAACATTGTTAAAATAGTCCATGCGACTCCATGGTTCAACCTTAATTTTATGAAGCGACAAGAATACTTTTTGTCCCCAAAAACAAACAAAAATAACAACTTTATTCAACAATTTCATTCTAGCCTGTGCCAGTCTCCTACGCAGTTTCCGTTGTAAATAGTGCAACGCTCTCGAGATCTATGGCAGCCGATGCTGTTCACATGAGCACCACGACGCATGCGCAGGAGCTGCACTGTATTTACAACATAAACAGCAAAGGAGACTGACTTTTTATTTTTGTAATATGGATTTTTTTTTTTTTTATCCAATTTTTGAGGAGGCACTGCCTTCCTTGCCTCCTTGGAGGTAACGCCTCTACATACATAGTATAATATTATACTAAATTATCACACAATTTACAATTATCATATCAATACACTAGATAGATAGATAGATAGATAGATAGATAGATAGATAGATAGATAGATAGATAGATAGATAGATAGATAGATAGATAGATAGATAGATAGATCCAGTGATCATTTGGAAAGAAAACAGAATGGAAGCCTACATGTTACTATAAGGGGCAATTAAATGCCACACAGGATGTGTTTGTTAATTGCGCTACTTTTATATTGTTTTTTAATGTAAACGTCACCCTAGACCGTTAGGGCGTGTTCACCCTTGACGTCTTTTTTGACAAGAAAAGGTTGACAAGAGCGCTCTTTTAGTAAAAAAAAAAAAAAAAAAAGCTGGCAGCGTTTGGTTCCAAATAGCAGCCGAGGGCGTCTTTTGTTGCTATAACAACAGCTGCAACAAGAGTGCTGTGTGGTGCAGCGATACAAAATGTCGAGAAAGAGAAAGTTGGCTCTTGCGTTGGCTTTTGAAGGTAATGGGGAGGAGAATGTCGGTTCACAACGACGTTTGTGGGTGCACGACATTATACGGGGAAGAAAACAGTATGGTGCTTACAATAATTTATTCCATGAGCTCGGTTGGATAATGCGCGATTTGCGGCATATTTTAGACTTAACAAAAATCCGTTTGACTTTTAAAAAACGCGTCTCTACTCCTGCATCTCGCGTTTTTAACCGCAAAAACGCGTCCTGTATGAATGGCCCTAAACTGATTAAAAGATAGTAAACAGCGAATTTTCATTTTAGTGCTGTTATTTAAACAGTAAGTTTGCCTCGTACATTCAGTTTACAGCATCAACAGCAAGCCAAAGAGGGCAAGGTTTCAACTGAAAGATGCATTTGCATTTTAAACACTTATGCATTTTAAACACTTAGCTACATTATGTTCTAGCTCTGTCCACGCAATAAATGCACATTCTTAAATGAGCGAGTTTATATATATATATATATATATATAGCTAATTTCAACTTGGCATGAATCAAAAATCAAATCAGAGCTGTATATAAATATTTATAAGATACATATTCACGAATACAACTCTTCGTAACTGCCTTAATAGCACGAAAATATTTCTGCCCGTTTTCGTTCGTGTGACTGCAGCCTCTGCTTTTCTGCTACAGACTGAAGCGCGCGAGTGGCCTATAACGCGCCGCGCCGTTACTTTCGGTTAATAAAGGAAAAAATACTGCAAATTTCTTGTGTTATTTTTGTGATTGTTTGGGGCATTCTACAGCCCTTCATCAAAACTTTCAACACATAGCCCACCTCCGTAAAAACAAATGAACACTATCAGTTCCTAAATTCTGATTGGGTGGGCAAGGCAGACGTTTGGGTGGGCTCAGGCCACCCCTGCCCATGCCTGGAACTGGCCCCGTGGGAAAGGCTCTATTTTTAGTAAATAACTACTTAAATTTCGGTCTGTTTTTCACATAAATTTATCGTACGACTTAAGAAGATTTGGAATAACGCACACGAGAATCACATGGACTACTTTTATCTGTATTATTTTGGAGCTTGACAGTCACGAACGCCGCCGCCTCGCCTCGCCGCCCTCGTATTTTACCGATGAAGTCATAGGCCTATATTAGTTAGAAGCAACGTCTGGGTGAGTAAATGACAGAAAAAGCAGTTTTTCCAATAATTGTAAGATTCTGTTTTTTCCTTATTTATAATTAGATTTTTATTATTATTAATTTTTTTAAGAATTATAGTTTGTTCTGAGAGGGAAAAGCTGGACAACATGCATGCTTTCATAATGTGTATAATAAGCAGCCAACATCTATCTACAGTGAAAACCTCCATCCTGCTCTTTCCTCACAGAAACACACAGGTGCACATATGGACATGGATTGTGATTAATGTGTGTGTGCAATCCTTTGTTCAAATCTGTGCATGTGTGGATTTGTGCAGAATGAATGACTAAGGGTCAAAGGTTTGCTAGTCATGCTTTCATGAATGTGAAATCAGCTCTCTTTCCATGAAATGTTATCCCTGATTTTGCTGGAAAGCAGGGAAGCATGTAATCCTTCACATCTGATTTCTTTTCTGAATGCTGTCTATTTTACATTTTTGAATGTTTCTTTTTTAAGGATACTTTTGTAAAATTAGAGTAGTGAAACAGTTTTCTTTACTTGCTGGTACAATTTAGTCACATACAATGGCTGTATAAATCTTGACATAGCTTATTGAATAATAATATTCTACTCTAAAAATACCTTCAATCTTAAAAGCAAACATGTTGTAAGGTGTGGGAGGCCTTTCTTCGCCACTGCATTTTAAAACATCTGCCTGCAAGGTAAAATGATAATGCTTACTACACAATACCTCACGAAATACAATACCTCATGATAACCTTACGATTCAGGTAACGAAATGTAGCAGGCCTGTCAAAGTCTGCCAATAGCCTTGAGTCTTTGTGTTGAAGGCTCTGTTCAACAAGCCTGCAGTCAAAGCTGAAAATTCATGGCTTTAACCTTGAGTTCAGTGCATGATAATAACCTCCCTCCTGCTTACTAAAAAGCCTTCTCTGTGGTCTTAAACTCTTGATTTTTCATGTGGTGTTGAATATCAACCTTTGGTTTTCAGTTATAATAAGAAATTATTGATCCCTGGAGGGTAATTGAGAAGCTGTTCCATCATAAGTTGATAGATCTGACAAATTTAGTTGACAATTTAACTTTTATTGGCTATATAGATAAAATTATATTTTTTTTACGTTTTATGCATTTTCTGAGAAATGCATAAAGTGACATTTTCCACCCTTTAAAAATAATGTTTTTGACATCAATCTACATGGTTCTGTCATGAATTACTCACCCTCATGTCATTCCAAACCCATAAGACCTTCGTTCATCTTCAGAACACAAATGAAGATATTTTTGATGAAATCTGAGAGCTTTCTGACCCCCCATAGACTGCAACGTAATTACCACTTTTCAAGGCCCAGAAAGGTAGGAAAGAAGTGACGAGAATACTTTTTGTGCGCAAAAAACAAACAAAAATAACGACTTTATTCAACAATCTCTTCTTCTCTGTGCCAGTCTCCTACGCAGTTTACGTTGTAAATACAGTACATCGCTTTCAAAGCGCTACGGCAGAACGGCGGCTCACCATTTGCTAGCTCCTGCGTCAGCATCACATGCATGCGTCGTGGTGCTCACGTGAACAGCATCGGCCAATGGTAAGCCATCGTTTTGGCTGTTTTGTAGGACACATTGTTGAGTTTATAAATAACTCTTTGGCACTTTGCAAGGCTGTAACCATATAGGACGTATTTAGGCTTTCAATGCTCTGAGGTGGTTACGGCCTGAAAAATCTTGATATTTTCAGGCATAAATGGCATCTTGAGAATGGGCCTGTTCTCCTAAACAGCTCATTAGTCAAAGGAAGCCTAGACTAACAGGATGAAAAACCTTGCAGTATTCTGAAAGGGGTCATACCCTGCTGCAGTGCACAGTTAAATCACTTGGGATCTCATAACTCTGAACCAAGGACACTGCAGCCATACAAAACACAAACACTACTAAACTAAAGCAATACCTATTGCTCACAGAACTAATAAAAAATGACTTTCAGTCTAAAGTATCTTGTTTGTGTTTAGGCTTTTTGATTAGTAACTACAGCAACCTTTAAAATACATTTGTTTACTGCACAGATTATGGTTTACAAACCGTAATATTGGAATAATCTGTCTTTTTAAGAAAATGTGTTTCAGTTATAGATATGCTTTATTCCGGTTCATCGAAATAATTTGGATTACGGTTCTTCAGTTTTCCTGTGTTGGCTGGGGTGCTTTAGTGTGCTATCCACAACCCTCAGTATGCCGCAAACATGGGCGCCCCCTAGTGAAAATATGAGTAGCACAGGCAGCTAGAGAAGTGCACAGTCATCCAAGATGAGCAGTCTGTGAGAACCAGTCACTGTTCTAGACTAAATTCAGTCATTCTGGTAACCTGATCATACCCTCAGGTAGGGATTAAAGAGAAAGCAGCCCAGGTTGAGGAATTATCACAGTATAAAACAGACCATATTCTGTAGCACTGCTTGTCTGTCATCTCTCTCCAAAGTCTCAGCAAACATTTCCCATCGTACTCATCTTACAGGGCTTTGGTTAGGGACTAAAAGCATTGAAACACAGCCGCTATAAACACAATGGCTAACGATATTACTGCTCATTTTCTCTCCATTACAGTCAGAATGTGAGATGAGCCCTTTCTGCAATGCTCAAATTTAGGCCACTGGAATATCTTGTTTTCAATTGATCCATTTATTTATTGTATTCAATTCAAAGACGCAATGACTGAAGTGTGGTTCCCCAGAAAAGACAGCGATCTCATGCCACCATGCCAAGGGTTAGTAAACTGCTTTATGCTCTGTAGTAAAGGTGGTTATAATTTCAGAACATTTACTTAATTGTCTTTATCAATTTCTTTCCAGTCATTCCTGCTATGCATTACACATTGTCCCCATACATTACTGTTCTAAAATTTGGGGTCATTAAGATTTTTATTTTTTTTTTAATTAAAGGGGACCTATTATACCTCTTTTTACAAGATGTAATATAAGTCTCTGTTGTCCCCAGAATGTGTCTGTGAAGTTTCAGCTCCCCACAGATCATTTATTATAATAATATGCACACCTATTTGGGTGTGAGCAAAAACACAGTTTTCGTGTGTGTACCTTTAAATGCAAGTGAGCTGCTGCTCCTCGCCCCCTTTCCAGAAGAGGGTGGAGCCTTTACAACTCATACTTCACATACTCCACAACAACAAAACTGGAGAATCTCACGCAGCTAAAATGTCAGAAATTGTCAGTAGTGGTGTTCATTAAACAGAAACCCTTCATGAAAGATATTATTAACCCTTATATTACATTAACCCAAAAAATTACAAGTGGGGTAATACTGGTGTATTTTATGTCGTAAAATAAATCGTGAAAGTGTCTTAAGCATGTTAACCAGCCATTTAACCAAAACCCATTCAAAAAACCCATTTACTTCGGGACGATGGAACCGGAAGTGCTAAAATGCTAACTCGTTTCTGCGTTTTCTCGTTCCTACAAATTTACGTCATACCTGCACTACTCTATAGCGAGGATATAAACATGGCGGACTGAGTTTGGCTCACTCACTCTATGCTAATAGAGCAGATCGTCACCAGTCATGGACGGGGCTTGCCCATACTGTAACGTCACAGTAGGGGGAAATCTGGAACAGCGTATTTTCACGCACTGCTTCTGATTTATGGGGATCATAAAAAAGGAGTAGGTGGATTTTTACCATTATAGGCTGGTTGTTTACACACACTGGACGCACATCAGTGTTCAAGCACGCATGTAAAAGTGAATTTTGCATAATAAGTCCCCTTTAAAGAAATTAATACTTTTGGGTGCATTAAATGCATCACAATATGACTGTTTTTGCTGTATTTTTGATCAAATAAATGCAGCCTTTGTTAGCATAAGAGACTTTGCTACAATGTGCATCAATACTACAATGTAAGTAGAAGATTTGTTTCCCCCGTTTGTTGAAATGTTTCAGACAAAACATGTTTTCTTTGGAATATTATTTTAATTGATTTTAAATATATACATTTCCTGCATCCTCAATTTCTTTTTCAGTCCTTATAATTTTGTAAAATACTGTGTATCCCCTCAACTGTCAAAAGTCAGTTCCTTAACATCATCCTCCAGTAAGTAATCACTTTTGCTGGGAACAAAAAACAGCACAGTCAGTATTAGCAATGGAATCTGACATGCATAATGTTCTCTGAGCTGAGCCTTAAAAACTGCAAAAGCCTCTTTGTTTGCTCAGCCAGGTGAGCATATTAGCTAATAAGACCCTCATAAGCAGAGCAGGCATTGGTATTCTGCTACATATATGCCAATTTAGAAAATTACATCCACATAGCAAAGTCAAGTTAGCAATATGTCAATATTGCAAAATTGAAAATCGCTCAATGACCTTCTTTTGTTTAGACACGAATCACGATGTATGGAGTCACTCATGAGGTGTGAAGTGCTGTAGATAATAATGATGCTGAGAATTTGATTCTTTGAGAGGGAATTGAATGAGATGCTCTTTAGCTTCATCTCCTTATGGTGTCTCTGCTTTTCAAGCTGTTTGGTAATTTGCTCTTTGGTCATATGGTTTTCACTGGCTTCTTTATCTGAGTGCATCTTCTCATTCATTAAGCTTGACATACTTGTTGATCCAATTGTTACAGTTTTCCTCTTAACTCCGCTGTTCTCTATCATCTGTCTCCCACTGTCAGCCAGTTCCACACATTTGAGTCGCTTCTCTAAAATAGCCGCCGGTTGATCAACCAGTCATAAAGTTGTAGATTGACTAGACATAGAAATCCTGCTGATCTGTGTCTTTGGTTTACTTGAACTTGTAGATGATGGTGAATTTGGTTGGATGCAGCAGTAGTCTCTGTGCAACTACCATGAGGATCATGGAGTTTTGTTTGGCTGATGATACTCGTATATAGTTTGAAGTAGGGATGTCAAATTACACAAATTCCCATGATCGATCGTCGATTAAATTAATGATCAATTAATCGATTAATTGTTAGCCTTAATACTGCAATATGCGTCTACAGCAGTGGCTTATAGCCAACAGCATGACAGGGTGTGCAAATACTGCTCAAAACGCCATGTTCCTCACCAAATGAATAAGAAGGGTTTGTAGTCTAAATAAAGGGCTAATAGGGTTGTAAAATGAGTCGATGTGATTGATCATTTAATTAAATTACTTATTTAATAACCAAATAGGCTATAACGACTAATACAACGTCAAAAATACCAACTTCGGTACCATCCCTAATATATCCGCTGTTTGACGGATTCGCTGATAGACGCCTGCGTTCAAATGCTCCTGAAGTGGGTACTTTTGACAACACTACTCGCAAGCACCCTTCTGAAACCTAAAATAACAAATGGGACACTCTATGGTCTCATGGACTTAACAGACACTTGCATGTGGCGACCATTGTAAGTTCACAAGATCGTAAGTGCATATGAAGTGTGCCATTTGAGACAGGGCCTAACACATTCCCCAACCCTAACCATTTCCATGGTGTGCATGCAAAGCAGGAGTAATTCAGTGATGAAGACTGGTTATCTATTTATTATTTATAATTGTTATTATCGCTGTGACAGGAATTCAGACCCCAGGGCTTGTCTTTTCCCTGGTTTTCTATAATTACAGTTTCTCTGTGTTGTTCAGGCATTAATGCAGTGAGTGCAATCCTGTGGACTTCACACAGGCTCCCCTGGGCTTTAGCTGTTGCCAATGGATGCACTGCCTGCTCTATAAAAACCAATTAAAATAATTACACTGACTCCCATGCAGGCAGAAAATGTGCCCTTTTAACACTTATTAGTGGCATTATATATAATGCTGAAAAATGTTTTGTTAAGAGACATTTGTGCTCTGTTAAACCTTACTGAAATTACTTCTTTTCATTTTTGAGTGGATTTTACATGAAATAATTCTTTGAAAATTAAATTTAATTATTGTAGATATAAAGTTTTGTCTAATTTACTTACTCGAACCTGGTAGTTTGATTTGCCTTATCTCACCTAGTGGAGTCAGCATGGCCCCTCCAAAGAAAAATAAAAAAAAGTGCACGATGTTCCTGTGAAGGAAGAGGATGTATTTGAGTGCATGCTGGATAGATTGGAGGAGATGTGTGAAAAGTCCATCTGACCAGCAGGGGCTAAGCTTGTGCTGCTGTGTGATTGCGTGTGCACTGTGCAGGGACTGAATTTAGTTTTGTAAGATTATTAAAAAATCTTTATTTTTTATTTTTATTACATTTATCTCACCTAAATGTTTATGTTTTTACAATGGGGTAATTTTGTTGCTCGAGTTTACACAACACAAGGAAGCTTGATTTCAATCTTTGAATTAAATTGAAAAAAGTAGCACAAATAAATACAATAGAATAAAGTTTTTTGGGTAGGTCTAACACTAGAATTCAGGTACAGAAATACTACAGAAAGTAATCAAAGTAATCAAATGGTTAACACTTTAGTATGGGGAACATGTTTACTATTAACTACAACTTTTGCTATTGTATTTCTAATTTACTGCTTATTAATATTAGTAAGGTAGTTTTTGTAGCGTTTAAGTTTAGGTATTGGGTAGGATTAAGGGATGCAGAATAAGGCATTATAAGTACTAATACACAGCCAATATCCTAGTAATATGCATGCTAATAGGCAACTAGTTAAAATTGAGAATTGAACCCTAAAATAAAGTGTTACCATCAAAGGTAAAATAACACTGGATAGTCTTTTAGTCCTGTTTAAATTAAATACATAGGCTATAAATCTTGATTCCTTACAATTAAAGCTATCTTTTGTTGTTTTATCAATATTAATGACAGACACATATTATGCTGCTGTCACGTTAAGAGCTAGTGCACAGATCCATTATACTGTTACACATGCACACATTTTCTTTCACAACTGTTTATGTTTATTTAAGACACAACCGACTGTGCTCACGAGGATACTCGCCAAGATACTTGACCGTTATAAACTCTATAATCCGCGGAAAAGAAGCACCGCTGAATCACTCACGCTGTTTGTGAAAATACATCTCGCAGAAAGTTTTAAAATGACTGATTTGATTTTATAATCTATGTGGATTAATTTACTCATACAACCTACATGCTAAAGTGAATAAATGTTTGCGGGAATTTCCCGCATTATAAGCGTGAGACCTGCGGGAATGATTAAAATTATGCGCAATACCCGCAATCCCGCTACGAAATTCGAGACCTGGTGTGTGTGTGTGTGTTGAAATGCGGTACACTGACTTTCCTGCTCTCAAGAAACTGTAAGTAGGTCAGAACAAGAGAAGAGCTGCTCTCTTCACCGCCACCAAGGCCCAAAGAGGCAATCATCACAAAATCCTGCAGTCTTGTTACTTACAGCAATGTCAACTCAAACCCACTGTCATGATTTCATCTAGAATGTCCAGGGTGATCAAATGGTTGGTTGACTGTCAGAACAAACACAAAATCTCTCACCATTTGATCACCCTTGTGCATCACTTTGGAAAAAAGCTTGCAGTGTTTGAAAGGGTTGAAGTCTGTAATTGTGGCCATGACAATTGTCAGGGTACTTATGATTGCACACACACAAATGCTCAGGGTCAGAAAGGACAAACATCTTGCAATTATTAAAAAATAATGCCATTAACCTCACTTATTTCAGATGGTGAGGTAAACAGTTTGAATCATGCATTTAAGATACTTTTAATTTAATTTGTTGGTTAGCCATGTTGATGAACAATCTAATCTCCTGTTGATGTGCTTGTATTTACCTATTTTCACACTCATGCATACACTATGTGTGTGTGTGTGTGTACTTGTACAGTTATTTTTGTGAGGACAGAAAAGGACAAATTACATTTTTCATTTCAATTGTTCAAAGACTGCTTATTGGCTTATCAGAGTGTTTCTAAGTCTGCAAAACCTACGTATTTTTCAAACTTAATTTTAAATAATCATTCTAGACCCAAGGTTTTGTTTTCGGTTATTAGTTCTGTTGTAAATCCTCCGGTCAATACTATGTCTGTTGAAATCTTGAGATTTTTCAATGACAAAACCTCTAATCTAAGACCTAAAGTAAGCTCTTCCCATACTGAATCTCCCATGCTTCCATCTTCCTGGGATGTTTTTGAACCCATTTCTCTACAATTACTTAAAGACACCATTGCTAATCTCAAACCTTCCTTTTGTTCTCATTATATTATACACCCAAGGTTTTTAAAACTAATCATTGACTCTGTTGGCCCGGGCTTGGTATCTTTTCTTAATAAGTGTCTTTTAACTGGCTCTGTTCCTGCTAGCCTTAGAGTGGCTACTGTCACTCTTGCTCAAGATGCCTTCACTGGATCAACAACTTTCGCCCTATTTCTGTCTTACAATTTACAGTGGAGAGAACAAGTATTTGATACACTGCCGATTTTGCAGGTTTTCCTACTTACAAAGCATGTAGAGGTCTGTAATTTTTATCATAGGTACTCTTCAACTGTGAGAGACGGAATCTAAAACAAAAATCCAGAAAATCACATTGTATGATTTTTAAATAATTAATTTGCATTTTATTGCATGACGTAAGTATTTGATCACCTACCAACCAGTAAGAATTCCGGCTCTCACAGACCTGTTAGTTTTTCTTTAAGAGGCCTGCTGTTCTCCACTCATTACCTGTATTAACTGCACCTGTTTGAACTCGTTACCTGTATAAAAGACACCTGTCCACACACTCAATCAAGACTCCAACCTCTCCACAATGGCCAAGACCAGAGAGCTGTGTAAGGACATCAGGGATAAAATTGTAGACCTGCACAAGGCTGGGATGGGCTACAGGACAATAGGCAAGCAGCTTGGTGAGAAGGCAACAACTGTTGGCGCAATTATTAGAAAATGGAAGTAGTTCAAGATGACGGTCAATCTCCCTCAGTCTGGGGCGCCATGCAAGATCTCACCTCGTGGGGCATAAATGATCATGAGGAAGGTGAGGGATCAGCCCAGAACTACACAGCAGGACCTGGTCAATGACCTGAAGAGAGCTGGGACCACAGTCTCAAAGAAAACCATTAGTAACACACTACGCCGTCATGGATTAAAATCCTGCAGCGCACGCAAGGTCCCCCTGCTCAAGCCAGCGCATGTCCAGGCCTGTCTGAAGTTTGCCAATGACCATCTGGATGATCCAGAGGAGGAATGGGAGAAGGTCATGTGGTCTGATGAGACAAAAATAGAGCTTTTTGGTCTAAACTCCACTCGCCGTGTTTGGAGGAAGAAGAAGGATGAGTACAACCCAAGAACACCATCCCAACCGTGAAGCATGGAGGTGGAAACATCATTCTTTGGGGATGCTTTTCTGCAAAGGGGACAGGACGACTGCACCGTATTGAGGGGAGGATGGATGGGGCCATGTATCGCGAGATCTTGGCCAGCAACCTCCTTCCCTCAGTAAGAGCATTGAAGATGGGTCGTGGCTGGGTCTTCCAGCATGACAACAAGTCGAAACACACAGCCAGGGCAACTAAGGAGTGGCTCCGTAAGAAGCATCTCAAGGTCCTGGAGTGGCCTAGCCAATCTCCAGACCTGAACCCAATAGAAAATCTTTGGAGGGAGTTGAAAGTCTGTATTGCCCAGCGACAGCCCCGAAACCTGAAGGATCTGGAGAAGGTCTGTATGGAGGAGTGGGCCAAAATCCCTGCTGCAGTGTGTGCAAACCTGGTCAAGAACTACAGGAAACATATGATCTCTGTAATTGCAAACAAAGGTTTCTGTACCAAATATTAAGTTCTGCTTTTCTGATATATCAAATACTTATGTCATGCAATAAAATGCAAATTAATTACTTAAAAATCATACAATGTGATTTTTTGGATTTTTGTTTTCGATTCCGTCTCTCACAGTTGAAGTGTACCTATGATAAAAATTACAGACTTCTACATGCTTTGTAAGTGGGCAAACCTGCAAAATCGGCAGTGTATCAAATACTTGTTCTCCCCACTGTATCTCTAAGGTATTGGAGAAAATTGTGTTTGGGCAACTTCAGTCTTTTTAAGTGACACAAAGTTTTTAGTCAGGTTAGGTAATTATTCCTCATTTGTTGCTCATCTCACCTGTGGTCTCCCTCAAGGCTCAATCTTGTCGCCATCCCTCTTTTCTTTGTACATGTTCCATACTAAGAAGGCATGAGGGAACTTTCCATTTTTACACTGATGATACCCAGATCTATTTACCAATCAAGAGAAATGATCCTTCAGCAGTTAAATCTATATCAGTGTGCTTAGACGAGGTCAAATCTTGGCTAGCACAACATTTTTTTTTATCTTTAAATGAAGATAAAACCGAGGTGATTTGTTTTTGGTCCCAATGACAATTTGCAGGCTATACAGTATTGATTTGGGAAGCTTATCTGCTTTTAGCTCCTCGCATGTCCAGAACCTGGGTGTTCTTTTAGATGAGTCTTTAAAACTCGACAAACATATCTCCTCGGTAATTGGATCTAGTTTTTATCAACTGCGTCTTTTGTCAAAAATTCAACACTTTCTAAGCGATAAAATTTAAGAGATGGCTTTCCTGCATGCATTTATTACTTCTCGCTTCGATTACGGCAACTCTCTATACTGCGGTATTTCTAAATCTCAAATTGCTCGCCTCCAACTGGTTCAAAATGCTGCTGCCAGATTTCTACAGAAAAGTTGTAAAAGTGATCACAGGACTGCCTATTCAATTCAGATTTGATTTTAAAATTCTCTTACTTGTTTACAAATCTTTACATAACCAAACTCCCATCTATTTAGTTGAACTGCTGTATCCTTATACCCCCTCCAGAAGTCTAAGATCAAGTGACCAGAACCTTCTCTCCAGACTGAAATGTATGGGGATCGAGCTTTCTCTGTGGTTGGGCCACGGCTATGGAATAACATGCCTTTAGAGATTATCATTATCATTATCATTATCATATCATCATTATCATAGATTGGCACCTTCCATGGTCATTTTCAAGTCTCTTTTAACCCTAAAAAAAGTTTTTGTATCCTGGAGGATATAAACATTTGAGAGGCTGTGGGGAGAGGCAGTGAAAGTGTAGGTCTCATTTTGTGGTTTCATGTTAAAAGGTTGTTTGTTGTGAATATTTAGATCTGGGACTTTGTTCATACATTCTTTGTTTAGCTCATGGGCAGCATTTAAAAACACTGACCACCCTGTAACGTTAAGGATCCACTGGAGGCAAGCTTTAAGAACCCAAGTGCAGTTTATTTACAAAACAAAAACAAGGACTTGAACTGAACTGAACTGAACTGAACTGAACTGAACTGAACACTCACCAACAGCGGTATAGGGAATAAACACACAATACTAGGAAAAGACGCATGGCAAACATGAGGGCTTAAATACACAGAGACTGATGACTAACCAGGAACACCTGTGAACAATCAAACAATGAACCAATGACAGAACTGAATTGAGAACCCACATGACTAAATCAACCAATGACAACATGACACAAGAGACTAAGGAAGCACATGACATGATCACATGAGGGCACAATGGAATCACATGACAACAGGAAACATGACATTGAACATAACAAAATAAGAACATGAAACAAAACCAAAACACTAGACATTACACACCTGTAGTGGGAAATCTACTCACCTTCAGATAAAAATTTATATATTTCACATATTTACAATATTTGGAGGAGACTTACGTTTAAAAAGGTTGTTGTTGTTAAAGGTGCAGTATGTGAATTTTAGCGGCATCTAGCAGTGAGGTTGTGAATTGCAATCACCCACCGCTCACCCCTCCCTTTCGAAGCACATAGAGAAGCTACGGGGGCTGAGACAGGACAAAATGTCGTTGTTGGAGAGAGCAGAGAGTGACTAGCACGCTGTAGAGCAGTTTGTCTGTTTAGGGCTACTGTAGAAACATGCCGGCGCAAAATGGCGATTTCACTGTAAGGGGACCCGCGGTGTATGTAGATAGAAATGGCTCATTCTAAGGTAATAAAAACATAACGGTTCATTATGTAAGGTCTTTATACACCACTGAAAACATAGTTATGTATATTATATTGCATTTCTGTCAATAGATCCTTATAAATACTACACACTGCACCTTTAAGCGTTAGCTTATTACGTTTGTTGAAATGTAAATTTTCATAATCTGTCTGTAAATGTTTGTATCTCTGGAGATACGTTGCCCTTTTAGGGGTATAAAAAATAGACTCTGTGGTATATAGACTTTATACTTTGTGGCCTGTTTTAGAAAATGAGTTCAATACTTAATACACTTAAATGAAAAATTATATTTAATAATTTAGTCATTAATCATTTAGTTAGCTAGATTGAATTCAGTTTTAACAGTACAGGTCACAATACAAGTTTTTTGTTTTCAGGCAATTTCTGTCAACACATTCTATGGCAGAAGGAAGAGACAGTGTCAGACAGTAGTTCTAACCTTTCATTGAAGTAAAACAATTGAAAGTGGGGGGAAACTCACATTAAAATACATGTTTTTCTCCAATGCATGTTGGCCACAATTCTTGGCATGCCTAGAAATTCTTATGAGTAAAATATCTCTGATCTGAAGTATATTCCCATTCATATTTACATTTTTTAGCACACCAGGGTGACTAGGAGCATGACATTGTCCAGCCATGACTTCCTGTTCCACAGGAATATAAAGATGAGATAACACAAAGGCCAAATTCCCTTAATCATCCATCACAGTGAGTAAAACCAAAGAATAGTTCTGATGTGCAGCAAAAGATTGTTGAGCTTCACAAAATAGAAAGTGGCTGTAAGAAAATATCTAAAACATTGAAAACCCCCATTTCCACCATCAGGGCAATAATTAAGAAGTTCCAATAAACTAAAGATGTTACGAATCTGCTTGGACGAGGACGCGTCTATATCGTCCTAATGCAGTTTGAGTGGCCAAAGACTCCCCAAGGATCACAGCTGGAGAATTGCAGAGATTAGTTGAGTCTTGGGGTCAGAAAGCCTAAATGTATCAAACAGCACCTACATGCTACAAGTTGTTTCAGAGGGTTTCAAGAAAAATCCTCCTCGCTCATCCAAAAACAAACCCCAGCATGTTCAGTTAGTCAGACACGACTGGAACTTCAAAAGGGACCTGGTTCTAGATGAAAAAAAAAAAAAAAAAGCTTTTTGGCAGCAAACCCACCAGACGGCTTTGGTGCAAACAGAGATAAAAAGTACCCCATGCCATGGTTAAATATACTGCTGGATCTTCAATGTTGTGGGCCTATTTTTTTGCTGGAGGTCCTGGACATCTTGTTCAGATACATGGTATCATGGATTCTAGCAAATACCAACAGATAAAAAATCAAAACATGACCGCTTCTGCTAGAAATATTATAATGGGCCGTGGTTGGATCTTCCATCAGGACAATGATCCAAAACAAACATCAAAATCAACACAAAAATGTGTCACTGAGCACAAAATGAAGCTTGTGTCATGGCCGTCCCAGTTCCCTGACCTGAACCCTATAGAAAATGAGGGGGGTGAACTGAAGAGAAGAAGCACCAACATGGAGCTGGGAATCTGAAGGATCTGGAGAGATTCTGTATGAAAGAATGGTCTCTGATTTCTTGTCAGGTGTTCTCCAAACTCATCAGGCATTATAGAAGAAGACCGTTATCTTGGGAAAAGGACATTGCAATAATTGTGGCCAACGTGAACTAGAGAAAAACATTTATTTCATAATGAGATTTTCCCCCCACTTTCAATTGTTTTACTTCAATGAAAGGTTAGAATTTTGTGAATTTTTTAAATGAAAGATCAAAAGGAGAATGCAGATTTATTTTCACAGCCACCTTCGCTCATATTTACCAAGGGTGCCAATATTAGTGGAGGGCACTGTAGCCTATATATACATACATACATACATACATACACACACACATATATATAGTGTTACCATATACATGTTGGTACTGGCACAGATGAGGAGCACTATGAAGTGTTTTAACAATCCTTTACAGCTGTTGCCCAATTTCTCTAATCTAAGAGCGCCCCCTGCAGTCAAGATACTCTTGTACAAAAATGAAAAGATGTAGACTATTGTTTGGTGTAGTAAAAAATGAAACCCCTTTCATTTCCACATTGCTAAGTATATTTATCAATATTTATCATTTTTATGCATTATTATGGGTATGGTATTTTACCCAAATACAATGCATGAAATACCTTTCCATTTTTAAATATCTCTACTGGTATCAAATATGCTTTGTGCAGAGAAAGGCAAATGATTGAGTGATTTTTCATTTGAAGAAATGTATAAATGCAGCAGCATCACTGTTAGCTGCTGATAATTGGTGATAATAAAGATATTAAGGATGAGTCATACCTCTGTGACAGGGCGGGTATGTGTGTATGTGTTTATTTTTGGAGCGTTGTGCTAAAAATACAGTCGATTATAACTGGCTGTCGCACAGGGAGATGGTTGGACTGTTATTGCTCAGAGGCAGCCTGGAGTCTATGGTCTCCTGAGTTGTCATGGAGACCATTGTATTTTGCCTCTCCCGTGATTGGTGCTGCCGGGTTGAGCAAGTATATGCTATTTCTGTCTTTTTCAACACCTTCAGCCTGCTGTCTTTCTCTCCCTCCTCACTCACACACAAGTGTTCTTGTTTCGCTCCTATTGTTATCTTTCCCATTCCATTAATCCTTTCAATGACAGTAAGCCCACCAAGCGTCTTTCCATGCGACTCGCTAATGATCTATTGATTCATTGATGTCGCGATCCCATGTAAGCTGCTGTACTGGTTGTCCGCAAACAAAGGGAGGAAGACTCATGTTAGTGAACTGAGAACCAGATCAAGTCATGCATCACCGTGATCTCTCTCTCTAGCGCAGATCCAGATCACCCAACAACATCTCCATGCCCCTGTGGCTGTGTTTTCTCTTGAGCAAAAAGTTACAATATTTCAAATGAGAGGGGTCTCAAGTGTCTCTCAGGGCTGGTCTCTCAATGCTCTGTTTGCAGCAGTGGAGCTTAAACAGTTCATCCTCTAAGCTAAGCTAAAATTAAAAATATTATCGTCATAAATGTTTGTTTTCCTCTTTAAAAAATTCACAGCACTTGTTGTAATGTGTGTAATAACTAAATGTGTGTGGTTTCTTGCGCTAAAATGACTGAGACTAGAATAAAATTGTCTTATTGCAAGTCCTGCAGTCCTGTTCATCGTTCTATCAATTATTCATAAGGGTTTTATTATTATTTCTTCTCTGGGTGAGTTTTACTCTCACAGAAAGAGAATGTTCAGTCCTATAGAGAGGTTCAGTTTGTAGTCCTAAAACCCAAAAAGATTACTCGAAGCGACTGTTACGTTTTGTTCTACAACATAAATTACTCACCGTCACACCTCAAACATGAACTTTGAAGCCCCTGTGTTTGTTTTTAAAAACATAAGTCGCTGATACATAAGGACCAGTGTTGGGTGTAATGCATTACTAAAATTAATTACCGTAATTTAATTACATTTCCTTGAAAAATTAAAGTAATGGATTACTTTTAATTTGTCTGTAATTTAATCACAGTTACTTCTAATGTAATTGCATTAAATACTATATAGACTTTAGGGCAATTCTATATAAAACAATAGTGGATTCAGCATCAACATTTATTTACTATATATATATATATATTATATTATATTCTCCAGTTTTTTTGTTTTTTTTGTTTTATCCAAAACATCAATGTGAGATAGATTTCAGTGCATACTTGTGATTTTTAACCATTGAGCATAGATTAGTAATTTGGCATTGTTTATCCAATGCCAAGAGGAAAGTTATTGGCATCGGATAAACAACTTAATAAAAATGTCATAACATCCTAAAATAAACTGAAATTGAAGTGCTGCACTGAGGGAAATGTGTACATATCCAAAAAATATATATTTCTTGCCTGCCATAAAACGGTATTTTGCATGATTTTTTAAATTTAAATATTAGGCAATAAATCTTTAATTAAAATGTCATTTATTTTTAGTTTTAGATTTTATTTTTGTGATTTACATTTTTCCCCCTTCAGAATAATTTTTCTGTGTGTTCTTGGCATCACCAAAGCGACATAACCGCTGATCTTTTCTTGTGTCCCTTTGTGCCTTGGCAGACTTTGCAACCTCAAACAAACAATAATCAGGGTCTCATGAGAGGGCTTTTAACAGATTGGACACAGAGATCAACCCAGGCCTAACTGGAAGAGATTGAATGAGAAAAAGCAAGTGTATTTCCTTGCAACACCCCCCATGGATCCCAAGAACCCGACGTGACCCGTACCGCAGATCATGTGTGCGAACGTATGCGCCTGTGGACAGACTCGGCGGGAACGGGAGGGCTCTAGGACCTGGTGATGCGAGGAGGGTTGCCTGCCTGCCTGCATCCCTGTGTCCTCTCCATTCTGCTCTGCAGTTGCCCTGTGCGTGTGTGTGGGAGAGCACATGTTTATGTGTGTTTGTGTGGATGTGTGTGTGTCAGAGGAGGGGCGAGAGCAGGTTTTGCACGGCGCCGCCTAAAGACACGGTGCTTTTTGTTATCTTTCTGTCTTCTCGGCAGCGTGAACATCAGCCAGACCACCTGGACCAGCCGCCTGCCTGAAGCATCGCTGACGGGGGAGGGGGCGATTTCTTTCTCTCTCTCTCTGTCTCTCTCTCTCTCTCTCTCTCTCTCGCTCTCTCTCTGTGAATGTGTGTGTGTGTGTACATGCGTGTGGGCGGGTGAAAGGGTGAGGGGCGGAGAGATGAAAGGGCCAGGTGAGGAGGGGTGTTGGGTACCTCTCTCTCTAGCTTTCTCGCTCTCTCTCTCCCCCTCTTTTTATCTCTCTCTCACTGTCGCGCGACACTAACCCTGGAAGCTGAAGAGGAGATCCTTGCTGCTGGACCTCTCCACTACAGGTACGTTCTCCTCATCTACATCTCATGGAGCCACGGTTCCTTTAACTCTGCACCTTCACACCGACGCCTGTTTAAACTTGTGCATCGTGGATGACATGCATATGTTGTAGTATTTCCAGACGGACGAGTTAGAAATGGTTTTTAAGATCTCAGTCTTGCTTTGTAGGCTCCATCACCAGGCTTGTATCCATGTTTGTGTTCTTTCGTAGGAATCTAAACCAGCGGTGGCCTTGAATGAAGGTGTTGACATACATGACATATGTGTAACGTAGCACTGAATCAGCTCACCTCAGGGGATTATGGGAACTGTTTGGTAGCAGACAATAAACATGGCACTCATGGGTGTGATAGTGGATTACTTAGGTGATGACAGCAGACATCATGTTTATAAGTGTGGGCTATTAGTTGTAAAGTGTCAGCATTGGTCACCCTGAGGGTTAAAGAAGAAGAATAAGGGAGGGGGGAAACACAAGGTTTCTGAACAACAGAGCTAGTTCTCATTGCAGTAAGTACTGAGTCATGTGCATATTACGGGGTCATATGTTTCTCAGTTGGCAGTCCCTGAGATTGTTAGTTGCTTGCAGATTCTTGTCTCACAAAGTGCAGGAGGGTTCACAGAAAGTCGACCATTTTAAAATGCATCTGCGGTTCCTACAGCTTCATCTCGGCCCTGCAGATGCATTTAAGAACATGAACGCTAATCTGAATCCTTTCCTATAGAATGCGCAGGTGCTTCAGTGCTTTATGACCCGCACTGTCATTTTTAAAATCCTTTACACACCCACAACCAAACAAACGAATGAAATACACTAAACACTGAACTGTGTGTTTATGTTCATGTGCATGCACATGGGCATTAGAAGCATCACTGGCTGATGATAGCATCATAGAAAATTTTTTTTCATGTTGATTATTTACAGTACGCCATGACATAGGTAATGAATATGTAGGTTTCTAGATCACAGATCTTGACACAACAAATGAGTATTTCTCTGTAGTGCTTATTATGGAGCTATAGCGACCGTAAAATGTTGGCAAAGCTTGTCAGATCATCTAAAACATATGCTAGTGGCATGTAAATTAACTGCTTTTATGATTCAAATATAATGACTCAACCTGAATACATTAAGCTATACCAATGAAAGTGACTTTTAGTGAAGTGTGCACCACTACCGTCAACAAAATGGCAAAAGGAATTTGTTTATGTTCACTTTAAAAGTTTAGTTTCGGTCAGACTAAAACAATTTGTCTAAGCCTTCTGATTTTTGTGAAGTCGTTCTAACAGGCCTATAGATAATGTTATTGTAGATCAGTTTTGTCTAGCATGTACAGTACTATTCAAAAATTTGAGGCAATTGTTTTTCTTTAAAGAAATTAATACTTTTGTTCAGCAGGTGATCAAATAAAGACATTAATAATGTTACAAAAGATTTGTATTTGAAATAAAGTTTGCCATCATAGGAATAGTGTTTTAAAATATATTTAAATAGAAATATTTTAAATTGTAATATTTCAAAATAGTATTGTTTTTACTATATTTTGGATCAAATAAATGAGCATACAAGACTTCTTGTCTGTGTGACTACAATTAGCCTTGGCATTGTGCACTTGCTCAGAAGACAGAGATGATGTTTCATGCGTGTTAATCCTTCAAAAATTGTATTACGCTTTACGCTTTGTGTCATGACCAGTATTCTTGGACAGACAAAGACAGACAATAGCTCAACTACTCACCTGCTGTAGTTAAATTATGACTGTGCATATAAACGTAGTGAAAGATTGTTGTGAATGTTGTGAAAGAGAGACTCACAATGTTTACACTTTTCAGTGAATTCAGTCTACCAATGGCTTACTTTATGTTTGTTTCTACACATTTGACTGAAAGAAAGAAGTGTTTTAGCAACAAATTACACACTTAACTGTAATATCGTCCCGTAGTCACTTTTAAAAGTGGTGGATTGCCTAGCACAACAGAAATCCTGCCTTAGTAGTATCCTAATGATTCAGAACATCACAGGTTCAATCCCAGGAAGTCATCTGGAAAGTTAGAGTTCACCAATCACTATTGTGTCCCTTCATCTCAGGTTAAACAAAATATGTTTTTATGCCATTTGTTAAAGTATTTTTGTAGTAATTAGTCTGTGGGCGACAGTCTGTAGATTGTGTTGTTTTCACTTAAAATCCCCCTGTAGTCAATAATTTTATCCCTTAAAACTCATCTTTGATCACCAAAATGAAGTTTAAACGTTTTTTTTTTCTTGGGAAAAAATGTCTTCATACCTAAAAATAGGTTGAATGTAACTCTACACCCTTGCTTCATTTAGTATACGCGGAACCATGAATATGCAAATTAGCCCCGCCTCCATTCACTTACACCAGCTCAGAGATCCACTCGCTCAACTTTACTGTAGTAAACGCTGCACAATGGTATCGCTCTTTACAACGTCGGACACATAACTGTAATTAATATGACTAGCCTTTTGCTTGACTACGTTATCAAACAGCTAATAATGTGTTGCTAATGTTACACAAACCATGTTCCCGTTCGCCATCTCAGTCTGCCTTCTAATCTGTATCCTTAGAAACTCTTTGAATAACTTCAGTCAGAGGAGAAAGGTATAGTCCATAACATCATAATATACATCATATACATAATTCACCCACTATATTGCTAAATGTACACAATTTTTCATATCGACAGAAGAATATACCGGGATAACCTGGCTTTTCTTGAGACTCCTCCGCTTCGCAGTTAATGATATGCTAAAGCCCGTCCACATGTTGACGTGATTGGTTACAAGGTAGTTTGTGTTGTAAGGAACACCAGTGATTTCAAACCACGTTTTTCACTGCAGTTTTAAGTAGAAATTAAAGCTGCAAGCAGCGATGAAAGGGCACTCGCACCCGGGAGCACTGCCACCCGGTGGCCTCAGGAAAACAGTGAATAGTGGGCGACATGCATTTAAGTGGGTAAATATAGGAGAAATATGGCAAAGTCACTTCAATGTGCCACACTTCCTGCTGCCAGCAGGTGGTGCTTTGACTATAACCGAATATTGGCATGTAGATGTCTTCAGGCCTGGACTATTATCAAACGTGAAGTTTGGGGCAGATCGGACACTGTATGCCTGAGTTACAACAGCTTCCTGTTTTGTGGCGTAAATCACATACATTAGCACTTAGCCAAGTTTTGCTTGATTTAATGTGTTTCTAGCATGTTTAGGACTTGATTGCATATTTAAATGTGTTTCTGGGAGGGAATTACAGTGTAAAGTATGCCATTTCCTGTTGCCAGCAGGTGGCGCTATGACTAACTAATATTGGCATGTAGTTGTCTTCAGGCCAGGACTCTTATTCAAACATGTGAAGTTTGGGGCATATCGGACATTGTATGCCTGACTTACAACAGCTTCCAAAGACATCAGACTTTGACAGGCCGCCACGGACACGCCCTTCAGCGAAAACTCAAGATCTTCACAATTTAACATCACCAAGGCCTTTAGATTAGACTGACCAAACATGATGTTGTTCTGGTTAAATCTCAATGAGGAGTTAATCACAGTGTAAAACATGGTCTTTCCTGTTGCCCACAGGTAGCGCTATGCCTGTAACTAAATATTTGCATGTAGATGTCTTCAGGCCAGGACTCTAATAAAACGTGAAGTTTGGGGCAGATCAGAAATTGTATGTCCAAGTTACAACAACTTCCTGTGTCATGGCGAAACATTGAAATTTGTCAGGCCACCACGGACACGCCCTTTGGGGAAAACTCAAGATCTTCACAATTTAACATCACAAAGGCCTTTAGATTAGACTGTGCAAATATGATGTTGATCTGATTAAATCTCTAGGAGGAGTTCGTTAAAGTACAACATCTGGAAATGGCAAAATTTGCAACAATTTTGCAAAGAAAATTCAAAATATCTCACTTCCTGTTGGTTTTCAGATTTCATACCAGGAGACTTTTTTGTAGGTATTGGGCTGTTACATGTGTGTACCGAATTTCATACCTGTACGTGAAACGTAGCGGGAGGGGCACTTCGTTGAAATGTTGTAGGTGGCGCTATCGAGCAATTTTGCCATGCCTAATTCTGAAACTCATATGTAGATGTCTTTAGGCCAGGACTCTTATCAAACATATGAAGTTTGGGGCAGATCGGACATTGTATGCCTGACTTACAACAGCTTCCTGTGTCATGGCGAAACATCAGATTTTGTCAGGCCGCCACGGACACGCCCTTCACCGAAAACTCAAGATCTTCAAAATTTAACGTCGCAAAGGCCTTTAGATTAGACTGACCAAATATGATGTTGATCTGATTAAATCTCTAGGAGGAGTTCGTTAAAGTACAACGTCTGGAAATGGCAAAATTTGCAACAATTTTGCAAAGAAAATTCAAAATATCTCACTTCCTGTTGGTTTTCAGATTTCGTACCAGGAGACTTTTTTGTAGGTATTGGGCTGTTACATGTGTCTACTGAATTTCACACCTGTACGTGAAACATAGCGGGAGGGGCACTTCGTTGAAATGTTGTAGGTGGCGCTATCCAGCCATTTTGCCACGGCTAATTCTGAAACCCATATCAGACGTAAATTTTCACCACTTTTGATGCGTGCAAAGTTTCATGAGTTTTCGAGCATGTTTAGGCCATCAAAAATGCGATTCATTTGGGAGAAGAATAATAATAGGCTGAGCAATTCCAATAGGGTCCTCACACCATCGGTGCTCAGGCCCTAAATACTGAGCAATGGTGTCGACTTTGCACATGGTTTGTCTTAAAGCATATTAAAAACACCACATAGATATATGAACAACATTAAAAACTTGATTTTCACTGCAGGGGGCTTTAAAGAGTTCACCCAAAAATGAAAAATTTGGCGTTATTTAAGCACCCTTGTGTTGTTCAAAACCTGTATGCCTTTTTTTACATGAAACACAAAGACATTTTGAAAAATGTCTCACTATGAAAGTCAATGGGGTCCATTAGTTGAAACATTCTTCAAGATATTTTCTTTTGTGTTCCACAGAAGAAAGTAAGTCATACAGGTTTGGAACATCATGAGGGTGAGTGAATGATGACAGAATTTTAATTTCGGGTGAACTATCTTTTTAATTTTTAAACACTAAAGCACCAAACAACTTTAAGAAGAAGAGGACAGGGCTAAAAAGTTATCACTGTTATCATCACAATCAAGCTCATCATAGTCATGTGGATAATCATGCAACTGTAGCTCTAACTGCTTTTTGTCTGGACAAACCACAGTTGCAATATCTTCCAGGTAAAGAACAGCCCCTTCCCTTCAGTACAACAATCAGTTAACTATGAGATCATTGTGGTCACGATCCTTGGGCAGAAAACAAAATCTCTGTGCTTACAGAGATGTCCTAAAACATAAGTTTATAGCTGAATTAGATTTTTTTTTTTTTAACTCTTGTCATAACACTGACCACATTGTGTCACAAGGGAGAGTTTGTGCCCTCAGGGAAAAACTGGGTGGATTGATGCAGTGGAGAAATAAAGCTGGTCCAGTGTTTTTACAGTAAAATATGATATTGTAAAGTTGAGAAATGATGCATGTGAGGTAGTGTGCAAGGTGAGGTTATGACCATAAACACAGACCACATGATTGCCAACAGTTTAAAGACATTGAAAGGGTGTGATTTATGCATGTATGTTTGTGTGAATCAGACATGAAGTTTGTATTTTGTATTTGTATTATCAATACAAATTTCATTATTGAATTTGATTCTGATTCACAAGCTCTTGGTTCAGTTCTGATTTTAATTCTGATTCATTTGGCCATATTTCAGTTATAATATCCATTTTGCTTACATATGAATGTATGATAAAACAATAACTTGCAATGATAACTTGTTGATTCAATAACTGCTCTAATTGATTCAAAGTTGATGGCTCTCAAATTAATTTAGTGAAGGATCCATCAGACTTAAATTAAAACAGTAACTCCTATTCGTTATTCTTTTTAAATGATCCAATAAAAGGACTGACTTATGAGAGTCAATTGTTTGTGAATCGAACTACACTAGTTGTGCTGTATGTTTTTTGAGCATATGAGTCATTATTTCACTGTACACATCCTTTTTAACTTACCACATTCAATTCTGACTGCAAACTCGGGTAAAATATGATTTCTTATGTTGTAGTGTAAATATTAGGATTTTAAGAATGCATTATTTTTAAGAATGCATTTATTATAAGAATTGGCTTATTCCTCAAGTTGCTTGCTAATGTTGTTGTCTCTTTCCACAGTTCCATCATGTCTCATTTACAGTTGCTGGACTTAAAGCGCGATGGAGCACCAGGGACTTCAAAGGTGAATATCTGAAGATGAAACTGGACATTGTAACACTAATCTGCCCCAACTCCAGAGTCCGACCTCTATCAGCATGCCGTAACGTCAACAGAACCTCATTATTGAACGGTACTGCTGGACCCCACTCTTCAGCAGGGGAGGATGGGTGATAGTCCCATGAAAATCACCTCCGCCCACAATCCTTATTCCATCCTCTCATGGAGCATACAACCACCTACAACACACTGTGGAACATCACCCACGCCACCTCTTGGCGTCCGAATGCAACCCAGCCTAACGCCTCAGGACTGAGTGTGCCCAGAGATGGACACCTCCTCCAGACGCTCGCCCTGTGCACCATGCTCCTGATGGACATACTGGCTATAGTGGGCAACTTAGCCATCATCACTGTCATTGCCAGGACGCCTCGACTACGCAAATTCGTGTTTGTCTTCCATCTCTGCCTGGTGGATCTCATCGCGGCCCTGGTGTTAATGCCTCTGGGTATGCTGTCAGGTCAGGGCTTTTTCAACAAGGCTCTGTGTCAGGGTTACCTGTGTCTAAGCGTGGGACTGATCAGTGCTGCTATCCTCACTATCTCAGCCATCAACGTTGAGAGATACTACTACGTCGTTCATCCCATGCGCTATGAGGTGAAAATGACCATGGGGCTGGTGGTTTCGGTCTTGATTGGAATATGGATTAAAGCCATCCTCATGTCTGCATTCCCTTTACTCGGCTGGGCGCTTGAAAGAGAGGAAATGGGACCGGCACTGGGGAAAGTTATGGGAAAAATTGCTGAACCAAAGTGCTGCTCGCTCCACTGGATGGACGGAGGGCCCCAACAGCTGGTGTTCATGGTCCTTTTTACGCTCATGTACTTCCTGTGTCCAGTGCTTATCATCTTTGTGGTGTACTGCAACATGTTTAAGGTGGCCAGGGTGGCCGCCATGCAGCAAGGCCCGGTCCCCACATGGATGGAGACTCCTCGGCCACGCTCTGAATCTCTGAGCAGTCGCTCGAGCATGGCGGCCAGCCTCAGTGGGGCTCGGACCACCCCTCAGAGGACTTTTAGTGGGGGCAAGGCTGCGGTGGTCCTAGTCGCTGTAGGAGGTCAGTTTCTTGGGTGCTGGCTGCCTTATTTCTCCTTCCACCTGTACTGCGCCGTCATGCCGTCCTCTCTCGAATCCCTTGCACGCATGGCCCAGCTAGAGGACGTGTTCACCTGGATTGGGTACTTCTGCTTCACCTCCAACCCTTTTTTCTACGGCTGTCTGAATAGGCAAATCAGGGAAGAGCTGGCCAGAAACCTGGCCTACGTTTTCAAGTGGGGGCGTCCCGGTGAGGAAGAGCAGCTGCCCAGTCGAGAGGCTTCTATCGAGGAGAACTTTCTCCAGTTTCTTCAGGGCACAGGTTGCAATATGCGGCCAAGGAATTCCCAAAGCATCTCCATCCCTCAACAGGAAGAGGACAATCCTATCTCCACCGAGCTCCAAAGGCCATCTGTCGACTTCCACATTCCTGGCCAGATCATGGAGGAGACCTCGGAATTCATAGAGCACCAACACATGAATGATCTTAATATATCAGACAATTGTATCAAGACTAAAGCAGAACTGCAAGGTTGATATTTTCAGACGTGAAATCTTTATTTAATGTATCATATATTGTTGCTATGTTTTACCATTGGATCTTTTTATACTCTGCCCAAGAATTTGTACATAGCTTGTTTTAAATTTTTGGTTGGTAGATTTCTGTCATATCCAAAGCATATTTTTTCTTTTCAGGAGAGATGTTGGACTGATAAAATGACCTCATTCCAGCACATTACCACTAGACAGAAACTTATTTAGATAGATTCAGCAACATTTGTCCAAACAATGTAACATGGAAACAACATTGTGATGTGGAATCTGTATTCACAAAGTGGTATGAACAGCAAGTGGTTGATGTTACAAATTTTTAAGGCTCCTAATGTTAATTCAGACAACAAATGAGTATAAAATTGGTTAATAATTCAGTATTGTAACAACAAAATTTGGAGCATGCACTAATATTGAACCAAGATTGTTTGTGTGGTGGGTAGATTCTAATTCTTTAGTTGCCATAAAATTATGGCTGTCCGCAATGTCATATTTTGAAAAGTTTTTTCCTCAAAAATTAATTAAAAAAAACATTGAAACAAATATAGTCTGTGGTGGTGGTGGTGGTGTACAAGGACTTTCATTTTTCAAAAGTCTGGGGATGGTACGATTTTAAAAAATGTTTTTGAAAGAAATCTCATGCTCACCAAATCTGCATTTATTTGATTTTTAATTTAGATTTTTTTTATTTATTTATTTAAAAACAGCAATATTGTGAAATAATATTACAATTACAATTGAATTTTTGATTTGGTGCTCAAAAACATTTCTTATAAATATTGTTGAAAACAATGTCTAATATTTTTGTGGAAACCATGATACGTTTTTAGGGCGCCTTGTTAAATAGCTCAAAATAGCAATTTATTTGATGCTTTTGTAACATTAAAGTCTTTACTGTCACTTTTAATCAATTTAATGTGTCCTGCTGAATAAAAGTATTCATTTCTTTAAAAAGAAAATTACTGACCCCAAACTTTTTAAATATACTGTATATTCAGACCAATCAAAAAAGATGTTTACAATCAAAGAGAACAGTGTATTCTGGTCATTTGAACAATGAAGGACACGCAAATGAACAACTCTAACAGAATGTGATGAATTCCCAAATTGGAAATGTTCTGAGAGTTCATCAAGATGCACATTCATACGGAAAGCCTCGCTAATCAGCCGTAGAGATACAATCTTGGGTTGAAAAAAAAAGTGAAGTGTGTTTACAGAGAGTAAAAACTGCCTCAGTTTGTTCAGTCACATTTTCCACACCTTGTGACATGAAGATGGCGACTTCCACTCCAGGGCCTCGGGTTTGGTGAAGCACCTGATCCACAAAATGGCGGGGGACAATCAGATCAACAATCGGGTCAGCTGCAAACATGTGCCACTACAGATGTCCTTTGAGATTTTGTACTTCTCCACCCACTCCCATATAAGATAGCAATACTGCTGTTATTATTTTTATTTCATAGATGTGATAAAGATTGTATACTACACCTGCTGTAGGCTGTTTCACTCATTAGCAGGTTTCACATCAGATGGGTTCTCTGATATTGGTAAAAGGTAATAGCAATTCATATGTCTCTCCTCGCTGCATGAACCACAAGAAAGTCCAGCTGGCTCAAAAACAGAATGGTTGCGTATGCTAAATATCTTAAAGAGAGTTTGAGAGAAGATGTAGTGTAAGATACATAGGCCTACATTCCTTGTTTTATATCATCAACATTTTAATGTAGTTATCCATACTGTTTTAATCTCGATATTAAAAAAAAAATTTTGGACATGGTGCACACATTTTTTTTGAAGTACCTTGACACTGTACAGTACCACCACACAACTTTTTAAGGAATTAAAAAGTTTGAAAGCCTTTTTGTATCATCAAGCTTGTAACATGAAGTTTGTCTGAGATACTTTTCAATTTCTGCCACAGAATGAAATTCTCAACAGTCTCCTGCATTATTAAAATAAGCTGTTTTGTTTCTTTGTCGTTCTTGTGATGCAGATAAGTCTCCTCTCACTGTCAATGGCCTTCTGTTTATGGGTAAACTCCTGTGTCAGTGCAGTGTGAGTTCTGTTGTGTTTTGCCATAAGCAGAATGAGCTTGTTGTGGCCTCAGTATACAACAGTAAAGTTAATGTCCATATAACCAACTTCTTCGTTGCTATTTTGGTGGTAGCTGTTTTGAGAGTTGGAGGTGAAAGGCAGTAAAGACACAAGGTTTCTAATTTTGGAGGTGAAAGGCAGTAAAGACACAAGGTTTCTAATTTTCCCTTGTAATGACATTATTGCTGGCTGTTGTTTTGATAAAATAGAGAGGAGAGAAAAGTACACTGGGTCACAAAGCAACTAAAAAACAGAAAAATTAATTGAGGGGCAATCTTAATTATACATGCAGTACCCTTCAAAAATTTGGGGTCAATAGGATTTTTAATACCTTTATTTAGCAAGGATGTATTAAATTGATCAATTTACTTCCTTAAATTTACTAGAATCCTGAAAAAAAATTATCATGGTTTCCACAAAAATATTAAGCAGCATAACTGTTTTCAACATTGATAATAAGAAAATGTTTCTTGAGCATCAAATCAGCATATTATAAGGATTTCAGAAGGATCATGTGAAGGATCACTGAAGACTGGAGTAATGATGCTGAAAATTCAGCTTTACCATCACAGAAATAAATTTCATTTTAAAACATATTACAATAGAATACATTTATTTTAAATTGTAATAATATTTCACAATATTTCTGCTTTATTGTATTCTTAAATCAAATAAATGCTACTTTGGTGAGCAAAAGAAACTTTCAAAAACATGAAAAAAATCTTACAGACCCCAAAATAGTGGCTAGTGTATATTTATTGTTTTAAATATTTTTTATTAAAATTTTATTATTGACATTAATAATTATATACTTTTTGATTTACCCCCCAGACTTTTGGCTGTATGAAAGAGAAAGATCACAATCACATGTGCTGTTTCACTATTAACTGCCTTGGAGGACATCTCGAAATAACTCAGTAATATCATATATACACTCACCTAAAGGATTATTAGGAACGCCATACTAATACTGTGTTTGACCCCCTTTCGCCTTCAGAACTGCCTTAATTCTACGTGGCATTGATTCAACAAGGTGCTGAAAGCATTCTTTAGAAATGTTGGCCCATATTGATAGGATAGCATCTTGCAGTTGATGGAGATTTGTGGGATGCACATCCAGGGCACGAAGCTCCAGTTCCACCACATCCCAAAGATGCTCTATTGGGTTGAGATCTGGTGACTGTGGGGGCCATTTTAGTACAGTGAACTCATTGTCATGTTCAAGAAACCAATTTGAAATGATTCGAGCTTTGTGACATGGTGCATTATCCTGCTGGAAGTAGCCATCAGAGGATGGGTACATGGTGGTCATAAAGGGATGGACATGGTCAGAAACAATGCTCAGGTAGGCCGTGGCATTTAAACGATGCCCAATTGGCACTAAGGGGCCTAAAGTGTGCCAAGAAAACATCCCCCACACCATTACACCACCACCACCAGCCTGCACAGTGGTAACAAGGCATGATGGATCCATGTTCTCATTCTGTTTACGCCAAATTCTGACTCTACCATCTGAATGTCTCAACAGAAATCGAGACTCATCAGACCAGGCAACATTTTTCCAGTCTTCAACTGTCCAATTTTGGTGAGCTCGTGCAAATTGTAGCCTCTTTTTCCTATTTGTAGTGGAGATGAGTGGTACCCGGTGGGGTCTTCTGCTGTTGTAGCCCATCCGCCTCAAGGTTGTGCGTGTTGTGGCTTCACAAATGCTTTGCTGCATACCTCGGTTGTAACGAGTGGTTATTTCAGTCAAAGTTGCTCTTCTATCAGCTTGAATCAGTCGGCCCATTCTCCTCTGACCTCTAGCATCAACAAGGCATTTTCGCCCACAGGACTGCCGCATACTGGATGTTTTTCCCTTTTCACACCATTCTTTGTAAACTCTAGAAATGGTTGTGCGTGAAAATCCCAGTAACAGCAGATTGAGAAATACTCAGACCGGCCCGTCTGGCACCAACAACCATGCCACGCTCAAAATTGCTTAAATCACCTTTCTTTCCCATTCTGACATTCAGTTTGGAGTTCAGGAGATTGTCTTGACCAGGACCACACCCCTAAATGCATTGAAGCAACTGCCATGTGATTGGTTGATTAGATAATTGCATTAATGAGAAATTGAACAGGTGTTCCTAATAATCCTTTAGGTGAGTGTATATATATATATATATACACCGATCAGGCGTAACATTATGACCACTGACAGGTGACGTGAATAACACTGATTATATCTTCATCACAGCACCTGCTGGTGGGATATATTAGGCAGCAAGTGAACATTTTGTCCTTAAAGTTGATGTGTTAGAAGCAGGAAAAGTGGGCAAGTGTAAGGTTTTGAGCGAGTTTGACAAGGGCCAAATTGTGATGGCTAGACGACTGGGTCAGACCATCGCCAAAACTGCAGCTCTTGTGGGGTGTTCCCGGTCTGCAGTGGTCAGTATCTATCAAAAGTGGTCCAAGGAAGGAACAATGGTGAACCGGTGGCAGGCTCATCGGCGGCCAAGGCTCATTGATGCACGTGGGGAGCGAAGGCTGGCCCGTGTGGTCCGATCAAACAGACGAGCTACTGTAGCTCAAATTGCTCAAGAAGTTAATGCTGGTTCGGATAGAAAGGTGTCAGAATACACAGTGTGTCGCAGTTTGTTGCGTATGAGGCTGCATAGCCGCAGACCAGTCAGGGTGCCATGCTGACCCCTGTCCACCGCTGAAAGTGCCAACAGTGGGCACGTGAGCATCAGAACTGAACCACAGAGCAATGGAAGAAGGTGGCCTGGTCTGATGAATCATGTTTTCTTTTACATCACGTGGATGGCCGGGTGCGTGTGTGTCGCTTACCTGGGGAACACATGGCACCAGGATGCACTATGGGAAGAAGGCAAGCCGGCGGAGGCAGTGTGATGCTTTGGGCAATGTTCTGCTGGGAAACCTTGGGTCCTGCCATCCATGTGGATGTTACTTTGACACGTACCACCTACCTAAGCATTGTTGCAGACCATGTACACCCTTTCATGGAAACGGTATTCCCTGGTGGCTGTGGCCTCTTTCAGCAGGATAATGCGCCCTGCCACAAAGCAAAAATGGTTCAGGAATGGTTTGAGGAGCACAACAACGAGTTTGAGGTGTTGACTTGGCCTCCAAATTCCCCAGATCTCAATCCAATCGAGCATCTGTGGGATGTGCTGAACAAACAAGTCCGATCCATGGAGGCCCCACCTCTCAATTTACAGGAATTAAAGGATCTGCTGCTAACATCTTGGTGCTAGATACCACAGCACACCTTCAGGGGTCCATGCCTCGACGGGTCAGGGCTGTTTTGGCAGCAAAAGGGGGACCAACACAATAACACAATATTAGGAAGGTCATAATGTTATGCCTGATCAGTGTATATATATATATATATATATATATATATATATATTCACATATTTACTCACATGCACACACAAACACTCCTGTGCAAAAATTCATTCAGACACAAACAGGCATCAGTGCGACTCACATCGATGTACTTTGATGTTTGGTAAGAGGGAGGCCCCTAGTGGTGAAGTTCAAACAACCTGACCTTTTAGCTCTGCTGAGAGATGAAGGTGTTGGGAGCTTTGTGAAGTCATTTGCAGCACTGGGGGAGGTTGCTCCTCGATGCTGATTAAAGATCAGTTTGTGTGTTCTTTCATATATCGCTCCACCCAGAGAGTTTTCAATAGTTTGTTTTTTGGATTGTACTACACAAGATAATGGCTTCATTACAATCACTATTCCAACTGAATTGAAATCCTGGTATCATACTGTAATATAGGTTTCAAATGTAGGCCATAATTAATCAGTAATAGAAGTAATAATGTGAGTTTTGAAAGCTGTATAGATCATTATTTATACCAGATCAATTACAGAGGTAGGCTAAAGCCCAACTGGTGGTCTCACCTACTAGACGAATAGATTAATAAATAATCAGTAGCCATATTTCGTGTGATCTTAGACAGGGGTGGGGGATTAATTAATGGATCCCAGTTCAAATGGCCTTAAAAGTGTTTCTATGAATAAAGCAATTCAGCTCATTTTGGGATATGCATATGTGTAAAAGTATCAGTATATTGGATTTGATGCCAGCTATAGGAACATTCCTGTTCTTAAGTCCGAGATCCACAGTGAGACTAAACAAATCCAGACTCAGCTCAACTGTGGTTTAGTGGTGGAACACAGGCTTTATTCTCAACCACTGTGGGACTTGGTGTTTCCATGGTAACTTATCTTCTGTGACATTTCTCTGGCTAAGGGAGTGCGTTCATGAGCAAAAGACCCTTATCATAACCTGCTGCATCACTTTACAAAGCAACAATACAGAAGTTTGTATCTCTGTCAGTAAACATGCACTGAGATGGCATGGTAGTTTGTATTTAAAAATGATTCAAACTTTAAACAAAAGTCATACTAAACTATCCCGTTGATTACAATCAGACAAGTTTTTAAAGGCCAATGGCTAAATAACTAAAATGTTCAGTAATACTTTATCTAATTAATTTTGCAGCGATTGAATCATTTTGTGAAAAGTCATATCTGTGGGGGCGCTCTTACATAAAATATTGTGTAGACCCTTGATCCAAATGTCTTAAAGGGATAGTTCACCCAAAAAAGAAAATTCTGTCATTAATTACTCACCCTCATGTCAGTCCAAACCTGTAAGACTTGTTTATCTTCGGAACACAAATGAAGATCTTTTTGATGAAATCAAAAGCTTTCTGTCCCTCCATAGACGCAACGACCACTTTGGCACTTCAAAAAGTTAATAAAGAGATCACACATCAAAAGTACACTGGCTCACACATCAGTTGTGGTAAACGGAAGCTCAAGCAAGTTCGCTTGACATGCGAGAACCAATGAGGTTAATTCTCGTGTGTTACGCAGCACGTTTGAGCTTCCGCAAGAACCAATGAGGTTCATTCTTGTCTGTTACACAGCATGTTAGAGCTTCTGCAAGAACCAATGAGGTTCATTCTCTTTTGCTACGCAGCACGTTTGAGCTTCCGCAAGAACCAATGAGGTTCATTCTAGTGTGTTACGCAGCACGTTTGAGCTTCTGCAAGAACCAATGAGGTTCATTCTCGTGTGTTACTCAGCGCATGAGCTTCCGCAAGAACCAATGAGGTTCATTCTCGTGTGTTACTCAGCGCATGAGCTTCCACAAGAACCAATGAGGTTTGTTCTTGCGCGTCAAGCAGGTTTGGTTGAGCGTCTGTTTATGTTTGCTGATCAGTGTATGTGAATAAAAGCCTAAATTCAACCTGTTCATCATATAAAGCGATCAAGTCTCTTCAGAAAATTTGGACTAAACCGCTCAATTTATATGGATTAGTTTTACGATCTCTTTATGAACTTTTTGAAGTGTGAAAGTGTCAGTTGCGTAGCTGTCTATGGAGGGATAGAAAGCTCTCAGAATTCATCAGAAAGATCTTCATTTATGTTTTGAAGATGAACGAAAGTCTTGGGGGTTTGGAACGACATGAGGGTGAGTAATGACAGAATTTTTATTTTGGGGTGAACTAACCCTTTAACTTTTTGTTTGTATGATTCTGTCGTGCATCAATGCACCTCTGCGCATTATATTGAGTAATCCCAGTGACTCGAATCTTGAATCATGCATTAAAAAGATGAATCGATTTGTTCAGTGATCCTTTCTGCAGGTTACATTGTTATGCCAGTAGGTGGCGACAAAGTGCCTTTTTTGTGTGTTATGAGCAAGCGGCAACCTCCCCCAGTTTCTCTTGAAGCCAATACGGAAGTGACTTAAATTGCAATTCATCGACTGGCCGCTAGGGACAGGCTCCAGAAGGGAGCAGAATCTCATTGATCCCCATGTTAAAATGCCCAACTTTACAGCAGAAAAAAACATGTTTACAGCCTGGTACAAATTGTAGTTTTGGTCTATACAGCTAATTTTGCCCTTCATGACAACTGTGAGGGGGGTGATTTTTTTTTTTATAACTCATTCGTTTAAATTACATTAAGCCTTAAAGTTCTGCATAATTAAGGGCGTGGTCACTTGAGTGACAGGTGGATTGCCGCTGCTGTCACTACTAGCCGTTTGTCTGCTGTCTGTTAGCTCCACCCACTCCACCTGTTAGCTCCTCTTTGCCCATTTTCAGTTATCCGGGAGTGACGCGCTGCCAAGATGGCAACGGCCGCACTTTAGGCTTCAGAAACGCTCTTCAGAAACCTATGGGTGACGTTACAGACTACGTCCATATTTTTTTTACAGTCTATGGTTATGAGCAAATAATTTCTCAACCAATAAGTCATTGAAGACAAAGACATTATTTGTATTAAAAATTTGCATGACTACAAATCTACTAAAACTTTTAATAACGCTCTTACTTAATTTTAATTGTTTATAATCAATCATTTTTTACACTTAAAAGTAAAACTGAATCGTTTGTGAAATGGGCGTGTTCGTTCAGTAGGTCCAACCAATAATATTGCTCCCTCATAAGCCGCAGTCGATTTCTGTTGGTTCGTGTATCAGTCTAGGGGTGCGTCTCAATCAGCTCCCTACTTCAGTAGTCAGGGCACTGATCAGGGAGTCAGCCCATTGACTGATTCCCTGATCAGTGCCCTGACTACTGAACTAGGGAGCTGATTGAGACGCACCCTAGGCAGGGAAGCAGCCACACGCTTCAAAGGGGAGAGACTTCTGCGAACGAAACATTTAATTCAGTGCATGGAAGTGAACAAGAAGGATTCGTTCACTTAAAAGATTCATTCAAAAACACCGATTCGTTAACAGCGCCACTGTGATCCACTACTTCGAGACAAGCTACATGTTTTGGATACAGTCTTGGATACCGTTTTCGCGGAAAAAAAAAACTTAAACTGGCTTTTACAACAGACCGCAGAGCCTCATCGATGGAAACTTTTTAGTCACGGAAACATTATTCTTCTGTGTTTCTGGTTTTCTGGTTCCTTTGCGCTGTCCCAGCTAATGTGTTGCAGTGGATCGCTGTCCAGTATAAGATTGATGTTATCAGAGCCGCCGTTTAATATGTTTTAAAGGATCTGTTTCCATACGCTGGCAGGATCACGTGCAAACCTGCCAACGCCTTTTCTCTCTTTGGCTTCATTATTCTTCAAGCGCTAGGAAAATTACCACCACGTTCGGTTTTAAAGGTTTTTATTAGTTGTTTTTATAAACGTTTTGAAAATGGGTTGCACGTTAAGTGCTGAAGATAAAGAAGCGATGGAGAGGAGTAAGATGATTGATCGGAACCTGCGAGAGGACGGAGAGAAAGCATCCAGAGAAGTCAAACTACTGCTGCTCGGTATGATACAATAGACTTTCTTAATACTATTGCTCAATAATTCATGCTATGTTGCGAGTACAATGTGTATTTTATTCTGTCATATCTCTGTCTTATGCGCTTTCGTAGCTTCAACTCGATTGTCTTCATGCAAAGCTGTCCAAAAAGTGAAATGAACTTATCACTGCAAATATTCACGTTAAAATTAAAGGCAGCATTACAACTTAAGTAGGCCTATTCCGCTGTAATATGTTGAAATGTTTTGCAGAGTGTTAAACGAAGGTCGACAACCTGTTGAATATTATTCAAACCTGTTTTCATGTGGACTAACAGTGGATTCAGAATGTGTTGTATTTGCACTAGTGTTGGCTCAGTGTGCTGTCAAAACATGTTTTCTCTCGAAAATCCTCCCCCGGTGTCCCAAAACATCCAGTGAGCATCACATTTTATTACCATATTTATCCTACAGCATTTGGCTGCTCTGTATGACATGATAACCAAACCCACACTCACACACCCTGGAATCACAGCAGTGTGATGGAGGAATTTAGCAGAAAGTAATGGTGTGATTGTGGCAGCATTCCAGCTAACAAAGCGTGATGGAATGCAGAAGATAATGGCTGTTTTGGACCATTAGAGTGACAAAATACTGGTGTTTTGTCTGTCTGTTTGTTTTTGGATAGGCTACTTTATTGGTAGCATACTAATTTTCAGAGACAGAGGCACCCTATAGATATTAACAGAAGCAGGTAGTCAGCTAGTGTAGGCCTACAGTAATATACAGTAGATGTTGCATAGTAGGCTAACTAGACACAACTGTCTCAGATAATTTTAATTACAATTATTTAAACCTTTAGTTGTGTTAATCGGTTCTGTTTGTATAATTTCTGGGTTCCTTTGGATAAAAGTGCTAAACGAATTAATGTAAATAGATATTCCCATAAAGTAGCAAGTGCCTTGTGACAGGGAGGTTGTTTCTTTGAGTAATCCATACTGTGATTTGTGAGAGGAGTGGTCAAATATAGAATGACATCTGTGATTTTTGTGTGAGATGGTATTCCTTTGGACTGTTATAATCTTCTGCATGCAGATTCATTGTCAAAACAGGTTAAAAACCATTGCGGTAGTAGATTACACAATTAAAAGTTATCATCACTCTGCCTATTGGTGATATTGTCAAATTCATATGTAATGTTTACATTTTTAAGTCTCAAACAGATTAAACGACGGCAGACGATATCCAAGACAGCATTCCTGTCAGCGGGTCAACATTTGTATAAGTCTTTGTGTGCATAAATTTTTTTATTTTTTTTTCAAGTTATGAAATCCTTCCCCTCTTGGCATTTAAATCGTGCACTGGGGCATGTTAGGGGGTTTGGCTTTTTACTCTGAATGCAGAAACCCACAGTATGCTGGAACTGGGACGAGCATTTCAATGAGCCGAATATTACATGCTCCGTTAAACACAGAATGGAGTTCATAAATAAAAGACGCTCTGAAAGAACTGTCCAAGGACGGCGAGTTCTGAGGGTCATCCTGAATTACCAAATCATTTTTATACGCTCTCGCTGTTTTAAAGGTGCCATAGAATGAAACGTTCACTTTTGTAGCTTTTTATGCATTTTGTAAGCACTCAGAAAAGCTGAAAAGAAAACATGTACCCAGTTTGTTATAAACTGTCTGAGTTTGAAAATTTGTCATTCGGTGACCTGTTTCAATTTGTTGCCGGTTTTGATGTAACTAGCTAGCTATTTGAATATGACCGCCCTCGAGCAACATACGGAGTCCGCCCTCTTCCCAGCCCGTTTTGTACACAGATAGCGAAGCGGCTAACGAAGGTGCCTTTCGTTTTACTACAATTTCGTTTTACAATGCAGCGATCCTGGCATGCAACCTGTTCTGTGTTAAAGACGAGACTAAAATATAGTTTAAAAAATAAAAACCTTTTTAAAAACGTTTTGTGAGGGGAAAAAAAAGAGCGTTCGAGCGTTCGTGCTTGCGGTTGCCATATTTCAATTAGTTAAATCCCCCAATCAGAGCTTTTCTGTTAAAAGAACATGTATTCTATCCGGTGTTTTACTCAAATTTTGCAATCTGGCAACCATGTGCACGCGAGCTCTCTCGCGCGCGGATGATCTGAAAAACCAATAAACAAGTAAGCTGCATTTTAGCAATCTCCATTTGAGATTTTCTGCTTAAAGTGTCATTGAGTCGGTCTGTGTTCTGTCACGACTTGTGCTTGTGCTGTTTGTGCGACAAAATCTGACATCAAACCTTCTCAGCGATGAACTGTAACAAATCCAAGCATGGATCTCTCGACTATTTGCGATTGTGTTTGCTGAATAGCTGCACTTACGCAACCTCTGTGTGACAATACAGTCAGTAATTGCGTATGTGCTGCGTTATAAGTACAGATTAATTGTGTACTATTATTAATTAGCTTGTTTAGAGCGGTAAGTCAGCTGTGTGAGCTACTGAAATGAGCCTTGCTGTGAAACAGCCAATCAGAGCAGAGCTAAACATTATTATTCATGACCCTTCCAAATAAGGTAATAACAGTCCATTTCATTCTAGGGACAAATCCTAGGGTTGTAAATGGACATGTAAAACCGTATCTGGAGAATTTTTGCCCTTACCTAAGCCACATACCTTCTATGTAGATATCAGAGAACAAGCCACGTACCTTCTATGTAGATATCAGAGAACAATTTAAAATATTGTATCAATGTAGCCTGGATGCCAGCCGAACTTCACCCACAACATTTGAGGTCGGGAAGTTCGGTCTGGACTTGATCCGTTGTGGAGCAACTATGCTCGAACCAGAGCTGTTCGGACCAATCAAATTGTCAGGGCGGGCTTTATACCATGATGGACAGATGATCAACAGTAACGTAATCATCCACGTCACCAAAGAGCGCTTGGGTTGAATTCGTTCTAATCCTAAACAGAGAACTTCTTCGTATATGCATTCACCTTTACTATTTCTCTCAAAAATGATGATCGTGTTGGTAAGTACTCCGTGTATCCTTAAATTCTTTTTACAACACCGGCAAAGATCGTTTACACTCATCTTCTTCTTCTACTTCTTCCAGCGTGCGTGCAGTTGAGTTCTGTTGACAACTATGCTTCGCTCAACATACGTCACTTACTCCGTTGCTCTGATTGGTTGTAGGTCTATCCGATTGAGTGCAGAGGCATTTTTTTTCCTGGTTTGGTTGAAACACGCCCCATAATCACAGCCCAATGGAGCAGTATCAGACTCATATTCTGACTAGAATCTGAGTATGACGACGCCAGACTAGTATCAATGCATTCTATGGCACCTTTAATACTACTGGCGAGTTTAGACAGAATGGCTACATCCCTGTTGGCAAAAGGATTGCAACTGCCTAGCAGAGTTGACTATGGCTGAGTTGTAATTAGGCACAATGAGGCACTCTTAGCTTAATCACATTGTGGGAACTCACTTGTGAATTTTTCTTTGTGTTCACTGTGGCTTTCCTGACATCAGCAGATTCAGGGGCATTAGGCAGTGATGACTACACTATTGCTTCTGGCTGAACTGCAATTCAAGTGGTCTGTTTAAAGGGATACTCCACCCAGAAATGAAAATTGTCATCATTTACTCGCCTTTATATCGTTCCAAACCTGTCTGACTTAATTTCTTTTGCGAAACACACAAGAAGGTATAAAGAAAATTAGGAACAAAACTACATTGGAGGCTATCAACTTCCATTTAATTGACAAAAAACACTGAAAATTAAAAAAAAATTTTTTTGGAAAATTGCTTAAATAAAATATAATTATTAGATGGAAAATTTAAACAAAAATTAAAATTGTTGTCTTGGCAACTAACTGAAATAAAATATGTTGAACAAAGGGTACTTGTCACGGGTGGATGTAATAAACGCGCACAACGAAAGGAATAGGAAACAAAAACGGTCTATTAAATCTACACAGAACACTCAGGAGATTGTGGAGAAAACATAAACCACCACATTAAAGGGGTCATGAAGTGGATTTTTTTAAAAATCATTTTATAATGTTTCCTGAGGTATACTTATATTGTTAGTAAGATTTTTACATCATAAAATGTCATAAATTTAGAAATAAAAGGCATTTTCCTATCCTGATTTTAGCCCTCTGGCTTAAACACTCTGTTTGAAGGCGTGTCTGCTGTGAGACTTCAGTGTAAACACCCACTGCTGTGATTGACTGACATCTTTGCATATGAAATAAGTATTACATGTAGAACCCTCTCGAATACTTTTACTGTGTTTTTTACTATTACAGCTGTCAGATTAACGAATCGTGAAAAGTGTTGATTATTGCATTATATTTAGATCTATTCCCATCACAAGAAAGGTTGCAGTGACGAGCATTGAGTAGATGACAGACAGTCTGTTGATCGCGTGAATGCAGTGATCTCGTCATTCCAACGCAATTTCTCTCACGAAATTCTTTCACCACAACTAACAGCAAACACGATATCGATATAAGAGCTTCGTTGTGCAGTGTAACAGCGTCGTTCATTATAACGGCAGTTTTGATAAAAGTGTCCAGATAAACTTGCGTGGTGTCATTGACAGCTTCAGCCATTATAAAGGGAGCGTTCTTTGATTGCTTTCTGTAGTTTAATCACAATTTAAATGATAGACTATTTTTATGCTACTAAGAGAAACAATGTGAAGTGACGTTTAGTCACTGGCTTGATTTACTGATGCATAAACAGTATTAAACGATTTTGAGACAAAGAAAATCTGCCTGAATTTGAATAATTACACATCAGAAATCACTGATCACAGATCAGGCATTAGAATGAACACTGTTACTTACATGTTTGTGGCGGCGCTGTCGAATCCATATCGTAAAGGTCTGTCTGTAAAGGCTGACATCGGGATCATTCGGCAGCTTATGCAAAGATGATGTTTTTCCACAGGCAGGAACGGCACATCTGCGTCGCATCACAATCTTATTGTAAACACACAGCTACTTCTTCAGACCCACTAGCTGCACGTCGTCGGACGGGGCATGACAACGATGCGATGCCTTGTCTTGCGCTCGAGGCGGTCATATGCAAAAGACTGGTGCTAGGTGACGTCACCTTGCCCCATAGGATCCACAATGAGCCGTATTTGGAGCTTGAATAAATAAATGCTTCATTTATAATGGGGAGGACGTCTTAAGCTATGAAACTTGCAGGAAGTTTTAATGGTACAAAAACCTCTTATATGCCAAAAGATCAAGGCAAATTTGGTTTCTCATGTCATCACCCCTTTAAACTTAGGTGATACTGGACAAATGAACCGACAGAACTTAGGGTTTAAATGCACAGGGAGAGTAATCAAAATATGTACGAACAGGTAAATCAGTAACTAATTAAGGCACAAAGAACACAGGCAAACCAGAACAGGAAACAAAAAAACACCAGGGGGACGATGGACGGAGATGGAGCCGATGGACATGGAGACCTGGGTACAGATGAAGAGCCAACAAGACCGGGCGACACTTGGTGCCAGAGGACTGAGGTGGAGCTGGTGTGACTGAGGACCAAAGAGGGAAGGCGGAGCCCGATGGAGCCAAAGGAGTGGAGGGATGAAGCATAGCTGAAGTCCCGTAAGTCCAAGGCACAGGCAGAGCGATGTCTGACCAAGGCTGAGCCGGAGGGACAAGGGAGCCCGGTTGAGCCGTAAGGACGTTGGTCCCAGGTGGAGCTGAGGGAGGGAGAAACCAAGGCATAGCCGACTGGTCGACGGACAGAGGTGGAGTGACAGAATCGACGGCTGGAGGTGGAGCCAGGGGATCCTCTTGACTGGACAGAGCTGGAGACCAGAGGCAAATAAAGTGGTGTCAGAGGAGGAACTGAGGGGCTGAAGGGAATCAGCGGAGGCAGGACAAAGTTCATCCGTTCCGTCATCCGCCGATCCGTTGTTCACCAGCACCCACTCCACGAACGTGGCGAAATCCTCTCGAGGACCATTCCCTGGGAGGTGTGCCTTGGACGCAGAGCGAGTGGTCCAAATCCAACAAATCTCTGGTGTGGTTCTCCAAGGAATAGTCCTTCTGCTCTAGGCAGAGCAGTTGGTTGGCGGGTAGGTCCATATGTGAGGGGAGAGAGGAAAAAAACTAAGAAAAACGCAGCAAAAATCCTTTTTTAGGGTCCAGTATTCTGTAACGAATGGCTGTAATGAATGCGCACAATGAAAGGAATAGGGAACAAAAATGTTTTTTTATTAAATCTACACAGAACACAAAACATAAAATAACCACATTAAACTTAGACGATACCAAAAAAATTAACTGACAGAACTTAGGGTTTAAATGCACAGGGAGAGTAATCAAAATAAGTATGAACAGGTGAATTAAATCAGTAACTAATTAGGGCACAAAGAAAGAACACAGGCAAACCAAAACAGGAAACAGTGAAAACAAAACTACAACAGAACATGTTTGTACATTACAGAACTACAATTGCTCTACAACTGAACTAAAAAATAAATTAAAGCTGAAAATATAAACATAAAAGCTAAATCAAAATATTACTAAAATAGTAGGCCTATATAAATAGTACTCAAATAACGCTGTTATATGTTATCTTATTCATTTTGTTTCACGTGTGCTGTACAATTTCACTCATTATAGTAATAATACACCCATGACAATTCTGTATGCTGTTATTGTTGTGTTGAACACTGGAAACATCTAAGAAACTTGTTTTCTTTATTATAGCACACTTAATATTTTTCTCACATAGTGTAGTTGGGTTTTTATAAAAATATGTAGCTGTCTTTATATTTTAGGAAGGTGTCTCTCAAAAGGTCACACAGGTCACTGTAAAGGTTCCTGTATGAAAAAGAGCTGTGTGAAGATTTAAATATATATCCTTTTGTTTGCCACAAAAACAAGGTAAAATAAAGTAAATAATGACAGACTTTTCATTTTTTTCACTTTTCTTAAACAACTGTTAGTTTCTAAAAGAAGCTTTTTGCTTGTCAACTGAGGGAAGACTTCTTTTGATAACACCATGATTATCCCACTGGAGGATATTGCTCAGTAGGGGGTTTGGCCTCTGGTGTCTGTCTGCTCACTGCACTATGTGAACCTGCACTGTTGAAAAAGAAAAAGAAAAAGAAAAAGCGAAAGGAAAATAAATCATAAAGCGTGGCTCTGCTCAGCTGGGGTTGATAATAGTGGTGATCTTAACCACACTGCACATGGCACTGCAACTAACTATATAATTACAGCAGGAGTAGGCCATTCACATACCCATTCAAAGCGTTCACAGATGTGTTTGTGGAGATTCTGTGGCTGTGCTGCACTGTCTCAGTGCAAAACCTGATGCTCGGACAGAATCCAGACCGTGTGTGGCTCTCACTCCAGAGTTATTAGGGAAACTTGTGGAAGTTCTGATCTAGCATCCAGTTTGTGTGCAGTGAATGATTACATTGACTTTGGCTGATCCTAAATCAGTTCTCTCACAATGAGAGCCTTGAAATTAGTGAGTTAGCCAGTTAGCTTAGTGATAAAACCACACAAAGGTAGCCTATAGGAGCCCAACATAATTTGCAGAATGTCTTTGTATATTTTCTCCTCATGGTTTTGTATTTTATTTAATATTTATATATTTTTTGGACCAAATTGCTTGTTTATTTTACTATGCAACATATATGTGAGTGAAATTAAACTTTTTTTTTTAGGGCTGTCCCCAACTAAAGATTTTTCTAGTCGACAAGTAGTCGTTCATTTAAGCCATTAGTCGACTAATCGCACGTTTATTAATTTAATTACTTAAATATATACTGGGGGCGGAAGCCTATTCCGCGCTCAAACTCACGCATAAAGCATGCCGCAAATCACCAGCAAAAGTAATTATTATGAATGTGTCTAAAAAAATAGCAAGGAGTCATTTTAATTACATTTCAAGCTTTCTATAGATATATTTCTCATGTCTGTGAAGTAAGTAGCATAAGCTGAGTTTCGGTTAATTTTGTGACATACTCCAGTTCACGGAGACTGAGACGGCAGATAGTGCATCCTGTTTGTTTTCTTTATCTTACAAAAAAAACACAAGGTTTTGTTGTTATTGTGAGATTACACAAATAAAAGTAGACCCTTAACAGTTTCGAAAGATGCATCACTATTATGGTGCATGTATGAACAAAACCGGAATTTTAAGTTGTTTCCGCTGTTATCAGGAAAAAATGCAAATGTGATCGTGCAGACGCCTCCATGTCATGCAGTAAGCGCGCTAATACTTAGCTTCCACACTCCGCACAAACACTTGGATATACGCCTAATAATAGCGCACATTTATCTAGGTTAACCTTAGAACAGTTTATGTAAAGTTGCTACTACTTACATGTTTCAAATGATAAGCCATATTTGAGGCGAACATTTGGATTTCCTGATCGACATACTGTAATTACCACAAGAATGATAAGTTAATCATCTGTCCGGACTGCGTGACTTCACCACTTCCTGTCGAGTTTTTTTTTTTCTGCAACTAACTGACTACTAAAATTTTGGTTGACTAAGCCTTTTCTAGTAGACTAATGTTTAGTCGACTACTAGGGTGCAGCCCTGAAGTTTTTATAAGGTACCTTTTTTTGCAAAAATATAATAATTAAATAATTTCCCCCCCTCAGCTTCTGATAGAGAAGTAACAATGTCAGATTCATGAATTTTTGCAGTTAAATCTCTTCAGTGAATCATTTGATCCAGTTCATATAATCAAATTTTAATGATACGTGTAGAAATTGAACTGATTCAGCTTTTTTGGCTGAACTACTCCTTCAAAAAACCCAGATCTGGCTTGCTTAACTAATCACTTTTGGAAAGGTCAATAGGTTTGTGTGTTTGGCAAGAATCTTTGGCAAGTCCATGACTGATTTTAAAGAACTTTTTCAGTTTCTCTTAGCCATTGATAACTCATTGAGCTTTTACTTGTGCCAAGGCCTCATCAGACGTGGCAGGACGATTTGGCCGTCTCACTCTCGGCTGAAGCATGCCTGCGGTTCAAGACGCTCAGAAGAAATTTTCCACATGATTCTCTAGTCCAAATGACCCACAGTTATTCCCTCACCCTGCCATAAATTTGGGCTAATAGGGCAGCAAGCCACACCTCAGAAGCAGACATTGTTGATCTAACCCTTAATGCATCTTACAGTAGATTTGCTGCATGTAACCACCAGCACAAATTATCCTGAAGATTGAACAGTTGACCAAGTTGGCAGAATTTTTTTTTCTGTCTTGTTCCTTTTTATTTTATTCTTATTTTTATATCTTATTTTAATGTACAGCACTTTGGTCAACCTTGGTTGTGTTTAAATGTGCTTTGTAAAACAACATTGATTGATTGAAATTTTCACCAAAATGGCAAGCCAAAGAATATTTGAAGTTCAAGTCTTGAAATTTTGATAGAAATGTCTCAGTTAGGGCTGTCAGTGTCACGATATCAGATTTTTCACTAGATGGTTATCATGACCAAAAGAATTCATAGTAATGATATATTGTGATATCTATAGAACTATTGAATAATAATAATAATAATGCTATCAATCAAATAGAAATTACAAAGAAATTATATTATTTTATAGTATTATATACAGTGATAAATATATTTATATTATAATTTATAATATTTATAGTATATTATATTATATACACTGTCAATTGGCATTGCATTATAAATATACATTACACTATATGAAAATACCTGAGATCGCTTGAAGTACACCGATAAACCATAATACTGTCGCAGTGGTGTGTTAATTCTCTTCATGTTTAATCAGTCAAAATGTCTCTATCTGCGTTTTATTCAGCTACAGTGATCACTGAATGTCTTTGTCCATATTAGGGATTTCCTGGAACTTATTACTCATCATGAGTCTCACTTGTGGACCCTCCAGCATCGAGTATGAATGAAACATAAATGACATGTTTAGCGCTCCATAATACTCACATTGTCCTATTTTGGGTAAAAATAGAAAAAAAGTACTGCACTCTAAAGATATTTGAAGTAAACATACGATAATCCATAAGTTTTTATCCGAATGAGCAATTTTTGGACTAAAACCCCCGGGGGATGTAAAAAATATAATTCAGTTTGAGCTCTTGGGAGTGGATACATTTCAACATTTCATACATCCAGCATTTATTGACATGGGGCATGAAATATACATAGGCTTGAATTTGGCGGATGGGATCTGCTACACTGCTGCTGCTGAGCAAATACAATAATTTGTGCAGCTTAGTCAAAAATAACAAACAAAGGAAAGGCTGCTGCAAGAAATGTTAGGGATTGTCATTTGGGATTTCAACCAGATACTGGCGCTGGATAATTTACGTGCCATATTATCATACGTGTACGATTCATTTGAAATATTACAGTTATCGTCAATACCGGTATATTGTGACACCCCTAATTAACACAATAACGATATTTTATTTTTTAAATATCACTGTTATCGTCAGTTCTGGTACAGTGCATCCGGAAAGTATTCGCAGCGCTTCACTTTTTCCACATTTTGTTATATATTCCAAAATGGATTAAATTAATTATTTCTTTCCTCAATTCTACAAACAATACCCCATAATGACAACGTGAAAGAAGTTTGTTTGAAATCTTTGCATATTTATAAAAAAAAAAAAAAAAAAAAATCACATGTACATAAGTATTTACAGCCTTTGCTCAATACTTTGTTGAAGCACCTTTGGCACCAATTACAGCCTTAAGTCTTTTTTGAGTATGATGCTACAAGCTTGGCACACCTATTTTTGGGCAGTTTCTCCCATTCTTCTTTGCAGGACCTCTCAAACTCCATCAGGTTGGATGGGGAGCGTCGGTGTACAGCCATTTTCAGATCTCTCCAGAGATTTTCAATCGGGTTCAAGTCTGGCCTCTGGCTGGGGCACTCAAGGACATTCACAGAGTTTTCCCGTAGCCACTCCTTTGTTATCTTGTCTGTGTGCTTAGGGTCGTTGTCCTGTTGGAAGAGGAACCTTCGCCCCAGTCTGAGGTCCAGAGCGCTCTGGAGCAGCATTTCATCAAGGATGTGTCTGTACATTGCTGCATTCATCTTTCCTTCGATCCTGACTAGTCTCCCAGTTCCTGCCGCTGAAAAACATTTCCACAGCATGATGCTGCCACCACCATGCTTCACTGTAGGGATGGTATTGGCCAGGTGATGAGCGGTGCCTGGTTTCCTACCAGACATGACCATTCAGTCTGCCATTTAGGCCATAGAGTTCAGTCTTTGTTTCATCAGACCAGAGAATTGTTTCTCATGGTCTGAGAGTCCTTCAGGTTCCTTTTGGCAAACTCCAGGCAGGCTGTCATGTGCCATCTGGCCACTCTACCATACAGGCCTGATTGGTGGAGTGCTGCAGAGATAGTTGTTCTTCTGGAAGGTTCTCCTCTCTCCACAGAGAAACACTGGAGCTCTGTCAGAGTGACCATCGGGTTCTTTATCACCTCCCTGACTAAAGCCCTTCTCCCCGATCTCTCAGTTTGGCCTGGTGGCCAGCTCTAGGAAGAGTCCTCGTGGTTCCAAACTACTTCCATTTACGGATGATGGAGGCCACTGTGCTCATTGGGACCTTCAATGCTGCAGACATTTTTCTGTACCCTTCCCCAGATCTGTGCCTCGATACAATCCTGTCTCGGAGCTCTACAGACAATTCCTTGGACTTCATGGCTTGGTTTGTGCTCTGACATGCACTGTTAACTGTGGGACCTTATACAGACAGGTGAGTGCCTTTCCAAATCATGTCCAATCAACTGAATTTACCACAGGTGGACTCCAATCAAGTTGTAGAAACACCTCAAGGACGATCAGTGGAAACAGGATGCACCTGAGCTCAGTTTTGAGTGTCATGGCAAGCGCTGTGAATACTTATGTACATGTGATTTTTTTTTTTTTTTTTTTTTTAATAATAAATTTGCAAAGATTTCAAACAAACTTCTTTCACGTTGACATTATGGGGTATTGTTTGTAGAATTGAGGAAAAAAATAATGAATTTAATCCATTTTGGAATAAGGCTGTAACATAACAAAATGTGGAAAAAGTGAAGCGCTGTGAATACTTTCCTGATGCACTGTATATCGCGACACCCCTAGTCTCGGGTAACCAATGGAAAAGTATATTGTAGAGGACAGACTCTGTTACTCCATATCCAAAATGTGCTAAAAACGTCATGCAATACCTGCTAGTTTGCATATAAATGTGAAATATGTTCTATTTATTCCTGTTATTCATTTCTCTCGTCAACTGAAAATTACAGTAAATCACTGGATTATGTACACACCATGCGTCCACTGGCCTGTTTGCTCATGTTTGTACAAACATCTCTTTCTGGTGTATTGGTTAATAAGCCATCTAAGTGAGTCATTTGACTTGGTTATAAAAAGCTCACCTATCGTAGCGCCTGCTGTCCTAACAAACACTTCGGCTGGGGGAACTAACATCAGACAAACATTTCATCTTTAGGGCATTTAATCTTACCGTATGGCAAGCGCAACCCGAAATAGAGAGCTCGTTCTGCAGCTCATGCTGGGCTTGTGATGTGGGAGGCAGAGGTTGAAAGCTTCTATTCATCTAATGCAGACCTTCTCCTGAGCGTGTGATGTTTGGGGTCAGGCGAATAAACTGCATTTATCGATTTGCCATATCAACCTCATCAACAACGTTCTGTGTTGTTTGTCCTCTTTTAGGTGCTGGGGAATCAGGGAAGAGTACAATAGTTAAGCAAATGAAGTGAGTGTTTTGATTTTTTTTTTTTTTTTTTTTTTAATCAAAAATATTTTCTTGTGATGTGGTGATATGCAAGAATGAGACTTGCAGTCAACCTTTAGTTTTTGTGCTTGTTGTGCAAAACATCTAGAAAATTTTCAAAAAACTGGAATTGAGCAAACACCATGATATATAATGGTTATAAAGTTATTTTTATAATTATTAATTGCATATTATATATATAATGGTTATAAAGTTATTTTTATAATTATTAATTGCATATATTATGTTCTAGATTATATAATTTTATATATATACACATTTTACATTAACTTAAACAAAATAAATATAATATAGTTAATGATTATAATCAAAATAAATATAAAATCATTGTATATAATAAATACTTTATATGTAAACATAAATATATGTATATTAATATTATAATGTTTTAGATTAGGCCTATATTCTTTTATATTATACATACATTTAGGCTATATGTTTATATAAATTATATAGAGACTTGATTTGATTTCTGTACTGAATATTTTGGTCTGTGGAGGACCAACATCATAATCAGAACAGCCTAGACTAGAGGGAACATTGCTGGCAGTTATTATTGGATTTTGTTGATTTAATTGTTTTGTTTGATGCGCTGTAGATGTAGTTATCCCATCTGATTTGTTTTACTTCAGGATCATTCATGAAGATGGTTACTCAGATGAGGAGTGCAAGCAGTATAAAGTCGTGGTTTACAGCAACACTATCCAGTCCATCATTGCCATTATCAGGGCCATGGGCCGTTTAAAGATCGACTTTGGGGACCCTGCAAGAGCGGTAAGATACATAAGTTAAAAATGCTCACAGAATTACCCTTAAGCAATCATTTATTACTTCTCTCGTCTAGACTGCACAGTGCTGGAATTTGAGTACAGCAATGTCTACAAAATTGACCCTCTGGACAACCCAACCTAAGTTTAGTTCTTAGAATTTTTTTTTTTCTTTTTTCAGCCTTCCCAGGACAAAAGTATTTCTGATCGTTTATAATATCATGATGCTCTGAACCACCATAATTGGTCACAATATCTAAATACAGAATCTACTGATGTTTTCCCTCACAGTTTTTCACCAAATTAACTCAAGGAAGAATGATATTCAATTATTTATATATGCAGCTATATATATATATATATATGTATATGTATATATATATATATATATATATATATATATATATATATGTATATGTATATGTATAGCAATAAACAACATTATTTAAACAATTATTTAAACATTTGTTCTGTTTAAAATCAGGATGACGCTCGTCAGCTTTTTGTGCTCGCCGGCACTGCAGAGGAAGGGGTCATGACCCCTGAGCTCTCTGGGGTCATCCGCCAGCTGTGGAAGGATGAAGGAGTGCAGACGTGTTTCGTCAGATCACGAGAGTATCAACTCAATGATTCAGCAGCCTAGTAAGTGCACTTTCTTTAGATGGACCAAGGTTTTTCACAAGCTATTCTGTGGGGCCTAGCAGAGTGACCACAGGTTCAGTTCATCACTATAACATCTTTGACATCCAGAAAGTGTCTAAATAATATATAAATAAACATATTTTTTGTTTGTGCTATATTTCTTTAAAATAAATGTTGTTGGTTTGATATTTGTATAATGTAGTAACATTCATAAACATTTAAGTGTCCAAATAATTTTTGGGAGCACTGTTTACAGAAACTGCCTTAAAGTATACAATTATTTGAACAGAACATGCCAATGTTTATCTTGGCTTATAACTTTAGATAGTAATTTTGCAAATATTGTTTTTACTTCCAATACCTTTGGTTTATTGTACCATAATTTTTCTCCACATAATTATCCTGCTTTTGTTTGAAGTGATTGATTAGCAGTAAATTAGATTTTGGTTTCCTGAAAGTTTCAGGTTGAGGCACAGTTCTTTTAGCCTTGTGGAGACTTGTTCAACATTTTTACCTGGTAGATTCCAGCTCATTTACTATGGGGAAATTGAATTGCATTGCACAACTTTTTTCCCTCACAGATTCTTCCATGTTACAGTCATTCTTCCGCTCTGTTTTCAGCTTTGGTAGCAACTAAGAATGTTTCCAGTGATAATAAAGAGCAAAATTCTCTCCTCTCAATAAACTCATGCGTTCATGCAGTGAAAATATAGAGCCGAATCTTCCAATGAGAGAGAAGTTTTGTGCTGTGAGCGCCTGTGTTATAGCAAAATCAGAGTGGGTGGGTCGTTGTGATGGATATATCTTTATTTTAGCCACAGGAGTACTTTGGTAGCATCAGGCCTGTACTGCAGTGATTCTCTCTCTCTCTCTCTCTCTTTTTTTGTTTTCTCAAAACCCACCCCCCAACCTCTTTTGTAACAACCTTTCTACACCCTCCCCACCACTGTAATTGTAACAAAATGTTTTAAAAAAAAGTTACACTACAGTTGGTGTCAGTAAGATTTAAAAAAATAAAAAATAAATAAAGTTTGTTCTTTTGAGCAGAAAAGTATCACGGTTTCCACAAAGTTATTAAGCAGCACTAATAACAAATGTTACTTGAGCACCAAATCATCATATTAGAATGATTTCTGAAGGATCATGTGACACTGAAGACTAGAGTAATGATACTGAATGTTCAGCTTTGCCATCACAGGAATAAACGACATTTTCAAATATATTTAAGTAGAAAACAGTTGTTTTAAATTGTAATAATATTTCACAATATTACTGTTTTACTGTATTTATGATCAAGTAAATGCAGCCTTGGTGAGCAAAAGAAACTTGTTTTTATTGTAAAACTTGTGAAAAATATTAACTGCATGCCTTTCTTCCAGCTTTTTGTCACATATTCTGTTGAATAATGAAAATAATGATGGTTGTCAGCTCAAAAAAATAAAAGTATAATAAAATAAAAGTATGTGTGCAAGTCTCAGAACAGGTGCATCCTTTTTAAATGTGTTCCAGCTACTGAGACTCTTCTTACATACTGCACATTTTACGTAATAGATCCTGCATTTGGGAGTATTAAGAAACTACAGAGAAAATACTGTGGTGATATTAAAATGTCTTTAAACCATCCTGACATATTGTTTTGTAAGTGGTTTCACTCAAAAATGCTCACTATGGTCTGTCTCTTGTCCAGCTATCTGAATGACCTGGATAGGATATCCCAGTCCACCTACATGCCCACTCAACAAGATGTGTTGAGAACTCGGGTCAAGACCACTGGCATTGTAGAAACACACTTCACCTTCAAAGAGCTCTACTTCAAGTAAGTGTCACCTCTCTCGCTCACTCTCTCTCTCTCACTCTCACATACGGCCTGATCACTGTATACTGCTTGTATCCGAACAGGATGTTTGATGTTGGTGGTCAGCGCTCCGAACGGAAGAAATGGATTCATTGTTTTGAAGGCGTCACTGCTATTATCTTCTGTGTGGCTCTCAGCGACTATGACCTGGTCCTAGCTGAAGATGAAGAGATGGTGAGTTTCCTTCCCACAGCGATCCCACAGCTAAATCAGAATTGCAACCTAGTCTGTTAGCAAGATCACATGGCCAATTCAGAGACGCATTTGGTATGATGGATGAATGCATATATTGTAAAAGACGATAATCAGTGAGAAAAGCTACTAGCAGAGCTCAGTATTTAGTTTATTTCTCCGTAGCCACCACGGGGGATGTTCCGTTTGTCCTGGTTGTATTAAAGTGATTTCCTCATAGCTCATGGAAAACCCACATAGTTTCCTCATGAGACCTCATTTCTTAAAATACACTGACTATTTTTCCATAAAAGGATGATTTGAGGTTGCATATTGATTTTCAGTGGAACTGAGACAATATGCAAATTAATTCTGTCACGGCACTGAACATTTTTTAATGCAAATCTCAGCTCTCAGTTGTCAAACCAAACAATGTCCAATCGATTGTGAACCAGATAAATGAGTCTCTGAACAATATGTTGATCTTGATGTGTCTACAGAACCGTATGCATGAGAGCATGAAGCTTTTTGACAGCATCTGCAACAACAAGTGGTTCACAGACACATCCATCATCCTCTTCCTCAATAAGAAGGATCTGTTCGAGGAGAAGATCAAGAGAAGTCCACTCACGATATGCTACCCAGAATACTCTGGTGAGATTAAATACAATATTGTACTTATGATTTAAAAGTTATTAAGTAGCTTAAATAACATACCTTAACACAAGTAAATTTGTAGCTTGCACTTAAACAGCAACATTTTTATGTGGTGAATGATGATGCCATTCAAAAAATAATTGTCATCAAAAATTTGTTTCAGGACAGTATATTCAACAATAGTTGTATGTATTACTAACTCAAACCATCTGTTTTAGTTCAGTCCTGGAAAACTATTTAAATAATGTCTCAAATTAAATTGAACTTCAGATCAGTAAATCATATTTTTACTCAAGCATCATTATATTGGCAAACGGCAGAATGGATGAATTATTGCTTGTTTATAAAAAGTTATAAAAATGAAGAAGGGACTATGTGAGGTCAAGTTTGAACAGCCTATCAGATGAGGGGAAGCACTGTGGAAAAACCTCTGTTTTGTGTCTGCTGGTTATCATCCTTCAGGGCCGGGTGAAAGTTGAGTCTTGCCGGTTTGGAGATGTTTTAGTGCCTCTCTCTGTCTTTATTTTTAAAACACAGTACATTTACAGATGATGGTTTGTCCTTAGTGTGTTTAATTGAAATCAGTCATGAATGAATCGTGGCATAATTTATTTTGCCAATGGGCTTGGCCATTATAGAAAACATTTGCCTCGCTTCATTTTCAAAATGATGAATTAGTGTTGTTTTTCATACTGGACTAAAAACCTTGAATCATTGAGATGCTTTAATTTACTCCTCCAAAAATACTTGAGTATTTTTATATTGTGCCCTGACTAATCATCTTATGCCTTGTTCATTGATGTGACGTTCTCCATATTCCCACTTAAAAAGTTGTTAGAGTAAGAACTCTTTCTATTTTAAATACATGTTAAAATGTAATTTATTCCTATGATAGTAAATCTGAATTTTCAGCATCATTACTCTAGTCTTCAATGTCACATGATCCTTCAGAAATCATTCTAATATGCTGATTTGGTGCTCAAGAAACATTTCTTATTATTATCAATGTTGAATATAGTCGTGCTGCTTAATATTTTTGTGGAAACTGTGATACATTGTTTTCAGGATTCTGAATAGAAAGCTCAAAAGAGCAGCATTTATTTGAAATAGAAATCTTATGTAATATTATAAATGTCTTTTGATCAATTGAATGCATCCTTCCTTGCTGAATACAAGAATTAATTTCTTAGGGGAAAAAAAATCTTCATTTGAACAGTATGTGTTAATCACACAAATCTTAAACTCACCTTTGTCTTGTGACGCTCAGGAACGAACACGTATGAGGAAGCAGCAGCCTACATCCAGTGCCAGTTTGAGGATCTGAACAGAAGAAAGGACACAAAGGAGATCTACACACACTTCACCTGTGCCACAGACACCAAGAACGTACAGTTTGTGTTTGATGCAGTCACTGATGTCATCATCAAGAATAACCTCATAGAGTGTGGCCTCTATTGAAGCATCATTTGTGTGCTAAGGTAAGTACAACAAAAGAGAAAAGGGCCAAAAGCTACAGGACTGATCAAATGTTCAAACTGATTCAAATCATGATTCATTAAAGTGCCCCTATTATGCTATTTTTAAGGCTCCTAATTTTGTTTTGGAGGTCTCCTACAACAAGTTTACATGCATCAAAGGTCATTTTCATTTTCAAATCATTTTCTCATAATATACATTACCAAATGACTCGTTGGATGAATCAGTCTCTCTAAATCCCTCCTTTCCGCAAGCCTGCTCTGCTCTGATTGACCAGATGACCCAGTCAGGCTTCCTAAAGCTCAGCGATTGTACACACTGTAAAGACAGTAATGATGACATTGATTTTACCATATCAATCCGAGCGCGAGTCCGATTATGAAACATCGGAAGAAATAGTTATTCAACCCAAACCTCCATCGCAAGGACAACTTGAGCAGGACGTTTCTCAGTGATACGCTACTCAGTTTGAGGTACATTATGAGATGTTGCAACTGTAATTCCTCACCATCAGCATAAACAAGTGTATGTTCATCAACAAACCAATGTGTATTTCTAATTTTATGCGGTGCACGTGTGGGAACTGTATCAATAACAGTGCATACGTTAGCCGAGCACTAACGTGAATGACTGATGTAACATTAACGTTTGCAAAACAAATCTTGAGAGTTGTAAGAATGACAGACAATCTGCATTAATAGACACAATTTGGTAATAGTGACCCACAGCTGCTTAGCAGAAGTATTTCAGTAAGACCGTAATAATGTGAGTTAGCTGGTTAGCTGGAAACTTATACAATATAAAACACAAAACTACGTATTTTGAACACCCGGTAGAAAATATATACAAACCCAATTCCAAAAAAGTTGGGACACTGTACAAATTGTGAATAAAAACAGAATGCAATGATGTGGAAGTTTCAAATTTCAATATTTTATTCAGAATACAACATAGATGACATATCAAATGTTTAAACTGAGAAAATGTATCATTTTAAGGGAAAAATAAGTTGATTTTTAAATTTCATGGCATCAACACATCTCAAAAAAGTTGGGACAAGGCCATGTTTACCACTGTGTGGCATCCCCTCTTCTTTTTATAACAGTCTGCAAACGTCTGGGGACTGAGGAGACAAGTTGCTCAAGTTTAGGAATAGGAATGTTGTCCCATTCTTGTCTAATACAGGCTTCTAGTTGCTCAACTCTCTTAGGTCTTCTTTGTCGCATCTTCCTCTTTATGATGCGCCAAATGTTTTCTATGGGTGAAAGATCTGGACTGCAGGCTGGCCATTTCAGTACCCAGATCCTTCTTCTACGCAGCCATGATGTTGTAATTGATGCAGTATGTGGTCTGGCATTGTCATGTTGGAAAATGCAAGGTCTTCCCTGAAAGAGACGACGTCTGGATGGGAGCATATGTTGTTCTAGAACTTGGATATACCTTTCAGCATTGATGGTGCCTTTCCAGATGTGTAAGCTGCCCATGCCACACGCACTCATGCAACCCCATACCATCAGAGATGCAGGCTTCTGAACTGAGCGCTGATGACAACTTGGGTTGTCCTTGTCCTCTTTAGTCCAGATGGCATGGCGTCCCAGTTTTCCAAAAAGAACTTCAAATTTTGATTCGTCTGACCACAGAACAGTTTTCCACTTTGCCACAGTCCATTTTAAATGAGCCTTGGCCCAGAGAAAACGCCTGTGCTTCTGGATCATGTTTAGATATGGCTTCTTTTTTGACCTATAGAGTTTTAGCCGGCAACGGCGAATGGCACGGTGGATTGTGTTCACCGACAATGTTTTCTGGAAGTATTCCTGAGCCCATGTTGTGATTTCCATTACAGTAGCATTCCTGTATGTGATGCAGTGCCATCTAAGGGCCCGAAGATCACGGGCATCCAGTATGGTTTTCCGGCCTTGACCCTTACGCACAGAGATTGTTCCAGATTCTCTGAATCTTTGGATGATATTGTGCACTGTAGATGATGATAACTTCAAACTCTTTGCAATTTTTCTCTGAGAAACTCCTTTCTGATATTGCTCCACTATTTTTCGCCGCAGCATTGGGGGAATTGGTGATCCTCTGCCCATCTTGACTTCTAAGAGACACTGCCACTCTGAGAGGCTCTTTTTATACCCAATCATGTTGCCAATTGACCTAATAAGTTGCAAATTGGTCCTCCAGCTGTTCCTTATATGTACATTTAACTTTTCCGGCCTCTTATTGCTACCTGTCCCAACTTTTTTGGAATGTGTAGCTCTCATGAAATCCAAAATGAGCCAATATTTGGCATGACATTTCAAAATGTCTCACTTTCAACATTTGATATGTTATCTATATTCTATTGTGAATAAAATATAAGTTTATGAGATTTGTAAATTATTGCATTCCTTTTTTATTCACAATTTGTACAGTGTCCCAACTTTTTTGGAATCGGGTTTGTACATCAATAATTATTCACACTTACAGGTTGTGATTCTGAGGAGCGAGCTGGTCCAAATAAACTGGGTACTGACCCATCTTTCAAGAGCAAGCATTTTGCGTATCCCGCGTTAAACTTTTGAAGGCGACAAGTTGTTCGCGGGTAAAAAACGTACAACATTGGTGGGCATTATGCAAATATCTTTTCTAGTGACGTAGAACCGTCACACAGTAAGATTCAAATAAAAAACAACTCGTTTAGGTGGTTCAGAGTCGATTCTTTCTTTTGGGAGACAATAACTTTATTTATCATGCACTTTGGACTTTACAATTTTGCAGAACGTTTACATTCACAAACAGAAATATTACACACTGCATGAAAGGGAATATTCGAAAAACCATAATGGGGCACTTTAATATGTTTGCACTTATTTTTGGTAAAACTACAGACCCCCGATGACCTTAAAAAAACATGAAATGTGTTAACTTGAAATGTTTTTTATATTTACTAATATAAGAAATGTTTTATTTACAGTTGTTTATGGAAGATTTCAGAGCTTCACTGGCTGGTTTTTCCTGGTTTTGTCTGTTTCCTCTGGCAGCGAATGAGTGAGAGAGACTGCCACCCCACTGCATGCACCCTTCACGCTAAATGTGGTACCTATGACCAAGAACAGGATTTTTGAGACTCTTTTATTTCCCCTCATCCTTTTTTTAAATGACAGTCTGTGATGGTCATTATTTTTTTGCCACTTCCTTTAAGTCTTTATTTCATTGCCAATACTCCTCTGTAGGTATTACATGACACACCACTATGCATAATCAAAATCCACAGTGGACAGTATAATGTGACTATATGCCAACCCCCATTAGATCAAATATCTTTCAGATTTCAATCTGAGGCCTGTTAATAACAGTGTATCAGTTCTTATGGGAAAGTAACCATTTTGCTGTGTTTTTCATAGTGATTATTTAGCTAATTTATTAATTATTTAGATCAGTCTTTAAGGCTTTATTTGCAAACATATCAGAATTTCTAAGAATTAAGTGGCTATGATGAGTGAAACAGAGCTACTGTGGGTACTGTCATTGAGTTCTATTATTGTTGTAACTTTAGATAATTACAGCCCAAACACACAGCAACAGGACACATTTTTCACTAATTAGACATGAATCACATTATATAACACACTTTATATAACACACTATTTTTGTATTTCTTGAGAACCAGTAAAGGTGTGAACAAATGCTTTTCTCACAGATAGATTTCTGAATAGTGTGAAAATAATGACCCTCTGTTTGGTCAAGAACACTTGGGAACAAATGCCATAAAAACAGCATGTTGGCCGGATTTGCATTCGCATCTTGATGGAGTAGAGCCTTTTCTAAGACTTGTTTGTGTGCTTTTGTTTAATCCTGTGGATTTCAGTATTTTTTAAACAAACTGACACAATGTGATCTGGTTTGTAAAACCTGTATTTAATATGAAAAGGGTTTCCATTGATTTGCTCCCAGAACATGCCAAATAGCCAGAGTCGCTTCTATTAACAAGACAGCCATTATCCATATATTCCAATACTGGTCCATTGGTGTACTCAATGAATTAGTCTGGATTCATTCAACAATCTGTGGTTTTCTTTTTTGAACTATTTCAACTATTTTAAACATAAAACGTGCAAATGAACAACTAACTGTAATGATAGCCCTGAATCGCTAATATGCTAAAAATTTGGTTTGTTTAGTTTTTGCACACATTGAGTATTATTTAAAATGTTTTTGTTCTTAATGGTTGTTTCTGATCATGTATAATTTGTCCATAGTACCACGTCACCAATTCCTGCAGTTTTGAGAAAATACATATGCAAACTTTTGTTTCAGGAAACATATATACATAATCATGATTAGAAATGAACTTTAACAACACATCAGTTGAAAATAATCTATTTTTTTGAAACAGTGGGTCAAAGATAATTTTATCAATTTAGTCTTCAAACGGCGAAGAAAAATATACACTTAGAATCATACCTAAATGTATTTTACCATTTGTCTTATTTTAATGAGACAGTGTATCTGATCTAATATTGTGCAATTGCCATTTTTGGCTCTTTTATTTCCTACTATTCCAATTGTTTTTCTGATTGTGATAAATGTGTATTTATGTGTAGTCTCTCGATTGTTGGATATCTTTACTAATTTTAGCTGTCATTTTTTGATTATATAATGCTCTTAGCAAAAAGAGTGTTTTGTACTGTGGTTCATTCAAAATTAGATCTGACAGAGGGTCAGTGTTTGAAAATCCCAATTAAAACTTTTGTGAAAGTGCGCAATTACAATAGTGCTAATGGCCAGACAATTGCAGCACATAATAGTAATCCGACACAAACAACGGAAGTGGAATTGATGCAAGTCTTTATTTCATTTGCCTACATTTACATTCCAGAACATCTCCACAAATTCAGACCTCAGGTTTAAAACAAAGCAACAGGCCATTCTAGAATTTTCACTTGTTACTGTAATACTGTATCTCATATATATATATATATATATATATATATATATATATGTGTGTGTGTATGTGTGTGTATATGTATGTGTGTGTGTGTATATATATATATATATACACATACATATATATATATATATATGTATATGTATGTGTGTGTGTGTATATATATATATATATATATATATATGTATGTGTATATATATATATATATATATATATATATATATATATGTATATATGTATATATGTATGTGTATGTATGTATGTATGTATGTGTGTATATGTCTCCATATATATTTTATATAGAATCTTCTGGAAACAGAATTTTTTTTGCCTACTCTTATTTACAAAACATACTGCCCTGCATCTTTCACATATTGTTAGTTGGTTAAATTCGAACAATCAGGTCTTGATGATATGCAAGTTTTTCCTCTCTCAAAGGAGACCAGACACTGCGGAGCACTGTACGGGTTTCTAATTGTTACCATGGGATCTGATGTCCCACTACAATGTCTTTATTACAGCAAAATGTAATTGCATTAAATTTACTTTTCTTTCTCTGGAAATGAATGGAAAAAAAAATCTAACAGTCAAACCTCTGTAGGTTTAACATTAAAATAGAGTGAGAGGAAGCTTCTCTACAAGCATCATTAACTCATAGCATCAAAAGTCCCCTTTCTTTGGTAATCCTTCTCATATACTCTACTAGCAGTTTGAACTGTCAGGAAATGTTTTTAGAGTCCCTTTGGAGAACAGAGGCCGTTAGTCTAATCTGGATCTAGTCTCTGAGGTTTGGTTGGAATGTTGAGGTTGTTCTTTGCCCGGGGATCCGCTGACCACACTTGACTGCTTGCTGTAGAGTTCACCTTTATGCCACCTGTGGATGTTCTTTTGTTACCGTGGCAACTTCATCAGAGTAAATCCAATCATTCAGGTGGGGATGGGGCAGAAAGATCTGGAAAATAACTTTTTGAAAAAAGATAATCATTAAAATCACTAAAAAATAGTTAATCACTTGACGTTATAACACCATGTCTACACTGGAAGCGTGGAAGCTTTACGTCATTTAAGCACGTTTGCTACCACGGACCAGGTCAATGAATTCAGCAATGGTAAAATGAACGAGTAACTATGCATCCAAGTTTTTTTCATTGTTATTTTATTTTCAAATCGCTTGATATAAAATTACTTATTATACGACTGTTACTATTATTAGTATGTTCGTACTTTTTAATTCATATACAAATTATTATAAACTAAATCTGATTTAATTTAATAGACTAGAGATCAAAACCTTCACAAGCTGGGATTGGAAAAAAGCAGCATAAAATCAGTATTTGTGCATATAATCAAGTAGCTGGAGTAGCTCTGAATAGAACAGAAACGGGGAAATCCACCAACTGCAATTTGCTTTTAACGTTCTGCTCATGTCCAGTGTAGACAGGGCGTAAGAATCTGCTTTATTTTTCTCAGGGAACATACCTTTGAAAAAGTCGATAGTGTTTAGAACAGACCGCAGTCCTTAAGGTTTTCTTTGATGATAATGTCTGTCACAGCGTTAAACACGATCTCGACGTTCTTTGTGTCCGTGGCACAGGTCATGTGTGCGTAGATCTCCTTTACGCCCTTCTTCATGTTAAGATCCTGAAATTGAGCCTTGATATAGTTGCTGGCATCTTCATATGTGTTTGGACCTGGAAAATTGAGATGTTCATCAATTATTATAGTCGTTCATGGTAGTGGCTGTATTTGTGTTTACAGTTCCAGTACCAATTGCAATGGATTAAAACAAGGCAGACACATGGACTTTTAATGAGTTAGTTCATTGAAAAATGGAAATTTATTTACTCACCTTCATGTTGATCCAAACCTGTATGACCTTCTATCTTCTGCTGAGGTAAAGAATACCCTGACAATTATTTTCAATATAATGAAAGTGAACGACTGTCGAGCTTCAAAAAGGATGCAAAAGCACCATAAAAGGTCCATACCAGCCATAAGAAGCCATTCCAGCAACAGGCCGAAAGTCATTATTCACTAATAGTCACTAATAATTATACACTAATAGTAGCTCATTGAGTTCATTGAAAAGATGTGACTCAATAGAATGATTCATTTGTCTATCAGACATTCTTTCATGAACTTTCCAAGGAGAGCTTGGGCAAATCAAGATTATTACTTACATTTCAGTCTGTTCTTCTAAAGCTATCATATGGCTTCAGAAGACCTCATTTATGATGCTTTATGGTGTTTTTTGTCATTCTGTAGCTTGACTGTCCCAGTCCTTGTTTGCTAAGAATGGCCAGAATGATTTTATGTTCTACAGAAGAAAGTCATACAGGTTTGAAATGAAAGGAGGAGGGTGAGTTAAGTTAAATTACTGTTTTAAGGTGTTGTGTTTATTTCTATAGAGACCTCACTCACCATCATAGTCAGGGAAGCAAATGCTCAGGTGGACTTTCTTGATCTTCTCCTGGAAGAGATCTTTCTTGTTGAGGAAAAGCACAATGGAAGTTGTGGCGAAGAACCTGTGGTTGCAGATACTGTTGAAGAGATGGAGACTCTCGTGCATACGGTTCTGGAAAAACATGAGGAACAAAATACTGTAAGTTGAGAAGCAATGCTAGAGCCTCAAACATCAGTATCAAACCATTCAATTGGGCTCTATGATATTTATAACCAATGGTATAAGGACTGTTCTTCACTCTTAAAAATATAGGTTCCAAAACCGGGTTTTACAGCAATGCCATAGAAGAACCATTTTGGGTTCCACAAAGAACCTTTTAGCAAACAGTCCTTAAAAGAACCAGTTTTTCTTAGTGCTAAGAATTTTAATAATCTAAATAACCATTTTCCACTACAAAGAACCTTTTGTGCAATGGAAAGGTTCTTCATGGAACCACAGATGCCAATAAAGAATCTTTGTTTTTAAGAGTCTTTGTTGGCTAAAGATCAGCACTTACCACTTCATCGTCTTCTACCAGCACCATGTCGTAAGCGCTCAGGGCTCCACAGAAAATGATGCAAGTCACACCTTCGAAACAATGAATCCACTTCTTCCTCTCGGACCTCTGGCCACCCACATCGAACATCCTGCGGCCCAGGAGGAAAAAACATGAAAAGGATTCATTCAAATCTTTGGTTAATTTTTCTTTGCTGAAATCTACTTAATGGTCCTTTCACATGGACCGTCCTATTACATTTTTGGTCTTGAGTATCATTACAGTACCATTTTTGGCTCTAAATTTTAACATAGAGAGTATACAGTTGCTTCAATCACTTCAGGCTGGTAAGACACACCTGAAGTAGAGCTCTTTGCAGGAGAACTGTTCCTCAATAATACCAGTAGTCTTGACTCGAGATCTCAGCACATCCTGCTCAGTAGGGAGGTAGTCGGGGTTGCAGATTCTGTCCATTTCGCTCAAGTAGCTGTGGAAGATAAGTCAGCCATTCATTTAAAGATGCCTGAATTATACATCTGCTAAAGTACTGAAAATCTCCAAAGCATAACAACTGTGTTCTGCATTCAAAGTGAAAAACGGATGGTCTAACCACATCCTCAGGCGCAAATGAACTTTTATAGGTATTGTTGTACTCACTATCCAGCGGAGTCATTCAGCTGGTACTCAGCAGCTCTTTCAAAAGAGGCCTGCACGCCTGAGTCCTTCCATAGCCTCTTGATGACATCTGCCAACTCTGGAGGCATGGTGCCCTCCTCAATGGAGTCAGACAGGTTCTGGAGCTTCTGACCGTCCTCCTGCGTGGGACAGTAAAACAGGCACTGTTAGGCACCATGTGGTCAGTTGTCAATTGTTTTGTTTATTTAATATGTCGTGATGAAACGAAAGTAGCGACAGATCTTTTCTTCCCTATTGTGATGTACATCCGAGTGTAATGGATTACTGGGTGGAGACTTTGTACTCTGTCGGTTATTCATTTGGTTTTGAGATGCGGGTGTTGCACTCAAAAGTGGAGCTTGCAGAAACGTGGTTTAAGTGGACTAAATGATTGGAGAAGTCCGGCATATGTCACCAGGGAGTAAGAAGTCTGTCATTTTCACTGGAAGGTCCAGTTATGACATTTTGATATGTCAAATAAATAAAAAATGAGGTCTCTTAAAAAAACATGCATTTCGAAAATGGATAGGGTGAATTTTCATTGCATGCCGACTTTAACAGTGGGTTTCAACCAACGTGTGCATTTTGTTAGCATGTGAATGTCCACAAACTAATCATTGGTCTTTTTGTGTTTTTGGAGTTGTTTGGCAGACCTGTGATGCTGGTGACCCATAGTTGATGTCCAGCATCTCCATGCCTCTGATGATGGCCAGAGCAGACTGCAGAATGTTGCCAAAAATAATAGATCGAAACTCCATTTGTTCTTCTTTTGTATAACCACCTTGATGGAGAATTCTTAATGGGGGACAACAAAAATGTTTTTAATAATGATTTGTTGGTGAATTCATTTACATACAGTCAGTGCAGCCAGGCTCCACATTCCCTACCACCTGGTGGTCACAGATTAGCATTACAAGGTGTTGAACAATGTATGCAAGGTGCTGGCGTTTTCCAAACACACACCAATTGTTAAGAAATAATTCAACTAGAATGCATGGATGAGATTTTAAATTCACTTCAGGAGGTATATCATATATCTCGAATGTGCTTTCACAACCTGTAAAGATACAAATGGGCTCTTCTGCGCATGTATTCTGTGTTGCGTGCGTTTATAGGCTACTCACTTCATCTGTTTTACAATGGTGCTCTTCCCTGACTCACCAGCACCTACAAGACAGAGAGAGAAACATGTATGAGCGTACATAAGAACAAATAAGGAGCCCTCAAATGCTCTTAAACCGAACATCAGACATATTTTCGACCATATTATGTCCCTCTGTGAATTTTAGCTTAGTTCAAAGGTCTTTGGCCAAACCATATTGATCTGAATATCACCCCGGTCTGTGTCTATATGGTGGTTACGACTCAAGTTTAGGTCTTACACACAGTGCCTTTTTTCTGAATTGAACTGTTTATTTTCTGCTCTGTGTGATTTTGATTTTAATAACAAGGTCAGTGTTAAGCAGTAGATAATCTGTCAGGGAAAACTTATAGATTGCCATTGATGGCCAGGTCAGAGGAAGGCTCTTTAACCTGCTTATAAAGTGACCCAATTGGATTTGTGTTAGGGAAAGCTTCTCAGAAGATCACTGACACTTTGATTCGTCTTGGAGCTTCAGTCAGTCGAGGGCGAGGGGGTGGGGCTAAACCATCTCCCGTGGCAACTGTCACTCTTATGTACCCTTTACTTCCTGAGTTAACTGTAGCCATGGTGATGTGTTAAGAGAACTTGCGTCATCCCTGTTACATCTCGGTCTGTACGACTGCTTAGTTTAGCAACTAGATTAGATTATATGGAAAACAGCTTTCTATTTCCTAACTGTCAGATATGAACACACATCACTGCCATTACTAGCTGACTCTTCAACTTTTATTGTGCAAGAGAAGTGATTTGTTAATTTATTGAGAAAGATTTCGAAACTAATTTACAAAATTCACTACACACAGGTTACGACCTTCCTGTTCAGACAGGAAGTGGCTTGTCGAGCTGGAAGAAATCAGGTCAGTGCTTAATCAATGCATCTGTCTCACAGTGATTTGCTGAAATGGCTCATTGATTTAAAGTGTCCTGATGTAATAAAACTGGTAGGAGCACTGAAACTGGCCTCGGTTTTCCGTTCCCATTAGAAGATAAACTGAACCTGAGTTTAAGAAGGTCGGAGCTTAAACCATCACTGTAATCGGATTCAGGTCTTATTGTCAATATGCCACAATTCACAGGCTTCCTCGGGTTGTGATCTTTTAAGGCAACTTCACTTGCAGTGAAAATGTTGCTACCGTAAAGCTGGAATCGATCCTGCAAACAGCTTGCAAATTCCAAAAATCCTTAAAACTGAAAACAATAAATTAACTAGACCTAAAGATCATTCATGCAAAAAAGTAACTGAAAAAGAGCTGATGTGCATCACCTAATTCACATGTAAAATCATCTGAAATGAATTAAAAGTTTTGTAAATGTCATCAGATAGGTGTTATATGGCACAAAACGACATAATTTGTAAAAACATTTGTATGTAATTAAGAAGTCACATGACAACTGATTACACTTGCAATGTATAATTTATGAAATAATTATATAACTTGTGTCTCAAATCAGAATTTCTTAACACTCTGCCCTAGTGCATCTCTAAATCCCAGAAAACAAAAATCTGATGAACAACCTTTGGTTTTTCTTATTTTGAAGTCATTATAATCCTACTTGGTAATCTCCCTGCATTTTACTATCTTGCAACCTAGTATTAGTGATCACCTGTTGCAGGCACAAACATACATAAAGCATCTGAAGTTTCTGCAAATCAATAAACAACAATGGTTCTGGAGACAAAATTTCTTAACTCAACACCAATGGACTGGAGGAGTCAAACACTGATTTCTTACCCAGCAGCAGAAGTTTGACTGTCTTGGCCTCTTTATCAGCATCTTCCTGGAGCTGTTTTTCCAGCTCTTTGGACTTTTTGGCCATTTCCTTATCCTCTGCACTCGCTCCACTACCCATCTCGTCGTCAGACGCTTCCCTGTCAAGTTCCTCAAGGTAAGAAATTTTGACGGCTTTCCCTGTGCTTTGCTGACAGAGAAATGGATGCAGGTAGCCCTGTACCTTGGATCACGTGGTAGGGAGAGGGTCGCAAAAGTGTTGATTCCCCTTCTAGGTGTGACTGACCTGCCTCGGGATGGACGAGTGGATAGAGACAGGCACAGAGACTGAAGCGGACTGCCCTGCTTCCTTCTTTGGTTGCTCTATCCCCTCTAATTCCTACTTGTCCACCTCAAAAGTCTTAGCTTAGGATTGGGGAGGGCTTTACTGATCTTCCTGTGTGAACCAGCCAATCCTATTAGCTTGGCTAACAAGGACAGAAATTAAGGTTGTAAAAATTAGGACCAATGCTTCTAGTGAACTAGCATTTGACATTGATCAGATGATAGAGTGTGACTAAAAGTGTGTGTGTGATCAACTGATATATTTGAAGTTTTAGGAAAATCCATCGCCATGACCTTATACATTAATATGCATATTTTATATATACAAAATCCACTTCTTTTTCTTAATTTACAGCTCGTTGGCACCGCAAACTAATTTTCTTATTAATATTTAAATATGTGAACTCTGATGTTGATTTAGTTCTTAGATGCAGAGGTCAGAGGATGAAGGGTTTTATCCTTGTCCTTGACGGACTCTTTTGTCTGAGGGGTTGACACATGCACAGTATTCTCCATTTAATACACACACATACATACACACATACACACATACATACACACATACATACACACATACACACACACACACACATACATACATACATACACACATACAGCCAGTTTCGTGTGTTATGTAACCCTGAGCTTGGGGGACTGGAGGAGGGCTTACAGGTCAGTGTGTCTTGCTTCAGAGAGATGGGAGTGATGAAGTCAGCTCTGAAGTTGCCATCCGATCGCTGTTCTCTTCTCTAACATCATCTTTAACACCACTGAACAGATCTTTATCTCCTCCTCCCACTGCGCTTAAGGGAATGAACCTGCATTAACCATCCGCTATAACTGCTCAATACGATTTGTTCTCATTGGGCTGTGAAAACTGGTTTATTTTTATCCTAGCTTAAAGCTTGTATTAAATGATTCAACCTAGTAATGCAACATAGTAATACACTCAGCAACTTTTGCCATCCTTTCTGATATTAGGCAGCAGTTTTCTATCTGTGTGTATGTCACTGATCTATAAACCAATTTCATTTGGTGCTTTTATTGGTCATTTTTGAATAATGACATCTACTCTTAATGGCATTTTTTCAAGGATTAATAAGGAAATGGTTCTTGCTAACTTGTGTTCATTAAAGCAAAGATCTTAGGAGGAAAAAGCGGGGTAAAATGCCCCTCTTAAGAACAATGTGCATTTAATCTGTAACATAGGCCTATAAGTTTAGCATGTGCAGGATGATGATGCAGCCAATATGTTAAGGGAAATAAATAGAAACATTTGTTAATTTAGTTGTCATAGCACAACATGTAGAAAGGATTTAATGAATAGAGATGATATCTTGACATGTTCATCTAACTTAATAAATAATACCCCATTAATTAGGCTACAAAAATAATACAATTGGTAACAACACTAGCCTAGAGCTCTATTTTTCAACCATAATATAGATAAATTAAAGTTTCGACTGACTAAATCTTACAATGTTAATGTTTAGATGAAATGGCAAAATTAAGAAGAGCAGTCATTCAGATTTTGTGAGATATGAAAAGATCAACTGGAAAAACCAACAATAGTCGCTCCACAGCGAATCATTAACTCTCCTTACAGTTAGTTTTAAACAAATCCATTTACACTGATCTAAAACCAGAAACGTATCCAGACCCTCCCAAACGGAGCGCATGCAGCCACCTGTGCTCCTTCCCCAGATGGATCATTGGACACACCAAGTTCTCTGTGAATTCGAGATTTCAACCCACGTCACTTTCGGTAAGCAGATTTTTTCTTACTGCTTGTAGCAGGCTGTGAGCACCCAAATCCCTAAATGCTTCCAGGAGGAATATAGCAAGCTAATCATGGTATCCTTCTCTTCATCAGCGCCAATCTCATTAGTGTTCCTGTGGTCCAGCCCTGCCTCTAACACTCCAGCACAGCGTCCATGCTGCTGACAAGATTACTAGCCGAGGCCTTCGTGGGTCGGGGTGGGTAACAGTGGAGGGGGATTATTTAGATGGTTATTTCCTGCCCTTCTGGTTAGAACTGATGAATGAGGAGGGGATTCTTTGAATAAAGAACAAGCACAAACTTAGTAGACCTAGACACGGCTGAGACGAGCCCCCACACATCTGGAACTCTTATCAGCGGCATTGATGACAGGAAGTCTTGTAGGCTACTGAAATATTATTTTTTTAGTCGTTTGTGCAGTAGTTTTTTTTTCTGCAAGTAGGCCTACAATATTTGCTCACTGAATGCATACTAATATTATCATAACACCAATTTAAAGTGTGGTATTTTATGTAGGCCTATAGAGTATAAAAAAAAAGAAGTTTAAATTGCATTACATAAGCACTAATTTCCAGGTTGTATTAAATGCTCAATCCAGCATGCTAGTTATTTTAATCATGCTTATGCGTAAACGGTTGTCAGTCACCATATTTCATGCTAATGCAATTAAAATAGGACAGATCAGCAGCATCTCTCAACCCTGCGGTTTCAAATGCGCCAACAAACCGCTAAATGCATGCTTTTGCAGAGACCTGAACTGCATTCAGACCTGACACAGAATTGAAACAACATGAGAGGTTTCCCCAGTGGAAGGACTGTTTGAATCATTAATGACTCATTCTTGCACTCATATAAGGGTGTAGCGTGTACACGGTCTGGGTAGATTACCTACAAACTGTAGCAATTACTGATTCCAAATTACATGACAAAAATTGTAGTCAGTTACATAATCCATTACATTATACATATAAGGTAGGCTAATATAATTTGATTACTTTTAGATTACTTTTGATCTAACTAGTTTATCACATTGATTTAAATAGGAGAATCTTGTACTATATTGATATAAAAATACAAAAAAATTTAATAAATGCCATCCATTGTTATCAACAACATGAAGTGCATTAAATATTACATTACATCAGGGTTTCCCAGACTGGGGTTTGTAATGGAACTGCAGGGGGTTCGTGAGTTTAATGAGAAGCTATTCATTAAATTATAAAAATGTACAATTAAATTTATTTTATTTTATTTTAATATTATCAAAATAAAACGCTTAGCATCTCATGTGACCATTAATCGACATCAGAGAACTGTGAACGTATTATTTGGGCCCGAGCACCGATGCTGTGAGGACTCTTATTATTATTCTCCGAAATGAATCGCATTTTTGAGGGCCTAAACATGCTCGAAAACTCATGAAACTTTGCACACGCGTCAGAAGTGGTGAAAATTTACGTCTGATATGGGTTTCAGAATTAGGTGTGGCAAAACGCCGATACCTACAAAATTTCAATTAAGCGCCATTCGTGCTACATTTCACGTACAAGTATGAAATTCGGTAGACACATGTAACAGCCCAATACCTACAAAAAAATCTGAAACCCAACAGGAAGTGAGATATTTAGAATTTTCTCTGCAAAATGTGTGCAGTTTTTGCCGTTTCCAGACGTTGTATTTTAACAAACTCCTCCTAGAGATTTTATCAGATAAACATCATATTTCCACAGTCTAATCTAAAGGCCTTGGCGACGTTGCGAAGATCTTGAGTTTTCACTGAAGGGTGTGTCCGTGGCGGCCTGACAAAATTCAATGTTTCGCCATGAAACAGGAAGCTGTTGTAACTCGGCCATACAATGTCCGATCTGCCTCAAACTTCACATGTTTGATAAGAGTCCTGGCCTGAAGACATCTACATGGTATTCGTTCAGTCATAGCGCCACCTGTTGGCAACAGGAAATGGCATGCTTTACACTGCAATTTACTCCCTGAAATACATTTAAATATACCATGAAGTACCAAACATGCTAGAAACACGTTAAATCGTGCAACACTTGGCTAAGTGCTAATGTATGCGATTAACGCCACGAAACAGGAAGTTGTTGTAATTCAGGCGTACAATGTCCGATCTGCCCCAAACTTCACATGTTTGAGAAAAGCTCCTGCAACACATCTACATGACAATATTCAGCTATAGTAATAGCGCCACCCACTAGCAACTGGAAGTGACGTGTTTAACACTGTGAAGCACTACAAGCAACATACTAAAATATGCAGTTGAGCACTAAACATGCTAGAAACATTCTAAAACATGCTAGCAACACTTAGCTGAGTGCTAAAGCATGCTATTATCGTCATGAAACAGGAAGTTGTAACTCAAGCATACAATGTCCAATCTGCCTCAAACTTCACGTTTGATAAGTGCCCTATAGCCTGAAGACATCTACACGCCAAAATTGAATTATAGTCATAGTGCCACCAGCTGGTAGCAGGAAGTGTGGCAAATACAAATGCCTGACGTAGTCCTCTAGCCTGACAAGCCAGACCCACATCAAGATGTTGGGTCTGGGAACACACCATTGGCAGGGCTCAATCCAAGGGGCGGGATAAACGGTTGTCTTTTAAATTCCCTCTGCACGCAATAGGATAGCGCTACAACCAACCAGAGCAACGAAGAAGGTGAAGCGGAGCTAGCTGATAGATTAAACTTTTGCCGTATCCAGTCGGCAAAACTCTGAACACATCTTCCTTTTTTTAAGAATGACTTCAGTGCCGTTCTTTGTTCTTTTCTCAAAGAAAAGCTTAACTCCAAGTCTTCCAGAATCGCTGTTCGCCAGCTTCTTTGTTTCAAGTAGCACGCGGAACCGTTGCAACTCTGCCGTCATTATGTTAAGCCCGCCCACCGACTCTATACACGATGTGATTGGCCTGACTAGAGTTTGGTTTTTCAAGCTTGCAAGCCAACGGAGAGTTTCTAGATGACCCTGGCTGCAAATTACATTTGCTGCCGCTAGGGTGCGTCTAGATTTCTAGGCTAGTAGTCCTCCTATTTTTATATACTTAAATGCATATTGCCCACGTGCTCTATTTTCCTAAAGTCACCGGGTGGCGGTGGCACGGGTGCGAGGGCCCTTTCATTGCTGCTTGCAGCTTTAATTATTATTATTGACCTAACTTATTAATTTAAAATCTCAGCGGTACTTCAAGTAAATATATTAGGGCAAAAAGGTTCATCGACAAAAAAGTTGGACAATGCAATCCCTGCATTGCATGTAAATGAATTTGTACATTTTAATATGTTTGAAAGACAAAGGCCTTCCAAAGACAGCAATACATGGTTAAGTGTTCAATAATTCAAATAACAATTAATGTGTTCATCAAGAGCTGATTAGATGTGCAATGTTGAAATGTTGAGAAAACACTTATGAAAAGTGAAATGATCTCTGTAAATCCAGTGATCAAATGCTGTGTGGCTCTCAGTTTTTAGTGATAGTCACATGAGTGGCTGGTCTGTGTGTGCGATTCCACAAACCTGGAAATCTTTCTGAACATATATAAGCAGTAGGATTTTTTTAGAAAGCAAAATTTAAAAGATAAATACAAACCCGATTCCAAAAAAGTTGGGACACTGTACAAATTGTGAATAAAAACAGAATGCAATGATGTGGAAGTTTCAAATTTCAATATTTTATTCAGAATACAACATAGATGACATATCAAATGTTTAAACTGAGAAAATGTATCATTTTAAGGGAAAAATAAGTTGATTTTAAATTTCATGGCATCAACACATCTCAAAAAAGTTGGGACAAGGCCATGTTTACCACTGTGTGGCATCCCCTCTTCTTTTTATAACAGTCTGCAAACGTCTGGGGACTGAGGAGACAAGTTGCTCAAGTTTAGGAATAGGAATGTTGTCCCATTCTTGTCTAATACAGGCTTCTAGTTGCTCAACTGTCTTAGGTCTTCTTTGTCGCATCTTCCTCTTTATGATGCGCCAAATGTTTTCTATGGGTGAAAGATCTGGACTGCAGGCTGGCCATTTCAGTACCCGGATCCTTCTACGCAGCCATGATGTTGTAATTGATGCAGTATGTGGTCTGGCATTATCATGTTGGAAAATGCAAGGTCTTCCCTGAAAGAGACGACGTCTGGATGGGAGCATATGTTGTTCTAGAACTTGGATATACCTTTCAGCATTGATGGTGCCTTTCCAGATGTGTAAGCTGCCCATGCCACACACACTCATGCAACCCCATACCATCAGAGATGCAGGCTTCTGAACTGAGCGCTGATAACAACTTGGGTTGTCCTTGTCCTCTTTAGTCCAGATGACATGGCGTCCCAGTTTTCCAAAAAGAACTTCAAATTTTGATTCGTCTGACCACAGAACAGTTTTCCACTTTGCCACAGTCCATTTTAAATGAGCCTTGGCCCAGAGAAAACGCCTGCGCTTCTGGATCATGTTTAGATATGGCTTCTTTTTTGACCTATAGAGTTTTAGCCGGCAACGGCGAATGGCACGGTGGATTGTGTTCACCGACAATGTTTTCTGGAAGTATTCCTGAGCCCATGTTGTGATTTCCATTACAGTAGCATTCCTGTATGTGATGCAGTGCCGTCTAAGGGCCCGAAGATCACGGGCATCCAGTATGGTTTTCCGGCCTTGACCCTTACGCACAGAGATTGTTCCAGATTCTCTGAATCTTTGGATGATATTATGCGCTGTAGATGATGATAACTTCAAACTCTTTGCAATTTTTCTCTGAGAAACTCCTTTCTGATATTGCTCCACTATTTTTCGCCACAGCATTGGGGGAATTGGTGATCCTCTGCCCAACTTGACTTCTGAGAGACAGTACCACTCTGAGAGGCTCTTTTTATACCCAATCATGTTGCCAATTGACCTAATAAATTGCAAATTGGTCCTGCAGCTGTTCCTTATATGTACATTTAACTTTTCCGGCCTCTTATTGCTACCTGTCCCAACTTTTTTGGAATGTGTAGCTCTCATGAAATCCAAAATGAGCCAATATTTCGCATTACATTTCAAAATGTCTCACTTTTAACATTTGATATGTTATCTATATTCTATTGTGAATAAAATATAAATTTATGAGATTTGTAAATTATTGCATTGCTTTTTTATTCACAATTTGTACAGTGTCCCAACTTTTTTGGAATCGGGTTTGTAAAGAAATGGTAGGGAAAATTAATGAATTATGAATAATTAATCTGTAGTCTGATAACAAGTATTTTAAAATGTAATATAATTACGTAATCCAGACCAGATTACATATGATCAGTTACTACCCAGCACTGTGTGTACAGTCATTTGATGGATATTTGCACAAAAAAAAATTATTTTATGTGCAAACAATGTTTTGGCTATTTTGATTTGATATTGTTTTTGATATTATGTTATTGCAATCTTTTTTGGATACATTGAATGAATGCATCACTGTCAGTTTCCACCAGAGGGAGGTATTAACCCATTGCTTTAGTGTACTCTGCCTGTTATACACATTAGTTTATGAGAAAGGAAATCTCAGCAAGCATAAAATTCCCTTCCCCATTGTATGATTTCTTTCAAAGACCCTATGTTCTGCAGCTTAATGACCTAAAATATGTTTTTGAAGGAGGATAATCACTAGTACATTTTTCGCTTTTGGCTCTGTATGGAAGCTAATGCTAATGTTTCCAGAGCCCACTGGAGCTGCATTTTTGACTCTGCTGACGCGTCCAGTCAGCACAGAGACAGAAACATTCCTTTGTTATGTAAGGACCCCTCGCGCTGTACATTGCTGATGAGGTTCAATGTATGCTGTCACTAGCATTTTACAGCCATTCTTCGTATAGATAACTAAAATGAGCATCTTATGAGGGGACAACATTACCTGACTGTAGGTTTCTGTGGCATTCGAAATGTAGTTGAGAATGCCCTTTCCTGAATTTGTAAATGGAATGCAGAATTATGAATCAGATTTGAATTTATCCATATTACTTAAAATATAATAATTATTAGATTCAGATTATTATATTATAAAATATGTATGTGTGTGCATTTCTGTATAATTTACATATATATACAGTGGTGGCCAAAATTATTAGAACACCTGACAGATCTGAAAATATTGACCTTTTTTTGCCTCCAAAACATGATTTCATTTCATAATGTTCATGAAACATGCAGATGGTTGCTCTGACCATCAAATATCAGATGAAGTGAATCATACTGTTTTTATCCACTTTTAACTTTAATATTTGGTATGTCCACCTTTTGTAGCAATTACAGCAGCACATCTCTCTGGCATAGTGTCAATATATTTCCTCTGAGAACGTAAACACTAATGTTATCCCATGCAACTGAAGCCAAAGGCTTTCCTTTAAATGTTCAATAAATCTGTCCAGTTTATTTTCCAACTTGCCCCAAATGTGCTCGATGGGGTTGAGGTGCGGACTTTGAGGGGGCCAGTCAATCATTTTCAGTGTTCCAGCAGATTCCTTCCGTCCCAGGTAGTTCCGGCAATAGTTAGAAGAATGTTTCGGGTCATTTTCCTCTTGGAAAATAAAACCAGGCCCAATAAGACGACTCCCAGATGCCAAGTGTTCTAATAATTTTGCCACTGTATGTATGTGTACATTCATATATACATATTACTTAAATTTTAATATAGTTATTCAATTCAAATTATTATATTTAGATGTGTTCATTGTTTTGACAGTATTTAGTAATATTTTTTATGTAATATTTTTCAGTTAATCTCTTCTACTTACAGTATCAGGGAATAAATATATAATTAATAGCCAAAACTGATTTTTTTTTTTTTTCTTTTTTAAATCTGTGGTATGATTGCGTTAAATTCTTTTGAATTGCAATTTTTATTTTCCAAATAAGAAATCAGATTCCAATTTGTCGTCTAATTTTTTAAATTCTGAATTTTACCTAACCTTTTTTGAGAGTTTAAACTAATTTTCCTGTCAATCAGTTATAATTAGAAATATTCTGACTGTTATGATCCATATGATCCTGGTCTGATATTTTAGCTGCTCATCCCTAAATGTTCCTTGGCTCTAGTCTGTAGTGGCTTTTTCCTCAAGTTTTTAGTTTTTGTGCATCTCTCATATATGGTTTACTACGTTTCACAGACATAACTCCAGCTGTTACCCATCACAGAGTCAGCAACCTCCCCCACCCACCACACGGTGCATCTCTTCTGGCTGACTAAACTTTGAGCCCTGAGCCAGCGTCTGGCTTGTCATGTTCCCTTTTGTCTCGCTTGCTATGAGAAAGTGACATGAGGATTCCTTTACGATCATCACAATGCACTATTTGGATGCCCGCCGTTCTCTCACTGTCTCGTTCCACCTGGCTCTAAGGTTTCCATGGAAACCGTGCTGAGTGACAGCACGCAAGCAGCGTGTGCGAGTGGGCACTGGGAGGTGTGGGGAGGAGCCAGTTCTCCCACTGCAGCATCTGAAGAGCGGGGATCTCTCTCTCACAAACACGCGCACACACACACACACATCTGAACATCCTCCATACTGCATTCAGAGCCCCTCTGGACCGAGTGTGTCCCCCTCTTTCTTCCCCCGCTAAGGAATCCTCCGTGCTTTAACCAACCAGTGTTTTGTCCGTCTCTTGGTGAATCTCCAGCCAAAATGTCTTCTAAGCTGCCTTCAGGCAAACCCACATCCCCTTTCAGGAAGAGAGGCAGCCTGCAGTATACAGCCAGTGGAGGTAAGTGGGTTTGTTCAAAAACAATATGGGTTTATAAAAGTGTGTGTATGAGTGCGGTGGATATTTGATGGAAATGGAGAACAGAATGTGTCATTAGCCTACATGTACATTTTTCATCATATATTAAGTATTTCAGCATATTTCTATGTAGTTTCCTTTTCACATTTAACTATTATGTGACAAATGTACAGGAGAGTTCAGTAATCCAGCATCTGCATAATGCAGAAACTTTTATACCTGTTGATTTGAGGGAAACTGTTGCAACTATACTGTCTCTCTTTCTTATGGCTCCCTGTAGACTTTAATCTTTACATAAATATTCTCTCTAATAATAGCTCCTGAACCTGTATTTGATATTTCTCTGAGAAGAAAGAAGAAAGTTATGCATTACACATAATTTCTGACCATAATTACATTGGCAGTACTTAGCTGATTGTGTTTCAGACCTCAATTCCAGAATATATTCATCCAGATAATGTTTGTGATTCAATTGGAAGAAAGTTAGACAGGGAAAATCAAACATGCACCTATTAGTGGCTGGTCTAGACCACATCCATAAATGCATGCAACACAATGTCTGTGGTCAGGCCAGCATTGCGTAAGGCTTACATAAGATCTGATCCAAAAAACATTTCACACCTCTCTCTTGCAGAAAAACTGTGATTTTATCATGCGCTAGAACACATTTAGTTAGGCGTTGCATGTATTTATTAGTCCCTTGTGCCTCTGATGTTGTGGTTAAAACCTAAAACAGTTTTCTGGAAAGTGCATTTATGTCTGGTTGAGACTCATTTGCCTTGCTGTGCCAGCATAATTTCCACAGCCTGAGGCGCTAAACATCACCAGAAAGCATCTTCACCACAGAGATGGAGTAATTATCTGAGCATGGATACTTAGCAGGTGGCATATTGCTGCTATCTTCAAAAATATTGTTCTGAGGAGGATACTAAATTAAAAGTGAATCCGTGCAGTTTCAGGCAACCACAGTTATTCTCATATAGGCACAAAACGGGCTCTCTTTCTCTCTCACCTGCAGACATGTAGCAATAAATTATAGTCAGTGCTTTGCTAAAGTCCTTTAAATAGTCTTTTTAGAGACACTAATACATGCAATATTTAAAATTCCTCTCTCATTTCAAGTGTCTGATTACTGACAGCCTCGGTGCACTTTTACTGTGGCTCATTCTTGGCATTATTTGGAAAAGAGGTCTCAATGAAAACATGAGGAAGGATTAATAGTCCATCTTGCTTTGAAGAAATAACAGCTTTCAGATCCACATTTCTGGCACAGTCCATTAGGTTTAATGTTCCTGATTCTCCTGGGAAATGTGTTTGTTTCTTTTCTTGTTGTAGACTAAACTTGCCTGACCATTACTTTTACGTCAAATAATAGTCATAAAAATGATATTACAGTGTGATTTGGTGCCAGTTTCACCGGAAATTCGCATAACATTGAATTATGGTGACTCGAATGTGTGCACGAACATTCTTTTTAGGGGTGCAGGATATATTGTCATATTGTATTAGCAGATAAATGTGACTCTTTAATTTGTATAATTCCAATAAGTAAAACATTTAGGCAGATACATTTTAGCTTGATGATCATGGGACCTCACATTTCTAATTGTTTAGCCTTCTGTTAAAGTCAAATAAATTAAAATAAATAAAAAAATAATTAAACATTTATTTAGAGCCTCTAAGATTTTTTTTATCCATGGCACAGACATTTAGTTTTTTCATTATAGAGGCCACCAATTGTATGTTAGTTTTCTTCTTCATATTATTCTTCTTCTGCTTTATGGCAGCCCATAGAACTGTGTGGTAAAAAGTTGTGAAATTTGGCACAGTCTGAACATTAACCACAGCAATTTTGAAATCTCTAACTCAATCCCCTGTACAACTGTACAAATTTGCACTTATGTTTATGCTAATATCTTTTGAATAACTGATTTCTTGCCTCAAGACAATTCGATTGCACCCTATGATGTCATTTTCCTTCACGAAAATCTTTCCGACATTTTGAATTTTCTGAAAACATTTTTGAACTTGTCCTAGACTGTCCGATTTTCACTAAAACTAGCTCAAATCATCTTCAGACCATGCTGGCAAAAAGTTCTTAAAAGCTTTTTAATAAACCCAACCGTTCTCGAATAACGCATGAACGAATTCGATGAAGAGCACACCAAATTGAATGCAAAGGGTGTATTTCGGCAACGTTTTAGCGTATTGAGACCAGAGCCGTTGAAAAGGTTTTTCTATGACTCTGATTGAGACGAATCTTGGTACATGCCATCACAAGCTTGACCTGAGGCTACATGCAGTGTTTCGGTACAGCGCTAGCTACCTACTGGTCAGGAGAAATGAAAAATGTATATTTTTGTTTATAACTTCTAAACAGTTTGCCCAAAAATCATAAAACTGGTCTCTTTTAATTAATATTGGCCATTTTGGGCAACTGTATGTGATTTATACAAAATTTATAATGAAATTTCAGCAAATAGCTTTTTATCAATTTTGCCTATTTTAATGAAAACTCTTGATAGATTCCTTGAGTCATACCGAGAACAATGATACCAATTATGCAATATTCGGTCGAGCTTGCTGTCTGCCATTTTGAATTTCTTTTAAAATCTACTTTTTCGAACTCATCCTAGACCGTTGGTCGGATCATCTTCAGACCATGCCGGTAAATAGTTATTAAAAGCTTTGATTGACCAGACCATTCTCGAATAATGCATCGACAAATTTGATGGCATGGTGCCAAGCTTATTCTGAGGCTGTAGCTCTGCAAGGATTTGACATATTGACACCAAACTTTGTATGTGTCATTGTTTCCTCACACTGACAACACAACATTAATTTGGTAACAGTGCCACCTATTGGTCAAATCATATTACAAGTGATTGTATTTGTGATTTTTCAGCCATGTTGACTAAAATAATCTAAAATGTCTTTAATTACTCATTGTTGCAGTTGCTCTGAAGTCCCCAGCCATTCTTGCATTCTTGAGTCACTTGAGGTCTTTACACAGAGCTCTTCCTGTTATGTCATTTGGGACCCTGTCTGTGTTACATTATGGTCGCTCAAATGTTTCATAACTTCTCGCCTTTTTTGGCATATCTTGCTTATCTGAACATAAAGGATGGACAAGATAAGGCTGACATCATTGACTCTTCTTAAGCTACTCTTAAAGGGGCATATCAGTGTGTAGATAGTTTGCAAAAACTTTTTCCATCACTCTGCTAACATTTGTGCTCCTCTTTATAGCAGTAATATGAGCATTTTAGTGGAAGATCTTGGTCATAGTTCATGTTTCAGCCTCCAGCCTTTTCTATACCACACATAGAGGTTTTAAATGCTGTTGTGCTTTGAACTTTCATCCCTGTAGTGCCTCTTTTGCCTTTAGTGTGGTATGAGAGAGGAGGGATTCTTTAAAGGAGCACTTTTACTGCCTCCCCCTCAGCCACCATGTTGCTACTATTTAGAGTTGTTTTCTCCAAATCCACCCAACCATTTACTTCCCTAGATTCCCAGGGACTTCATCCATGAGGTAGGAACATTTTGATTTCTAAAAGACCCTTGTGCTTTTACAACAGGTTAGTTAGAGTCATAATATAGTGTATAGGTACGTGAGTGTTTGTGGATTGATATTTAGTGAAAGTTGAGTTTTTTCCTCATGATCGTAAAATCCAAAGAATTAACAGTTTTGTTTTTTTCCACTAGGTGGAACTAGCAAGTCTTTTTCCCTAGCAAACGTTCACACTCGCTGTAAAAAAATTTCTGTATCTCAAGATTTTAAATGATATACTTTTTTCCCTGCTTGCTTTCTTGGAGAGTGATTATCGACAATTTTAATGTAAAATGTAACAAATAATTAAACTAACTATTGAAACTCGTGTAAAATTTGCTTCATTATATATTTTGGTAACTCTTTACAATAATATGTTAATGCATTAGGTCTTGTGGGCTAATACTTACTGAATTTTATAGCATTTATTAATATAGGTTAATGTTAATTTCATAAATATGCATTTTTAATTCATGTTTATAATAAATGTGTAAATATGTACACTGTAAAAAAAAAAAAGTATAATCAAAGTATTATCTCGTATAACAGAATTTTTTTTTTTTAAATTGCTTAAAATATTTTTGATGAGTCAAAGTAATGTAAAAACATGTTACCACGACTTACAGATCATATAATTTTACAGGGCACTGAAAAAATGGCTTTGAAACTATTTTCCCTCAGAAATTGCTTGTACATTTTCCAAAGAATTCAACACATTGAATTAAACGTGAAATTTTGAAGTAGAAAGAATAAAATAGTATTTTCTTGTAAAATGTACCCCAATAAAACTTCAAAAAATAATTTTACAGTGTAATTAAGACTGCTGTAAAAGTATTGTTCATTTTTAGTTCACGCTATGCATTAACTAATGCTACCAAATATATCATTTATATTGGTGGATGATTTTTTTTTTTTTATTCTTCCCCAAACAAAGGGCTTCATCACAGGAACAAATGAAAGCAATTGGCCTCCAGAGGCTGACAAAAACCTCATCAGTGCAGTCTTTGTGTCATTCTCTGATGTCTTCATCAAAGCCCATTTCCTCTAAAAGAGGAGCAGGATTCAGGGATGCTAATGTTCCCTCTGATTAAACAGCCTCAGATGATCAGAAACGCCTCTCAAACCCTCTGGACACACGACAGAATCATTTACACTCTATATGGGTTCTTCATCAGGAAGTAATGATAAACACATTATCTTGGTGCTTATTTAAATAGGCTAGGTCTCTGATCAGTCATGTCCAATACTAGTTTCTGCAGTGACCTCTATTTTGGCTTCCGAGGGAGTCTCTCTTTCTCTATCCCTTTCTCAAAACATCCTCCAGCATTTTCGCATGCACTGCAGTCATGCTAACACGTCACAGAGCTGAAGGACGGGGGTGTAAAGAGATACTGTCAAGCCCACTCTTTCACAAAGACAGCAGTGATGCTGTTGAGCTCCCCCTGCCCCTGAAGTCCAGGTGGTACAGTCCAGCCATGTGTCAGAGATATTTAAATGAAAGGGGGATGACAGTGGCCAGCCCAGACAGCTGGCAGGAACCAGGAAGAGGAGGGAGGGGAGAGTGGATGCTTCGGCTCCATCAGCTGTGTTTACTGTATGTATGTATGTATGTATGTATGTATGTGGGACAGATTCAATCACAAGACAATATGTGTGAGCAAGTGAATGAATGAATGAGAGACATGTTTTGCTGGAGATGTGTGTTGGTTTAGAAAGTGTAGCTTTGTGTTAATCTTTTTATTCTGTCTGTCTGGCTATCTTTCTTTCTTGTCTCTCTCTGACCTGTTTTGGGAGAATAACAGGAATAGTTTGCACATATCCTTTCATCTAGGACACTTATTTGCGTCTATGTCTTTTCATTCTGTTTCTTTCCATCTCTAAGACCTCAGCTGTGTTTCTGTCAGCTCATGTTTTTCCTTTGGGAGTCATGCACTTGTGTGTGTGTGTGTGTGTGTGTGTGGCTTGTATTGATTGTCCTCAGTATTGTCCTGTTTTGAAGGTGTTGTGGTCAGTGCTGTGTTTCACAGATGACAGATTAGGTGTACCGTTGAAAGAGTAGTAGAGAAGGATGCTGCTTGGATGAGGTTTGTGTATGAGATTGTGTGTGTTCAAAGGAAAAGAGGTTATGAGGCTTCCAAACCCTACTGGGAAATCCATTTTAAGCTTGTAAATGGGTTTTGATTTCTACAATGCTGGTTTATAACGGGTCTAAACTACGAGATTGTCTTGGACCAGCAACAAACCAGCTACCAAGTGGTTTCAAGCTTGGTTTTGGTCAACCAGCTAGTTCTAAAACACAACAATTTTCCAACAGGGAACACAAGAACAGAAGTTTATTCATCTAAAGTTCTCACCACATGAAAAGCTGTGGTTCTGTGGTAACCTTAAATTCGTTTTTTAGTTTTATGTACTAAATGGTGCTTGCGTCTCTAACTGTGACAATCTACTTCATGTATCTTGTCATGCCAGGTGTTAAGTGAGTGAACGAAGAGATGCAACATCAGGTTGCCATGGCGACAATAACTGGCCCTGATTGGAGTTAGCGAGGTAACTGTAATTCTCAGCGTGGCTCAGTTTTGCTCAGGATTTCATAATGTATGTCACAGTCAGCATTAGCATCATCTGCTAATATCATTTCAGATCACACATCAGACATTGGTATGAAAGACTTCTTTCAGCTTTTGCGTATATAGAACATTAATGGCAGAAACTGATCTAAGATAAGCTCTTGTATTCTGAGAGGTTTCAGTCAGAACTTTTTTGATTAATATACCCCACTGTTCAAAAGTATGAGGTCTATAAGATTTTTAAAAATGTTTTTGAAAGAAGTTTGTTATGCTCACCAAGACTGCATTTGTTTGATCAGAAATACAGTAAAAAAACATTAATATTGTGAAGTATTACAATTTAATATAACTGTTTCTAAATATGTTTTCAAATGTAATTCATTCCTGTGATGGTAAAGCCGAATTTTCAGCATCATTACTCCAGTCTTCAGTGTCACATGATCCTTCAGAAATCATTCTAATATGATGATTTGATGCTCAAGAAACATTTCTTATTATTATCAATGTTGAAAACAGTTGTAGTGCTTAATATTTTTGTGGAAACTGTTATAGAACTTTTTATTCATAAGTTCATAAGTACAGAATTTATTTGAAATAGAAATCGTTGTATACTTTTGATCAGTTTAAATGCATCTTTGCTGAAGTATTATATTACTTTTATCTTACTGACCCCAAAATTTTGAACGCTTGTGTACATAGATATATTTGATAGAAAGCAGAATACATTTCAGTCACACTTTGGATTAGGGTCCAATTCTCACTATTAACTACGACTTTTGCCTCAATAAACTCCTAATTACTGCTTATTAATAGTTAGTAAGGTAGTTGTTAAGGGATGTAGAATATGGTCATACAGAATAAGGCATTAATATGTGCTTTATAAGTAATAAACAGCCAATATCCTAGTAATATGCATGGTAATAAGCAACTAGTTAATAGTGAGAATTGGACCTTAAACTAAAGTGTTAAAATGTAACTGCTAATCAAATATGAAATACACACAAATGGATAAACACACCAAATTACACCAATATAAATAAGGCATTTTGAATTTACTTGCAGAGCAGGACGGGCCTGATCTTTGACCTCATCTCATGTGTCAGAGGCATTGGTCCAGTGCTGTTCTTATCTCTCAGCTCCATATCTCACTACACTGATTATTCACTTCTCCCATTCATAAATATGTGACATTTATAGACCCTCATTCTAGAATGTTTACCATCAGAATCAATAACTCCATTTTTGTAGTTGTGCAACACTGAGGTTGAAGCTCAGCAGAAGAGGTTAGCCACTCAAACCGGTTGCGAGTGTTTTTCTGCTTTGCCATTTACTGTATGTGGTGATCCTGTGTATGAAGGGGATGGTGATTATGTAACAAGCATGAAACTCCCAAAATACACCCATGAGAAGATTATATACGAGCCAGTGGATATATCAGTCTCCCTTCTGGCTTAGTGCTGTTCTATACAGACACGCACATCAAAAATCCTGACAAAATCTCTTGCGATATTCTTCTTTACGGCGTGCTTTCTGTAAGCTTGCAGTTAATAAATGTGTAGGCTGTGATTAAATAAGTGTGAAAAAAAGGAGAACGTGATTGTAAGTATGAGTGCATGAGGTAGTGCGTGTATCTCCTGCTGTGTCTATTTGTGTTGGGTGCTAATGAACTGTCATTGTCATAATTAGTCCACCCATCTGGGCCTGTGAAAAAGCCACCCTGATTTCAGCGATCTCCTAGACAATCCGTTCGGTAATTACCTTCAATAAACTCACTGATAAGTACGTTGCACATTAACTTTGCCAGAACAGTAAAACGATGAGCAGCAAAGCCCTATAAAGCATTAGATAAACTACAGTAGAATGTTAGTATAACATTACTCCATTTCGGCAGCTATCGGCACATCCAGTGATACCAAACTTTAAATTATTCTGTTCTGCTACTCTCGTTTGTGTTTGAGTGCTGTGGATAATTACACAGTGGTGGTTAGTAATTAGTACTTGAGTCTAAGCAGACGGACGACAATTCCTACTTTTAGCAGGGAGAATGTGTGCATTACTTCAAATGGCATTGTTATAACAAAGTCTTTGTTGTTAAGGTTATGAATAGGAATCATGGTAAAGCTCTAGAAAAAACAACAGACTTAAGTCCCTTAGAGGATGACAGTGACTCAAGTTTGTTTACTGAGAATGTATTGTATTCCTAACATCTACTGTATTTAGGCAGCCAAATCATATCTACTCAAACTGAGAATCATATTTATTATGTCACTGCACATTTAGTGCTTCTTTTGATTCTTTTTAAACATGGAATTGATATGTAAAGACATTTTCTGAAGTATTGTTAACAATAAAAAAATATCAATTTACACTGCTGTTCACAAGTTTGGGGTCGGATTACAGTGAAAATATAGTGAAAACAGTCATATTGTGAAAATGTATTGCAATTCAAAATAACAGTTTGGTAGTTTAATATATTTAAAAAAAAATATATTTATTCCTGTGATGGCAAAGCTGAATTTTAAGCATCATTACTCCAGTCTTCAGTGTCACATGATCCTTCAGAAATCATTCTAATATGATGATTTGATGCTTAAGTAACATCTTTTTATTCTGTATTGAAAACATTTAGGCTGCTTACTGTCACTTTTGATAAATTCAAAAAAAATTAATTTTGTATATTAAGATTTTAAATAATCTTGTAAAAGTTTTTTTTAATCTTAAATTTAAGAATTTAATATATTATATATTTTTTTCTAATAAAAAACTATAAAAAATAATATATTGCTATTCTGACAACATCTTTTTAATAAGATCATTATCACATTTACATTATTTAGCTTCTCAAGTAAAATGTATTTAAGATTTAAATACTATTTTCACTAAATACTGTTTTTTTTGTGTAGTGTCTGTACAGTAGTAATTCAGTTCAGGAGTGGAACTGTAAAACCAGGAGATCAAAATAACAGGGATTAACAAGCACATACTATCAAATCAAATCACCTTTATTTATATAGCGCTTTTTACAATGGCAATTGTTTCAAAGCAGCTTCACAGTGGTAACAGGAAAATAATGCAACAGAATTTGATTCGGCTGTACAGCCGCTCTGGTGAAAACGGTGATGTCATCCAGCTCATTTCAATTATCATATAGTGTCAATGTGGGCAGATCAGTAATATAGTTGAAATTTGAGTGTCCCCAACTGAGCAAGCCAAAAGCCAAAGGCGACGGTGGCAAGGAACCAAAACTCCTTCAGGGCCAGAATGGAGAAAAAAACCTTGGGAGAAACCAGGCTCAGTCGGGGTGCCAGTTCTCCTCTGGCCGACGAACAAATAGTGTATGATTATGATTCTGGCAACATTACAGGTCAGAAGTCATATTAGATCAATAGATATTCGTAGGATTATTCGAAAGATTGGAGTCGTCACGCCGGGGACGGGTTTAATGAGGATGTCGTGTCGATGCGGCATTTACAGGGGGGAGTTTAATTGACACGGTCTCTACAGACACTTCAGGGATATGGTCGTCATGTCCAGGCTAAGGTCCACCATCTGGTCTGGATACGGCCCGGATCCGGCCGACTGCAGTAAACCTCGGGATAAACAGAGAGACTACCATTAGCGTAGATGCCATTCTTCTTATGATGTAACGAGTACATCAGGTGTTATTGGAAGTGTTCCCGGTTCCGGCTGACCTAGTTAATGCAGCCTAAAACAATCATTTAACTGATTTGAATAATAGAAATTAAAAATGTTTTATGTGTATGCCATAGTAAAGAGATGTGTTTTTAGTCTAGATTTAAACTGACAGAGTGTGTCTGTTTCCCGAACAATGCTAGGAAGACTGTTCCAGAGTTTAGGTGCTAAATAGGAAAAGGATCGACCATCTGCAGTTGATTTTGATATTCTAGGTATTATCAACTGGCCAGAATTTTGAGACCGCAATAGACGTGATGGAGTATAATGCGTTAAGAGCTCGCTCAAGTACTGGGGAGCTAAACCATTTAGTGCTTTGTAAGTAATCAGCAAGATTTTAAAATGTATACGATGTTTAATAGGGAGCCAGTGCAGTGTTGACAAAACTGGGCTAATATGGTCATACTTCCTGGTTCTAGTAAGAACTCTAGCTGCTGCGTTTTGAACCAGCTGCAGTTTATTTATTAAGCGAGCAGGGCAACCACCCAGTAGAGCATTACAATAATCTAGCCTTGAGGTCATGAACGCATGAACTAACTGTTCAGCGTTTTGCATTGAAAGCATGTGCTGTAATTTAGATATATTTTTAAGATGGTAGAATGCAGTTTTACAGATGCTAGAAACGTGGCTTTCAAATGAGAGATTGGTATCAAAGAGCACACCCAGGTTCCTAACTGACGACGAGGACTTGACAGAGCAGCCATCAAGTGTTAGACAGTATTCTAGGTTACTACTTGTGGAGTTTTTTTGTCCAATGATTAAGTTGCAGGAAATTACTAGTCATCCAATTTTTTATATCAGCTATGCATTCTGTTAATCTTGTGAATCGGTAAGTTTCGTCAGGGCGTGAAGAAGTATAGAGCTGAGTATCGTCAGCATAACAATGAAAATTAACGCCATGCTTCCTAATAATATCTCCCAGTGGTAGCATGTACAGGGTGAAAAGCAACGGTCCTAGCACTGAGCCCTGCGGTACTCTATACTGAACTTGTGATTGGTGTGACATCTCTTCATTTACTGCTACAAACTGATAATGGTCAGATAAGTATGATTTAAACCATGCCAATGAAATTCCACTAATGCCAACATAATTTTCGAGTCTATTCAAAAGAATGTTGTGGTCGATAGTATCGAATGCAGCGCTAAGATCGAGTAACACTAACAGAGAGATACAACCACGATCGGATGATAAGAGTAAATCATTTGTAACTCTAATGAGAGCAGTCTCAGTACTATGATACGGTCTAAATCCTGACTGGAAATTCTCACAGATACCATTTCTTTCTAAAAAGGAGCATAATTGTGAGGACACTGCCTTTTCTAGTATTTTTGACAGAAAGGGTAGATTTGAGATTGGCCTGTAATTGACTAATTTTGTAGGATCAAGTTGCGTTTTTTTAATAAGTGGTTTAATAATAGCCAACTTAAAAGTTTTCGGTACATATCCTAATGTCAAGGATGAATTAATGATATTAAGAAGAGGATCTATGACCTCTGGAAGCATCTCTTTTAGTAGTTTAGTCGGTATGGGGTCGAGCATACATGTTGTTGATTTTGATGATTTAACGAGTTTAGCCAATTCTTCTTCTCCTATAGCAGTGAATGAATGTAATTTTTCCTCAGTGACACTACAATGCACTGTCTGATGTGATACTGTAGTAGACGGCTGCATGGTAATCATTTTTTTCCTAATATTATCAATCTCACAAGTAAAGAAGTTCATAAAGTCATTACTGCTGTGCTGTTTACAAACATCAGAAGGTGAAGCTTTATCTTTGGTTAATTTAGCCACTGTATCGAAATAAATACCTAGGGTTGTGTTTGTTTTCTTCTAAGAGAGTCGAGAAATAAGCAGATCTAGCAGTTTTTAGGGCCTTTCTGTATGCAATCATGCTCTCTTTCCACGAAATGCGAAAAACTTCTAGTTTTGTTTTCTTCCAGCTGCGCTCCATTTTTCTGGCTGCTGTTTTAAGGGCCCGGGTGTGCCCGTTGTACCACGGCGTTGGACTATTTTCTTTAATCTTCTTTAAGCGCCGGGGAGCAACTGTGTCTAAAGTGCTGGAAGAGAGAGAGTCAATAGTTTCTGTTGCAACATCGAGTTCCTCTAGGCTATCTGGGATGCTGAGGAGATGAAACTGATGAGGAAGATTATTTACAAAGAAATCTTTAGTCGCAGCAGTGATAGTCCTGCCATATTTGAAGCGAGGGGACGGCTTTGCAGCCTTTGCTAAATTAAGTTAACATGATACTAGGTAATGATCTGAGATGTTGTCGCTCTGCTGCAGAATTTCAATGGTATCAACATTTATTCCATGTGACAGTATTAGGTCTAACGTATGATTACGGCGATGAGTGGGTCCTGACACGTGTTGCCTTACTCCAATAGAGTTTAGAATGTCTCTAAATGCTAATCCCAATGCGTCTTTTTCATTGTCTACATGGATATTAAAATCACCAACAATTAGGACTTTATCTGCAGCCAGTACTAACTCTGATAGAAAATCAGCAAATTCTCTGGTAAAGTCTGTATGGTGCCCTGGAGGCCTGTATACAGTAGCCAGCACAAATGTCAAACGGGATTTATCAATTTCACTACATAACGTTACATAAAGCACCAAAACTTCAAAGGAATTATATTTGAAACTAGACTTGTGAGTAATACCGAAGATATTATTATAAATTACAGCAACACCTCCCCCTTTACCTTTCAGACGCGGCTTGTGTTTATAACAATAATCTTGGGGGGTGGACTCATTTAAAGTAATGTAATCGTCAGGTTTTAGCCAGGTTTCTGTCAAACACAGCACATCTAGGTTATGATCTGTAATCATATCATTAACAATAAGCGCTTTTGAGGAAAGGGATCGAATATTCAGCAGCCCGAGCTTTATCATTTGATCATCTGTATTATATCTGTTGTTTATTTGTTGGACATCAATTAAATTTTTACCGTTGAATGGTTTTGATGGTTTTTTGTATTTACTAATTAGTGGAACAGACACAGTCTCTATGTGATAATATCTAGGTGAAAGAGTCTCTATGTGCTGGATTTATCTGACTTCTGTGACGTGAGACAGCTAGCAGGCGGTCGGGTAAGCCAGTCCGTCTGCTTCCTGACCTGGGCCCCAGTTAGTCAATGTTTAGCTCTAAGACTATGTGCCAAATTACTAGAGAGAAGAGCGGCACCATCCCAGGAAGGATGAATACCATCTTTTTTCAACAGGTCAGGTCTGCCCCAAAAGCTTTTCCAATTGTCTATGAACCCTATGTTATTTTGCGGACACCACTTAGACAACCAGCCATTAAGTGATGATAGTCTGCTAAGTATCTCATCACTCCTTTTAACGGGGAGGGGACCAGAGCAAAAAACGTCATCTGCCATCGTACTTGCGAGTTTACACACCTCTTTAATGTTAATTTTGGTGATCTCCGACTGGCGAAGTCGAACATCATTTGTGCCGACGTGAATAATAATCTTAGAGAATTTATGGTTAGCGTTAGCCAGCACTTTTAAATTTGCTTTGATGTCAGGTGCTCTGGCTCCCGATAAACATGTGACTATGGTGGCTGGTGTCTCTATTTTCACGTTCCGTGTAATAGAATCGCCAATAACTAGGGCACTTTCAACAGGATTCTCAGTGGGTGCGTCACTGAGTGGGGAGAACCTGTTTGATGTTCTAATTGGAATTGAAGAGTGGTTTTTTGATCCGCGACTATGCAATCTCACCGTCACCCAGTTGCCCTGCTGCACGGGCTCTACAGCCGGAACCGAACAATGTACAGAGTTCACTAAGCTATTCGCATCCAAAGCAGTGTCTAAAGCTGTTACATTCTCACTACTCTCAAATAAAGTCTGGATGTGTGTCTCTAATTCTGAAATCTTTTCCGTCAGCCTGACTATCTCCTTACATTTATCACATGTGAAGCCCTGTTCGCCAACGGAGAAAGATATACTAAACATGAAACATGCAGTGCAAGTGACAATGACAGGAGAAGAAGACATGGCTTACCGTATTTGTTGATTAATCCAACTTACCACAGTTGTTTGATGGAGTCTATTTACTAATCCAACTCACCACAGTTGTTTAATGAACTCAGAAAACAAGAGACCCGAGTGCAGAGATGGCAAGCTAACAGGCTAGCGAAATGCTAACGCGTGATAGTGATTTAGATTAAAAGCTAGCGGTGTCAGATTTAATGTGGTAGGCAATATTAGACAATATATGGTGATGGGTAAATTATATTTAGCAGTTTAAACAACAGGGAATGATATCAAATAAAGATTCAAAAGCAAGCAAAGCACACGCGAGCACAGCAGTCAGCAGGACAAAACGTATATCTGTATATATGTGCATATATACAGATTAAGAATTAAACAGCAAGGGTTTTAAACTACAAGAGTAAATGGTTATGCTGCTATGATGAAAGAGCTTCCACAGACAGAAAAACCCTCATGTTAAGTGTAGCTTTCCACAGTAATAGATTCGTCTCAGGGTTAAAATGAGAAGTTTCAGCTCTTCTTAGTAAAACTGTGATGAATATGTCAATACACCAATGCTGAATTCATCACATCTCAGGATGAATTCATGCCCAGGAAACAGCTGTTATCTGTATTGTAACTACTGCAGATCTACTGTAGCCCACAGGCTAGTTTGTGCTGAGCTGTATACTATAACTGCATTGGTATTGCAAACTATTTTTGAGATTTGCTGCATTTTCAAATCTGCAGGAAGTTTATGAATTCTGTTGGTAGCTGTACCAGGGGAATCAGTTTTTACTTAGTCCGTTTCCTGTGTGACTTAACAGTGGGACGAGATTAGAGTTGAGTCGAGATGAGTCTCTGCAGTGCAGGGGCTAGACATGGCTACTTAATTATTCATCAGGCTTATGAATATTTGATCAAGCGTCAGAATTTAGGAAGATTGATATCACTCATGGGATGGAACTATGGAACTCGAGCAGAAGGGTCGAGCTACACTCACTGTAAAGTGAAAGTGTTTGGAAGCATTTGTTTGTGAGGCAAAATATTATTGTGATTATTAAAATGTTTCTGATGATTAATAACTTAAAAATATTGTACTTTATCATACTTTTGGCTTGCATTTCACTGCAAAAATGTTCACAATCAATATTTTTGTCCTGTTTTCATGTAAAAATATCAAGATCATTAGTTAAAATATCCATTAAAATAGCATTATTTATGCTTTCCCAATTGGGTACGAAAAACAAATTTAAGATACACTACCATTCAAAAGTTTGGAGTCAGTAAGATTGCAAGGATGTATTAAACTGATCAAAAATGACTTTTACAAGTGTGTTACAAAAAAATTAAAATAAATGTTTTTCATTTGAACTTTCTATACATGAAAGAATACTAAAAAATGTATCACGGTTTCCACAAAAGGATTGGGCAGCACAACTGTTTTTTAACAATGATGATAATAAATGTTTCTTGAGCAGCAAATCAGCATATTAGAATGATTTCTGAAGGATCATGTGACACTGAAGACTGGAGTAATAAATTGTTATTTTAAAATACATTAAAACTGTAATTTTAAATTGTAATAATATTTCACATTTGTTCTGTTTTTCTACTGGATTTTTTGATCAAATAAACGCTTGTTGAGCATCAAAAACATTAAAAATATCACACCTCCAAACTTTTGAACAGTATAGTGTATATTTGTTAATATCTAATACTTAATATCTTATATTTTGCTTCAAGTAAATTGAACTTGTTTTAAAGATGTTTAGATATTGATTGCAAAGATTTTTTTTTTGTCAGTGTGGCTATGCTAAAATTTGTGTGGGCACTAGATGCATTTGGTGTATACTGGCCCACAAGTTAAGTGGGCATACTAAGATGGATGCCAGCACACACTCACATACAAACTTATGTCCTCCCACCTGAATGCTCCATTGTTCTGTGAGACAAACAGTTGTAGATCTGGACAACAGAAAAACAAGGCTAAATATTATGGATCACAATGTATTGCCATTATTCCTCAAACAATTATCTCCAATAATCACATCTGCAAAATCAAAATGTTTTAAATATGAAAGTCCAATAAAGCCATATCTGTTGAAATATAAAAATCTCTTTCTCATTATCTTCCTAGTAGATCTCCGTGTTGGCCGACACCTCCTCACATCCCAATATTCTTTGCCTGGCAACCCTGTAGCCAAGCACGGCCACATTGATCTGCGCACATCCATGGATGGCAAATACAAGGAGATTGCCGAGGTAAACAAAGCAGAAATCCCAACAATCATGCTGCTTGAATGCATTTTTTGTGTTTGTTTGTTTCTGCCGTTATGTAAATGTGTGCTTAATGTGTGCGTTTAGGAGCTGTTCTCCCGCAGCCTGGCTGAGAGCGAGATGCGGAGCGCTCCATATGAGTTCCCTGAGGAGAGCCCCATTGAGCAGCTGGAGGAGAGGCGGCACAGACTGGAACGGCAAATCAGCCAGGATATCAAGTACTACATCCCATCATTCAACATGAAACTCAGCCATTAATAGTATCGGTAGTTCTCATGAAACACAAGAATTCTGACCTTTCTTAATATAAAAATGAAAAGAAATCCTTAACATTGACATTACCTGTGTTTTTAACTTAAAATAACACCATTTCCTTAACCCCGAAATTCTCTGTTCCTAACGCCAGACGAAAAAGCTAGTCAAATTTGGGGTCAGGAAGATTTTGTTTTAAGAAATTCATACTTTAATTTAACAGTGAGTGACGCATTAATTGTATTAAAAGTGACAGTAAAACATTTATAATGTTACAAAAGTTATAATGTTTTTATTCCTCAAAGAATCCTGATAAAATGTATCACGGTTTCCACAAACATGTATAAGCAGCAACGGTTTTCAACATCTGATAATAATATGAAATGTTTCTTGAGCAGCAAATCAGCATATTAGAATGAGTTCTGAATGATCATGTGACACTGAGGACTGGAGCCATGATGCTGAAAATTCAGCTTTGAAATAAATAAATTACATTTTAAAATATATTATTAAATATTAAATTCTTAAATATAAAATTATAGTATATTACGATAGAAATCGTTATTTTAAATTGTAATAATATTATTGTTTTACTTCAAAAGCATTAAAAAAATGCACCGACCCCAAACATTTGGACGGTAGTGTAGTTAAGAAGCCTGCAGGGAACACAAGCATCTCATGCTGTAGTCCAGCAACCGAAACACACTATGCTCGTGTCAAACTATACAAGTGTTTTCTGCTATGAACATGAAATGAACTCATCACTTCACATGCCAATATTAGTCCAACATTCACTGCTCTGTATGCACATGTGACCTTTGATCCACAGTCAGTTAATTAAAAGCCTTTTCTCTTGAGGTTTGAGCCTGATATCCTACTGCGAGCCAAACAGGACTTCATGAAAACAGACAGTGCAACAGATCTGGAGTGAGTGCCTTTTAAGATGTTATGTGATGATTTATACGAGACCCAGTGTTTGTTAACTAATACCAGCATCTTCTGTCTTTCTTAGGTATATGAAAGAACAGAGCCAGGAGCCCAAAGAAGTCTATCCCGAGAGAGAGCTCGTCCCTGAGAGAGAGTATCAGAGAGTCGCGATCTCTGGAGAGGAGAAATGTGGGGTAGTAACAGCTCCTGTTTTTCATTTTTCTGTTTTGTTTGTTTTACAAAAACAAGATGTTGTTGACAGAACTGAAGTGGACACTGCAGACATTATATAAACTCCTGAGGGAGAACCAATTTTCACATATACACACACACAATTACACAAACCCCAGAGGGAAACATGAACTGACAGCAACTGCTGAGGGGTTTTCACAGTGATGGTGAAAAATTAGTTAAAACAGGGAAATACACACTATTAATAACAATAAAACATTTAGAACAGATTTTTATATTTTGTCACCAAGATACTGTTTTATTTTGTGGCTCTAAGTACAATTGAATAGTACATGGGATCTATCACATATATTATACAACTGTCTCCTAGAAAAGTTTAGAAAGATATACTGTAGATGTAGGTCAATTTAAGCAATCATACATCATTTATTAGTGATTCATACCAACAGCATGATTACTAACATGATATTGCTTTTAAATGAGTTCAATAATTAGGTTAATATTCAGTAACTTACATTTCAGATATTGCAAGTAATTAATTAAATATATATATATATATATATATATATATATATATATAATTAAGTCAAAGCATATCGCTGAGCATCTAAAGCATCGTTGAGTTTCTGAGGAATGAGGTTGTTTTGTTTCTGAATGAATCATTTTTTAACAAATTGATTGAGGGAATGATTCAGTGATTCCTTTTTCAATGAATCAGTGTTTTTTGACAAATCGAATGAATGAATAATTGGCATGCTAGTACTTGTTTCCTTTCTGAATGAATCAGTGTTGTTGAACGAATTGAGTCGTGGCTACTGGCTTAACAATGTAACCTGCAGAATGGCTCACTGAAAAATCCGTACCTCTGATGGATGAATGGATGGATGGATAGATAGAGGATAGATGATCTATGCAGACTATGTTTAAGTGAGTCTTCTTTTCTTACCCCCCCCCAGGTTCCATTCACTGACCTGCTGGATGCTGCTAAATGTGTGGTGAAAGCTCTGTTCATAAGAGAGAAGTATATCTCTCTGTCCATGCAGAGCTTCTGCAGGACCACAGTACGTTACTTGCAGGAGGAGCTGGGTGACCGACCCCTGGACCTCAACACCTTTGAGGAGATGCCTGAGTCCTCTGTATCTGCAAGTGGGTTGAACCAGAGCTTTCTGAAGGAAATATTCAGAGGGTTGATGATTTATGTTCAGGAGGAATCAGGATTTTCTGGCCAAAATGGTTTTATGTCTAATGTACAGTAAGAAAACAAACAAAAACTAAATATTGAGTTTAATCTCAGAAGAGACACACTGGATTGATCTGCATTTTGGAGAGTAGAATAATGTACAGCAAGGTTTTAATGTTTTCATGGAATCGTCTTCAGTTACTACAGAAAGAACTGAAAGCAGGAGCTCTGGTTGCAAATGCGTCACATGATCAGTTAAACCACAGCACAAATGTTTTTCTGCTGATTAAAGCAGTAGTTGTAGTTAATGTTTTTTTTTACCGCCACAATGACAAAAAGCACAATAAAAGTAATTCATATGACTTGTATTACAAGTGTTCTGAAGCCATACAAAAGTGAGGAACAGTGAAATTATATTTTTATGCAAAATCTTGACATCCGCCCTAGCTTACCTTATGTGTTCATGAGGAAAATAGCAAGATTTATGAACAAATTGTTATTTTTGATTGAGATATTTCAAATTAATTTCTTGATGCAGTTCACAAAATCGATCCAAATAATTTGTTCACATGAATTGGTTCTTGAGCTCACTGATTGAACCGGTCGCCACGGTTAATTTCTCAATGAGGTAAAGATTTATCAGTGAATAAATAGTAAACCTCTGCCTGTTCCTCTAACAAAGCTATCTTATCAATTTAGAAAACATGATTCTTTTTGACATTTTGACAGCCTCAGTCTTTATATCGAATTATATTCATTATATCGAAAGAAGTGGCCAGTATATTCTTCAAAAATTCAGGTTTGTGTTCCATGGTTTATAAAGACATGAGGGTGAGTAAATGATGACAGAATTTTGATTTTTGGGCAAAATACTTATTTAAACTCTCTACTTGACTTTAGTTCCAGTAGATATGTTTCTTATTATAGTAATAAAAGTTTAAGAGTTCTGTATGATCAGTATGCAGTTACAAAATGATTACATCTCCTTCTCTTACCTCATGTGTTCTCCACAGATGCAACAGTCCATCCACCTGTGTCAGAAACCCACCCTTATGAGGGGTTTGACCCGGCCAACATGCCCCCTGGGTTGGGCTACACTTGCAAGATGGTGGATGGTGTTGTTCATGTATACACACATAAGTAAGATGAGTTGCAAGTCCCTAGAATTGAGTTGGCCTAATTGTTTTATTTCATATATATTTTAATATACTTTTTAAAATGTTTTTTCGTAATGTCCATCAGTTCCTCAGAGCTGGACCTGCCATACCCAGACCTGCAGGAATACATAGCGGATATGAACATGATGATGGCACTCATCATTAACGGGCCAGTGTAAGTTGTACTTGTTCTGATGCAGCAGATCCAGGAGAAGATGATCAAATTACTGATTGAAACAGCTTATTCTGTACATGTGAGCTGATCCCTGAGCGAGATGCTTTGCTTGATTGAAATCATTATGCACTGACCTCAGTTTGAACCTGTGGGTGTAATGTAAAAATGAACCCATCCTGAGCCAGTAATTGATGCTACGATGAATAATGCTAAGATGAAGACGTGGCAAAGACTGTTTAAATCTGTTCCCCAAAACAGCCAGAACTGGTCTGATCTGCTTTAGGTTTAGCATATGGATTTTTAATTGTATATTTTTTCCAACAGCAAATCTTTCTGCTATCGCCGACTGCAGTACCTCAGCTCCAAGTTCCAGATGCACGTTCTGCTAAATGAGATGAAAGAGTTGGCGGCACAGAAGAAGGTCCCTCACCGTGATTTCTACAACATCAGGAAGGTCCGCTGTCCATTGGCATGAACACAACAATTTAGCTCAAAATAATTTATTTAGTAGTTGTCACAGAAAAAAACCTGATTATTTGACCTAGTAATGTAATTCTGGCTATTGACATTTCATTTCTTCAGGTGGACACACACATACATGCCTCATCCTGTATGAATCAGAAGCACCTGCTGCGCTTCATTAAAAGAGCCATAAAGAAATATCCTGGTGAAATCGTCCATGTAGAACAAGGCCGAGGACAGACCCTAACAGAGGTGTTTGAGAGCATGAACCTGACGGCCTTTGACCTCAGCGTAGACACTCTGGATATGCACGCGGTAAGAAGTGTAGTTAAACACATGCCATAAGTGGTATACTTCTGATAAAAGAGATAAAGTCGGCACACCACAGCTCCAAAAATAAGACGGTTATTGACAGATTCTTATAAAGGTAACATTTCGAGCACACAGGCTCTTCATCAGATCGCCTGCATGCTCAAAATGTTATGTTATTTTTGGTCACTTACCAACTTGCCAGTGATGTACGTGCTTTTGTTTTTGTGTTTGGAAAAATACTTTTACCATCACTAGCAATTATGCACAGTAATACTAATTAATAATAATATCAACAACATGAATGCACTACTGTTAAAACAATTTGGGTTAGTGAGATTTTTTTAATGTTTGAAGAAGTCTCTTCTGCTCAACAAGGCTGCATTTATTGATCAAAACTACAGTAAAAAAAACCTGTAATATTCAATTTAAAATTAGCTGTTTTCTATTGTAATATATATTTAAGATGTAATTCATTCCTGTGATGGCAAAACTAAATTTTCAGTGTCACATGATCCTTCAGAAATTAATAAGCTGATGGTGCTCAAGAAAACAGTTGTGCTGCTTTTTTTTTTTTTTCAGGATTCTTTGTGGAATAGAAAATTCAAAAGAGCAGCATTTATTTGAAATAGAAATCTTTTGTAACATTATAAATGTCTTTACTGCCACTTTTGATTAAAAAAAGTATTAATTTCTTTTAAAAAAAAATTACTGACCTCAAACTTTTGAACGGTAGTGTTTGATATGTTATATCTTATTGATATAACAATTATTCATTAAAAATGTATAAAGTGACTATTAAAAAAAATATAAACATAAAAGGACAGAAAACTGAAATAAAATATAGGACCATGATAGAAAAGAAAGGTGTTTCACACAGTATATGCCAAGGCAAATATCAAGTGCGTGTTCCAAACTTTGTGGGTTAGTGTGGGATCTAGGTCACTCTCACTAAAAATATGTTGCACAGAGTTGCAGATGCAGTCACACAAGCTTAGTGGATTTACACTTAGGTGAGAACTGAATAAGCGAATGAATGAACTCTTGTTCTCTACTGAATGCAAACTGTGGCACTAAATGAATGAAGTTACACACAGTTTAATGGGTCCCTAAACCATGCGAATAAAAATCTTTAATAAAAGAGATTCTTCTCTAAATTGTGTGGGAATAAGTAGGCTACACTTGGGAAAATGTTTTTATTTTTTTTTAAATATAAAAAACACCTTTCTATGTGTACTCTGCTAGACTGCTGGGACTAGTCACAACACCTACATATTTTTACTCTATTGTTAAACTGCTTCTATTGTTCTCCTCATTTGTAAGTTGTTTTCGACAAAAGCATCTGCTAAATGATTAAATGTAAATATATATATATAAAAAAAGAAATTTGCTATTTTAAATATTAAAAATATTCTCTTTCCCACAGGACCGTAACACATTCCACCGCTTTGATAAATTCAATTCCAAATACAACCCCATTGGAGAGTCCATCCTCCGAGAAATCTTTATTAAGACTGACAACCATATTGAGGGGAAATACTTTGGACACATAATCAAGGTATCAGCTGTTCCTTATAATCTTTGAAATGAACACAACAAGCATGTTGATGAATTTGGTTTCATATGGTTAAGTGCGCCCCCTGCTGATAGTTGTATGTTGGTGTGTTTCAGGAGGTGATGGCAGACCTGGAGGAGAGCAAATATCAGAATGTGGAGCTGCGTCTCTCCATCTACGGCCGCTCACGAGACGAATGGGATAAACTGGCTCAGTGGGCCGTCAAACACAAGGTTTATTCTGATAATGTGCGCTGGCTGGTGCAGGTGCCACGGCTATTGTGAGTACCTAACGCTTAGTAATGTCAATGTAAAGTGGACATTTATTATCTGATGTCTACAGTAGGCCTAATTCTTTTATAAAATTAAAAAAATATATATATTGTTTAAAAGTATCGGTGAGATTTTAAAATGTTTAAGAAATTTCTTAAGCTCATCAAGGCTGCAATTTTTTGATCGGAAATACAGCAAAAAACATTAATATTGTGAAATATTTTTTTGTACAATTGAACATAACTGTTTTATATTTGAATATATTTTAAAATATAATTTATTCCAATGATGGTAAAGCTGAATTTTCAGAAATGATTCTAATATGCTCAAGAAACATTTTTTTTTTATTATTATTTTCACTGTTAAAAACCATGATACATTTTTTAAGAATTGTACTCATAATGAATAAAAATGTTAAAAGAACAGCGTCTATTTAAAATCTAAATCCTTTATAACAATGGAAAATTCTTTAATGCCACTTTAGATCACTTTAGATGTTTTCCCTAGTAAAAAAAAAAAAAAAATGTTAAAAAATAAAATGATAAAATTAATAATAATAACGATAATAAATAATGAAGATTTACTGATCCCAAACTTTTGAACAGTAGTGTGTATATTATTACTAAATTGAAAAGCACCTAAAATTAAACACCTAAATAAGTGGACTTTTTTTCCCAAATGAATACCAATATTTTCACTGTATATGAAATATAAATTAAAACCATCACTAAGATACACAGATAACAGGTGGTGTCTTTCCTCTGCAGTGATGTGTACCACACCAAGAAGCAGCTTTCTAACTTCCAAGAGATGCTAGAGAACATTTTTATGCCTCTGTTTGAAGTCACTGTCAATCCCAGCAGCCACCCACAGCTGCATCTCTTCCTGCAACATGTGAGTGAACTTTTTGTCATGTAATAAAGCTAAAATTATATGTAACTTTGCTACTGTGGCTTAAAAATCGCACACATCCTCTGTGTGTATAAAAACTGAAGGTATGTTTAAATGCCCAGTTTACTCACTAACACTCACTAACTTTTCTGTAGAAAATAAAGATGTGGCCTAGTAATCCAAAGTTTCAAACCCTTGGCTCATACATTTATTATTGTCCCTATAATAAGACTACTGTATTGTAAGATGCTTTAGATAAGAAAGTATCTGCCATTAAAGTTTAAATTTTAACAGTGGATAAATCACAAGTGTCTCAAAGATCCCACTTTACTCACCAAAATAAGACCACCACCATTTACCCTATGCAGCTTCAAATGTTTCAAAGCTTGATAATGAAATAAAACTGTGACCATACTTGTTGATCATTTGGTTTAATCAAATGATCAACAAGTATGGTCACAGTTTTATTTCATTGTGAGACTGAATGTTCTTCAGGTTGTCGGGTTTGATAGTGTGGATGATGAGTCCAAACCTGAGCATCACATCTTTAACCTGGACAGTCCAAAACCTGTGAACTGGACAGAGGAAGACAATCCTCCATACTCATATTATCTGTACTACATGTATGCAAATATGACTGTACTCAACCACCTGCGCAGGTATCTGATACACACAAGTACACCTTTTGCTTTCCACAGTACATTTAATTTTTATGGTAAAAATTTACTTTAGAGATTTATGGGATAGGTTACTTAATATAAAAGATGATTTGGCTCCACAACAGTTTAAATGTCACTCATCTCTCCCAACAGGCAAAGGAACTTGAATTCGTTCGTATTACGTCCACACTGTGGAGAGGCAGGGCCTATTCACCACCTCGTGTCTGGATTTATGCTGTCAGAGAATATTTCCCATGGCCTACTTCTGAGAAAAGTAAAGACACTCTAGATACTTCTACTGAATCACAGTTGTCCTTGGAAATCTGCTCTGCTCGGATATAAAGAATGTTCATATTTGTTAAAATCACATCGTAACATAACATAAATGCGCCGCTATTCAAACATTGATATCCTCTCTTCAACTTAATGAACTCGCATCTTAAAACCCCTTGCAAACAGTCAAGAGTTTATCAGTCCACCCAGTGTTTGTGTATTTCCCTCAGGCTCCTGTACTGCAGTATCTGTATTACCTGGCTCAGATCGGCATCGCCATGTCCCCGCTCAGCAACAACAGCCTCTTCCTCAGTTACCATCGAAATCCACTGCCTGAGTACCTGTCCAGAGGCCTCGTGGTGTCTTTGTCCTCTGATGACCCTCTGCAGTTCCACTTCACAAAGGTTGCAAGCCACACCATTCCAACAGATATGATTTTTTTTCCCCATAGCTGTATAGCTGTTATTTCTTGAGTGAGGTCTGTAATATGTTTGACCTATTGTTTGTGGTTGTTCAGGAGCCGCTGATGGAGGAGTACAGCATCGCTGCTCAGGTGTGGAAGCTGAGCTCATGTGACATGTGTGAGCTGGCCCGAAACAGTGTGCTCATGAGCGGATTTTCTCACCAGGTGCTCACATCTCCACTTACACCTCTTTTAGGCACCAACAGAAGTCATTTTCAGCAGCACTTAGGTGCTAGTAGCCAGTAAAGGTGATGATAAATGGGGCAACTTTTTGAGCAATGTTGCTGTCAACGGGCAACCAGGTGAGACACAGGGCAACTAATTGGGGCAATGGACTAGTTCTCTTAAGGTGATGATACACGGGGCAATTTTTTTGCCCAAGCAACATCGCTCTGCAACATTGCTCAAAAAGCTGCCCCGTGTATCATCACCTTAAGGTTAAATTTGTTAATATTAGTTAATGCATTAGGCACCATGACTTAACAACTAAACATGCTCTAAAATTGTATATTAATCTAGACAATTTCTACATACACAAAAGTTTGGGGTCAGTACATTTCTTTTTTAAATTAATACTTTTAGGCCTGGTTTTACAGACAGTGCTTAGATTAAGCTAGGATTAGGCCTTAGTTAAATTAAGACATTTAAGTAGCTTTTATAAACGTACCTTAGAACAAAACATTACTGGTGTGCATCTTGAGACAAAACAAGTTTCTTTCAGTTAAAACAGCTCAAACATGCATTTTAGTCTGGGAGTAAGATTTCCAGCTTTTAAAAGGGAGGATAAATACTTCTCATACTTGTTGGCTGTGCGTCCAAAAACAACAGTATTGTGACACAAGTGTCTCTGTCACTATAGTCAAATTACAGTAGCTAAATGCCAACATGGGCAAGATTGCATAACATGCCCTTGTTCTCTAAAACCCTGACCAAAACTACAGTATATAAAGGAAAATATGACCCAGATTACATTACATTTTATACAGCTTCTCTTGCATTAAGGATATTTGTGGGTCTCCCACAGTAGTCTCTGTGTGGTGAATTATTGACTGCCAAACATTGTTTTGGTCAAGTGGCGACCAAACACAGCCTCTTGTGCATCTTGAAGCCAAACCACTGAAACAGACAATTAAAATACAAGGAATCAGAGAGGAAAGCATCTGACTAATGCATCCAAATGTCCTGTGTCAAGGTGAAAAGCTACTGGCTGGGGCCGCATTATCTGAAAGAGGGGCAGGAGGGCAACGACATCAGACGCACCAACGTTCCAGACATCCGTGTGGCGTACCGCTTCGAGACGCTGTGCGAGGAGCTGAATTTGATCACGCAGGCTGTGCGGTCAGAGGTTAAAGAGCAGGGCTCCCTGTGCATGGCTGCAGGACCGGCCAGACATTAGAGGCGTCATACGCTTTCAATTATTCAACAAATGCAGAGTGCGAGTGAAAGGTGAATCAGGGAAATGTGGGACAGTCATACTGAGTTTGATTCCACAGGCGTTCAACTAAATACCCTTTTTTAATTTGTTTTTATATAGGTATTTGCTAGAAATGTACTGTAGTTATTTTAGTTGTAAAGTGCAGGTTTAAAGTCCTGATCGCAACAAAAGGAAATTCCAACGCTGTATTTGACAAAAGCACATAAACATCTTGCAGAATCCCAAGTGGAAACACACTTACAGTGTCTATGAAGGCTTCAGCGTCAGGAAACCCCAGAAATCTCCCCCCTCTGTTACTGTGGACCTTACACTGTCCATAACCTGCAATCCAGCATGAAGATCAGTGAAATGGTTTACACCGTCATAGATAATGAACCGTCATTTGGTGTTGCTTGTACACTTGTTTGTACACTTTTTCTGAACACTAACAGCCATAAGCATTGGTTCTTTGGCTATTCTGTGTGAGCTGAAGTACCTACGCACATCTCTGTCATGAGCCATCATAATCGTGTCATTTTTAAATGGAGTTTTTTCCTCCTTTATGTACTTGATTTTAACAGGTTCTGTTCTAATGTGTCTATTATTGTGATATTATTTATTTTCCAGTGGTTGTATCCTTTGAGTCATTTGGCCATTTTTATTTGTGTCTGTAATTGAATAATCAGTAGTGCTATTTATTGTAATTCAGACATGATATCAAAGTGAAGTTTATTTTTTCTGCCTTTTCTCTATCTCAAAATTAAAATATCATAATTCTGTGAGTCTTGTGGATTTAATATTGCATGTATACTATTCACTGTTTTTTAATGCTATTTGTGAATGTGCAACTTTGGATTCATTAGCTGCTATAGGTAAATAACTAGAAGAATAAGTAAATGGTAAAACTATGTGACTAACCAGTGTGTTTATAGTTATGACAAATTAATTTAAACAAATACCATTTTGCAACATTAAGCAGCATAACAGACTGCTTTGGTACAGCTAAAAGAGTCTGAACAATGAAACTGTCATGAGTGGAAACCGTGTGACCTGGAAAACCCAGACAACTTGCCATTTCTGTTTATCAAGTTGACCTGGATTGAGTGTCAAAGATACAGGCTTTCTTTGTGTTCTGTCCTTTTGACCAGCCTTTTTCCTGTAGCCTTGTCACTCTAGTTTTACAACTTGGGGCTATAAATTCTGCCTAAACTTCGAGTTTTAGAGCATCTGTTTTACAATTGCTTTGAGATTGTTGCGTCACGTTAAACATTGTGCAAACTTTTTGGTCCAGATTAATTTGTATATTAGGGTAAATAATAGGGGTGTAACAATTTATTGTCATAATATATCGCGTTACAAAAATGCCACAATATGTATCGTAAATGGTGACAACCTGTATTGTGTATAGTTCATCCAAAATGAAAATTACTGTGTGAGAAAAAAATTCAAGTTTACAGAGTTTTAGTGTCAGTACTACATTAAACTACTATATATAATGTTGAATATAATGTATAATAATATTTGTTGTGGGTCCTGATAATGCCAAATGTCTTACCAGTAAAAAGTGGCCTACATTATTTTAAATATATATAGTCAGTGACAGAGTGCAAGCATATTCATCTAAAATAATTCTGTATTTTCAGCTTAATATTTTTATTCTGGTCACCATTGGCCTGTGCATTGGGTTACCAGCACCAAGTCCAAGCCCATTCATTTCCACCCCCAACATTTTTGTTAACCTTTTATGTCTTGGAGTATCACACTAATATCGTATCTTGATATGTATCTAATCGTGACATGAGGGTCTCGTTACAACCCTAGTAAATAGGAATAAAACAATAAAATGCATGTCAAAAGTTTCCATGACAATTGGAAGACGTTTATTGTGACCTTTCTTGTTAATACATATTGACTTCTCGGAAGAATGCTCATAATCATTGCTGAAAAACAAAAATGAAACAGTATGCACGGACAGATTAACATATTAATTTTGTGGGTGTACTGTCCCTTTAACTCGAGTCCCCTCTAGTACGTGGTGTACCCGCACAGTGCGCGCACACGCCCCCTCCTCCATTCCACTTTTCTGAGTCTGACCTGGCTGCCCCTCATTTTGAAGCAGAAACGGTGCATAGTGCATACACTCTGTTGTAAGATGACAATGAAATTGGCATACTGGGATATACGTGGGGTAAGAAACTCGTAATTTTGCATAACTTTTGCACATATATTTTTTTGTTTGTAAACTTGTCATGCAGTCATCACGAATATAAGAATTGCGTGGTTTGTTATGTCTAAAAACGGTCAAATCTACAATCCATATGCGTAACTTCACATATTTGGTGGACTCTAGAAATGAACTATGCAGTTAGTCGGCAAAATCGGGGTGCTTTATATGAGTTTGTTGGTAGTTTTTGTCGTTTAGCGTGTCTACTCGCCATGGCCACAGATGATACTTTTAATTAAGTTACATATCAGTTATGTTTATCTGAAGCCGTTTCGGGTGTGGTTACACCCCAATAATTAGGACGAAACACTAGTTCATAAGAGCTACATTAAACCTTGTGTTAAAGCGCTGAGGAAATGTTAGTTTTAACTTTGTGATATGCATAAGTGTTTAAGAGCTAGGTTAACACCACTTTGGCAGAATACTTTAGCAACCAATCACTAGCTGCCTTATCTCATTAAACACACGCTTTCTGCAGTCACACAATGTTCTCGCGCCGTATTTGTCTCCATTTCAGAGGGAAGCTATCAAAAATTTCGAACAGCAAACTCGTTAAGGGGCCAGTTTTATAAACACAGACACAATGTTAAGGCAGCAGCTATTTGCACTGTGTAAATAGCATCTATCACTATTTGCACAGTGTATATAGCAATTATCGCTAAGAAAATATGCTATTTTCACTGTGCAAATAAGGATAGATGCTATTTACACCAAGTGTAAATAGCAACTAGATTATATTTACACTTGGTGAAAATAGCATATTTTCTTAGCGATAATTGCTATTTACACTGTGCAAATAGCTGTAGATGTTATTTACTAAGTGAAATTAGTGATATATACTGCGTCTCATTTCAAAGGCTGCGTCCTCCGGAGGTCGCATTTGAAGGCTGCATACGCCGCTTTTGAGGCGTCTCTTTTAAGAAAAGTAACAGTTAGATTGCAAAGAAAGAAAGAAATTACAGTATTTTACACCTCACAAGGAATAACAGTCAGTTTTATTACGGTTACTTTTCTTTAATTAGACATCCTTGATAACGTATGCAGCCTTCAAATGCGACTTCCGGAGGATTCAGCCTCCGAAATGAGACGCATCAATATTATATTTACACCATGTAAAAGTAGCAGTTCTTTGCAATATGTGTAAATAGTAATGACATGCAATTTATACTTTATTTTGACAGATACATACTATTTGCACCTCAGTATTGTTGTACATTAACAGGATGCAATAATAACATAGTGTAAATTATTATATTTATTAAAATTATTAAATGGATGCCGCCTTAATGGGACAATAAAATCCCTCCCTACACAACTACCCCTAACCCTACCCAATAAATGCTTTTATCATTATTAAACATTTCGTTAGGCACTTTATTTCAATTTTTAGAACATTTTCTTAATTTTTATTGAAAGTACATGCCTTTCCGATGTGGTATGTGATGGGAAAAGGGAGAAGAGCGAGCTCGTTAAAAGGCGGATTCGAACCCGTGTCGATCGCATCAAAACCAAGATCCTTGAGCCTTATGCTTTACTCATTACATTGAAAGAAGACATTGAAATACGCGCGTCTTTTTTTAAAAATCTTGTTTGGCCCAACCAGGCATTGTTAGTGCGAATAGCACTTGCCATCAAGGCACTCTGTTTGCACTTGGTGTAAATAGACACTCCGCAATGGGCAAAGGGATAGTTTACTCACCCTCACGTTGTCCCAAACCTGTATGAACTTCTTTTCTCTGCTAAACACAAAACAAGATATTTTGATGAAAATGGGTAACCAAACAGTTGATGAACCCCATTGACTACATAGTTTTTTTCCCCCATACTATGGAAGTCAATGGTTCCCATCAACTGTTTGGTTACTGACATTCTTCAAAATATCTTCTTTTGTTTTCAGCAGAGAAAAGAAATTCATACAGGTTTGGAACAACTAAATGATGACAGAATTTTCATTTTTGGGTGAACTATCCCTTTAAGACTGTCTAAAAACTACTAAAACCAACCAGCAGTTACTGTAGCCAAGGAATAATCAGTCTCATTTTTCAGATTTTAAATTAGACCAGTCTAAGTTTTTATGTAATAGACTTATCGACTAAAAAGTTATAATTCTTTAGAGATTATTATTTTACTCTGTTTCATAATTACTAGAATAGATCTGTGTTGCTGCATTTCCACAGATAGACGAGCAGTTTGGTATTTGTCCAATCAGTGCTATTTACCTCATAAATGCTGTATGCAAATAAGAACGTTACCCATTTATATTACCCATATAAATATGCATTGTGAAATCTCGACCCTCTGTTAATCACTTCAAGAGTGAAAAACATTTTTCAGCAGCTCAAGTAATATGTCATGTTTATTATTTCATCTGTTAACAGCTTGCTCAACCAATCCGTCTGCTGTTAGAATACACTGGCACTAAGTATGAGGAGAAGCTCTATTCTTGTGGTGACGGTACGTGATGGTCATCATAGCTCAGCAGACATAATCAAATTTTCATATAAAAGCACAATGATGGGGGGGGAGTTGATTTTATATTCTTGTCTTGCAGCTCCCAACTATGACAAAAGCTGTTGGTTAAATGAGAAAGAAAAACTTGGCATTGACTTTCCTAATGTAAGTTACACAGTTACCCCCATAGTATTTATTGTGCAATATAATATGCAAATAACTAACCATTATCTTTATTCACCAGTTGCCCTACCTAGTGGATGGTGACACGAAGGTAGTCCAAAGCAATGCCATAATGAGATACATCGCCCGCAAAAACAACCTCTGTGAGAACATGATTCTTTTATTCCTTAAGTAAAAAAGCTTTTTTATCACTGAAAATAGTCATCTACGTAATGTAAAACATCTCTATCTAATGTTTCTAGGTGGAGAAACTGAAGAAGAGCAGGTTAGAGTTGACATCTTGGAAAACCAGGCGATGGACTTCCGTAATGGTTTTGTCCAGCTCTGCTATGGAGACTTTGTGAGTGATTGATTGTTTAACTCTATGTATTACAGTGTATTTTTTTATTAATTGATAAGATAACATGATTTGTAATCCTTTTGAATTTGGTTAAAGGACAAAACCAAATCATGTTACAATGAGAAACTGCCAGGAACTCTAAAACAGTTCTCTGACTTCCTTGGTGACAGGAAGTGGTTTGCTGGGGACAAGGTAAATAAGCATAATGTACACATAAGCACATTTACTTTGTCCATTTAAAATGGTTGCAAATAACAATACATTATTTGACATGCTCATCCTGTAGATCACATTTGTGGACTTCATCATGTATGAGTTGTTGGATCAGCATCGTATGTTTGACCCACCATGCCTGGATGACTACAAAAACCTTAGATGTTTCCTGGATCATTTTGAGGTTTGGATTCAACCTTTATCACACAGAATGATTTGTTAGTCTCATGTACGTTGTAATGTATAAGGATTAACCAGTAACTCCAATGTAATTGTGTTCCCTGTCAGTGTCTTGAGAAGATTGTAGGATACATGAAGTCAAGCAAGTTTATGAAAACACCTGTGAACAACAAGATGGCCAAATGGGGAAACAAGAAGGAGTGAAAATGACATGACTGGCTTGATCAGGCATCATACGGTGCACCAGCAACTGCTTTGAATGTGTAAGGTCAATGTAGTCGAAGAGCACATGTAGTGATAGGTTTTTGGGACCACTATTTTAAACCTTTCGATGAACAGGCAATTTAAGGATAATTAGTTAAATTTACATCCCAGTGATACAGTTGACATTTAGTATTGACTATAAAAGCATTACAAAACAATCAGAAATCTCAGTTGTTGTCTATAGACTTAATGCAGTTGAAAAGCACTTATGTTTAGATTAAAAGTGTTCAGGTGAGTGTTGCACTTTGATTTTTGTCCATTTGATGCCATGAAAAGAAAAGAAGCATTTAATTGTTATAGATTTCACTCTTTGGATTGTAATTCTGCATTTGAATTGTAAACAAAGCATTAAGTGCATTACCTTATTTTGACCCAATAAATCAGAGTGCTTTGTTCAATTAAATTCACATATTGTGTTGTTGTTTTTTCCCCTTCTCTGAGAAAATCTCCCAAAAAACATGCATATGCACATTAGAGGGTGACACGGGAGTGGATTTTCAAACGTCTCCCGTCCCACTCCCACAAAAAAAATCCCGTCCCATCTCAATCCCACGAAAAAACGGGGGGGAAATCCCAATCCCAGAAGAATGACTCCCGTGTTTGTTTTTTTTGTCCGGAATCTGTCAGTTACAGTAAAAAATTCAGTACAGATCACAGCATGCCCACTTAGTTGAATAAAAATCCAAAATGTAGTTTTTGTTATTTTATTGAACTGAAAGCCATCTTAAACAATGCACACACATTAAATTCCATGTAAATCATCTATGCAAACACAGGCACGCGTAGTAAATGTCTTGCGTATGGCGTTTTCACGCCGTCTTTTTTGGTTACTTCAGACTGCCCAGAAATGTCTGTGAGCACAACTGAGGTATCATTTTACGACAGTAGTCGTTGCATAGTGGCTTTCATGTCTGACTCCATTTTGATTATGATTTTCGCGGCTACAAAGTGCATGGTGAAGCCTCCTTCTCTTATATTATTAGTGGTTGGCATTGGCATACCAACTTGGTGCATTACCGCCACCAACTGTTACGGGTGTGGAGCACATCATTCACTTAACCAACCACACCAAAGCAAACAGGAGAGCATAAAGAGACAGGGCAACTAGAATTGAGTTCAAAATTAAAACATATAGTTAATTTATATAAATGTTATTACAATTCCCGGTCCCGCCCATTCCCGCTGAAATTTTTTCCTCTCCCGTCCCTATCACGTGATTAATAGTGATTTTTGTTTCCCATCCCGTGGGATTCCCGAAAAAATGTAAGCCTCTAATGCACATATCATTGCTGTAAAAGACAAATGAAGTACTATAGCAAGGAAAATGTGCGGTACCGCTTTGGCTCACCCAGCAATGTTCCAAAGACAGGGCCTCCCAAGTAGAGCCCTGCGCGGGATTGTTTTCTTAATCCCGCTCTCGCTGAATTTCTGACCATTACCGCACGCACAAGCAAACATTCTGTTCTGGCTTGTAGAAACTGTGAAAACATTACACAAACATAAGAGCTACGTCAAATGTTCAGAATAAGAGGGATAAAACATTGCTTTGAATTAAACTGACCGTAAGATAAAGTAATGCTAGCACCATAAATGACAAACACATTCAGCCAGCTTTTTATTAGCCTTATAAAATTATCAACTGCTAAAACAAAACAAGCAGTGGAGCCTAAAAACATTTTTAAACGAGGGCATAACACACACACACACCTAACCATGACAGTGTTTATGTAGCCTAGCTAATTAACATATAGCAAAATAAAATAAACAACACTCAAAAACATTAAACATACTTAACGAATGAACTAAATAATGAATCACTTGGCCTAGCCTGCTATGGAGAAAGAGAATGTTACTGATCGACTGTGGTGAACTTCATTTGTCGACTCCTTTCTTGTTATTTTGACCGCCCACTCGCACCCGCAGCAAAGGTAAACTGCCCGCTTTGGGGCGATATTTCACTGGACCATTTTAAAAACGGCCTTATTGATCAGAAATAAAACTGACTTAAATGACATATATTATGCAAACCCACATTCAGGAGCAAAAAGGTTTTCATACTAATAAAAGGAAACTTCGGAATAATTTTGTACTGTAATGTAAATATGGACTACTCTATTGCTTATAATTCACTGCAGTATATGTTCCATTATGTAACATATACTGCAGTGAATTATAAGCAATAGAGAGTGTCATTCTTGTTTTGTAGAGAAATTTTACAAAAGTGTGTTTTTTAGGTCCGTGTTTTATGATTGACAAAGTGTGTTTGTTGGTTGAAAACCGTGTTATGGAAGAATGAGTTGATTTGAGACGTGTGAAGTGTTTTGGTAGTTTTAGTGCATTCTGAATGTGAAATTAACTGCTGTGCCAAGATGAAAGTTGGTTAGGAGAACTGTGTGAAGAGTTTTGAAAAAATGACCTAACTATTGAGGAATGTGTCCTAGCCATTGTAAAAAAAAACTGTAATTACTATTAATCAGTACTTAAAGGTATAATTACACTGTGATACACCTTAAAGAGAAGCTTTTGGTTGCGGGGTTAAATGTTTTATGACATGTAAGTTCCAGCAATCCAGTAATGGGTTTGTGTATAAGCAGTTTCCTCTTTTGAATGGATGGTAATGAAATTAAAAGACTTACCCTTGTGTAGGTGTTTAGTTTCATCTAATTGCTTTGATGGTATTTGATCTTTCAGATTCAGAATATGTTTCATTACAATATTACTGTAGAAATGTAGCAAATTTCAGTCTTATTCAGTTTTGTATTATGTTATCGTTTTGAACTTAAGTTTAACAGTTTTGAAAACAGTATGTAAGCATGTGCAAACTGGCCTGTAGAACAGAGTTTTGGCGGTTGTGTCAAAGTGAGAAAAGAATTCATGTAATTTGAAAGATGTAGTCATTGAATGCATTTTGTGCCAAAACAATGATACATGATCCACAGTTTAGCCCACATAGACTGCTGTTGTGTTCACTGTGTGAAGAGTTTTGAGAAAAAGTGACCTAAGAAATGTGTCCTAGCGATTGTAAAAAACTGTAACTACATGTAGGATTTGATTTAGAGTTAGTTGCATGTAATTATGCCTAATTTATAGTTATTACTATAGTAACTACATGTAACATGGACACTAAAATAGTGTCACCTTTTTTCATTGAGGGAAAACAAAATATCTATGCATAACTGAATCAAACAATTAACAATTAGTCAAACGAATGATTACTAATGTGTTGATTAATAATGAGCATTTATTAATACACAATGCACAATCTGCATACAGTGTCAGGATCAATCAGAATGTGACAGATGCCTCATTTTCATTAAGCTGCTGGTAACAGCTAAATAACATATTAAACATGACCACCGCCCCAGGGACATCAGTGGAAATCAATTTAATGGAAAAATCAGTATTATATCGAATAAATAAAATCAATGCAAAAAATGTATGCATTTGCATCTGTAAAGGGTAATATTATATAACAGGAAGCAGCCTTAACTTGTTTTCTAATGAATGGAAAAATTGAAGTGTGCATAGTTCTTGTTCATTCAGGTCCAGACAAGTTCAGTTTCTTGATTTAAAAACACAGCAGGATCCTCAGATTATCGGCGGCTACCATACTGGCTGTACTCAGACTCACTGGCAAGCTGCAAAACAAATGGAGACTGATAACATTTGCCAGCTCTGCCTCGGTCATTAAATGACCGGCGGGTATAAAAACACCACAATGAAAAGTGCTTCATAAATAATGGTATTTGTACAAGGTGTGTGTTTACTTTGAAACAAACAGAGCTGCATTACTTACTGCAATGGTCGATCTGACGCTCTGCAATTGGAAGAAGACTCGACCTCCTTCCTCAGGACATATCCCTCTGATATCATCCTGTTTCATTGCCAGCAACATCGCTCCACTGAACACCCCAAGACTCTGGACCGTCCTACACAAATACACAATTGTAAACAAGTTAATAAATGTCTTCTTGGAGCATGTTCTCAGTAACATATATAAACTTATTCATGTGGTAAAATAGAATTATCAGAACTACATTTTAAAATTAAAGATGCTAGAAGTGATTTCTTACATTTTAGAAAAGCCTTTGTACTGTAACCAGGCTTTGACTTCCTCAGGTCTAGATTTCATGTCCAGAGATGGTGGTCCTCTCATATTCTGCTGAGAATATGGATATGAAAACTTCATAAAACTATGAACTGTGCACAGCAAAAAAATCAATTAGCTTGTCAAATGTACAATAATACCGGTCCTGACCATATATTGACTGACCAGTTTTTTTGTGTTAAAATTGATTATTAAAGTTATTATTAAATTAGATTATTAAATTGACATTACTGTGGTTTCAATCACTGAAATAAGTTGATGTTAAAAAGTCAGAATGAAGTGATTGTTTAGTATGTCCTCAATACATTGTTGAAATTATTGTTTTTAAATAAAAATGTAGAAAAGATATGATTAAAATGGGGGGGGGGGGGGTGATAAAGAAAGTCTATGCATTAGCCATGACTTACTGGTGGCTTTTGTCCATCAACAGGCTCTAGAACATTCTGAGGCACATAACCCTCTTCACTACGGCTGTTTTTAACTTTCCACCATTGCCCGGACCTGTCGGTTACCTGTTAAACATGCACAAACTATATTATGATGAATGCATTTTCTGCTCAGGGAAAAAAAGGTTTCTACAATAAGGTTTCATTTAGTTAAAGGTATAGCTCACCCAAAAATGAAAATTCTGTCATTTACTCACCCTCAAATTGTTCAAAACATGTATGAATTTCTTTGAACACAAAAGATTTTTTTTTTTTTAAATGTAGGTAACCAAACAGTTGATGGGCCCATTTTTTTCCATGCTATGTAAGTCAATGGGTTCATCAACTGTTTGATTACCCATATTCTTCAAAATATCTTCTTTTGTGTTCAACAAAAAAAGAAGAAATTCATGCAGGTTTGGAAGAACTTGAAGGTGAGTAAATGACTGAATGAATTTTCATTTTGGGTAAACTATCCCTTTAACTACACTAAAGGGGTAAAGGTTTTTAACATACAATGAAAAAAAAAAAATCATTCTAAAGCATTTATTAATCTTACTTCATGTTAATTTCAGCATTTACTAATACATGATTAAAATCAATTATTGAACAATTTATTAAAATTGAAAATTATTAAAATTGTATTATTGAACATGGACTAACAATGAACTGTTGTATTTTAATTAACTAACTTTTACAAGATTAATAAAAGCGCAATAAATCTGTTGCTCATTCTTAGTTAATGCATTACCTGTTAAAGGGATCTTACTGTAAAGTGTTACCAAAAAACTTTACTTTTGAGTGAATTAGTGACTTGTTCACCTCTGAAGTTGCACAATTACTTAAGGTGGGGTGTTTACATATCAGAAATTACCTGCACCATGTCACCCTTCATCACACTCAGTTCCTGACTGTTCCTTGCCATGAAGTCATAGATCACCCTCATAGAAAGTGGCGGCTCTGCTGACCTGACATAAAATAAGACAAAAGTGTTATTAGACTTGATTTGAACTTGATCAACTCTGTATAAATATAAATGTGTGTGTGTATATTATCTGGGTATTTCATAGAGCTCAAATGAAGTGGCTCACTGCGTGGGTGGGGTGCTCCATGGTCTGATGTCCTGGAAAAGAGAGATTAAACAACATGTCAACACAACGCATTTTATAACATCCTTAGCCCACTAAGTTGGAGTTTGCCCTCAAGGAGATTTTACTTGTTCATGCGGTCTTTGATTGACATTCCCGGATGGGAAGCGCTCGCTGTTGCTCCGTGACAGCTGCCTGCTGGTTGGAGGGGACTGGGATGGGCCAGGCGCAAGGGGCTGCCAACCGTCGTAAAATTGGGGTTGATATGGAGGGATCTGATTCCCGTTTGGCCATTTGGATCTGATTGCAAAAAAAATATATTTAAAGAAAAAAATCATGAGCTTTTTTCTTGTGTTTGCTAATTAATGAAGCAATATAATTCATATATTGTAGAACAGAAGACCTTGGGACATTCCATGCATCACCCAAGCTGCCCCACAGTCGGTCCTCATTTGGTGTGACAACACTTCCCAGGAGCTGCAGCGCTTTTTCTGTGAGCAGTGGACTCAGCACAGTGGGAGGGATGTTGGGAGGATACTGACTCACCATCTGAAGCATGAAGAAACAGTCAGAAATTTAGTGTGATGAAGGGTGATGTGGTGCATCCCCTGACCTTTAAAGCGGTAGAATGCGCATCTGAGATTAATATTTTCTAAATAAAATGGTAAATTATGTTTTTTTTTGCGCAAAGAAAGCACTCGCGTCACTTCATGAAAATGAGGTTAAACCACTGGAGTTACATGGATTACTTTAAAGGGTTAATTCGCCCACAAATGAAAATTCTGTCATTAATTACTCACCCCTCATGTTGTTCCAAACCCGCAAAAACAAACAAAAATAACAATTTTATTCAACAATCTCTTCTCTTCCGTGCCAGCCTCCTACGCAATTCACGTAAGCACCACAACGCATGCATGTGATCATGGGATTGTGCTCGGCCAATAGTGAGCCGCCATTCTGCCGTAGAACCCAGAAGCGCTGTACTTTGTGAAGAGCCCAACAAAGTGAATAGCGTAAGAGAGTGACAGGGAAGAAAAGAGATGTTGAATAAAGTCGTTATTTTTGTTTGTATTTGTGCATAAAAAGTATTCTCGTCGCTTCATAACATTAAGGTTGAATCACTGGAGTCACATGGACTATTTTAACGATGTCTTTACTACCTTTCTGGGCCTTGAAAGTTGCAATTCTGTTGCTCTCTATGGAGAGGTCAGAGAGCTCTCGGATTTCATCAAAAATATCTTAATTTGTGTTCCGAAGATGAACGAAGGTCTTACGGGTTTGGAATGACAGTATGGTGAATGGTGAGTAATTAATGACAGAATTTTCATTTTTGGGTGAACTATCCCTTTAATGATGTCTTTACTACCTTTCTGGGCCTTGAAAGTAGTAGTTGCATAGGCTGTCAATGGAGGGACAGAAAGCTCTCAGATTTCATTAAAAAGATTTGTGTTCCGAAGATGAACGAAAGTCTTATGGGTTTGGAACGACATGAGGGTGAGTAATTAATGACAGAATTTTCATTTGTGGCCCTTTAACCTTTTGTAAAATTTCCGTGTGAGCAAATGACTGAATCAATCAAAAGTGAAGCCTTTTCTCTGGGCAGAAAGTGCATACATGCTTATACAACTTGTGCTTTCTTATACACTGCTATGCATTTGTAAAAAGGTAACTGATGACATCAGAGGTGTGGTCATCATCTGAAGCTTCAGGGGAGCAACAGAAGTTTTAACATGCAGTCTGAAAGAACGCTCGTCCAATTTCATTACATAATGGAAAAAGTATATGAAATGTGACCACAATGCAAACAGACTGAACAAACAGATACTTACAAAAGTAAGGGAGGAGAACAGACTGTGAACAAAGTCAGAAGAAGGAGGATTTTTTAGGTGACCATCCAGCTTCCCCTGTCACAAGTAGAGATGAGTATGAAAACAGATATTTGCAACAATCATACTGTATGTCTCATATTAAACATTACAGAGCCGTTTCCTGGGCATACAGTAAGTCTTGTTTTTTTTTACTTTATTATAGGTGGAGTGAAAAAAGAAAACAATTGGAAAATGTCCAAGAATCATTCAATCCACTGTACTTTAGAGACACACTGAAACTAAAAGACGGTAGTAATCAAAGCTTTATTTGAAAGAGTGCACTGAAGTAGACTGTTGTTATCTTAGGAATTATCACAGAAATTACACTTATGTAACTTACCAGAAGATTGAAGCCATACTTTATCTTCTGCAGGCAGGATATGTACTCATCCACAGTGGGAATACTTGCAACTATAATAATAGTAATAATAAAAAGTTAAAATATTTTTTTTTCTACATCCTTAGCAAAATTAAATAGCAAGTATCAATGTGTCAGTTGTTCACCCAATATTGCAGGATTTTTCTTTTTCTTTTTCTTGCTTCCATCATCTTTTGGCAAAGCTGAGCCAACTTTATATGTGAAGGTCTCAATGTCAGATGCAACATGGTTAAAGATCTCCTGTAGAGAGTTATTAAATGGATGGAAAAAGTCAATAAGTCAATAAAATGATGTATGAATGGATAGATTAATTGCACAGTGTGATAAGATAGAACGAGGCCTGTTAATAAAAACAACCGACCGCATCTCTGTCCACATCATTTGCTGGAGGTGGAACCTGCTCTGGCTCAGACTGCATTGGCCTGTAAGGGGCTTCATCTCTGGGAAATGGCATTGTGGGTGAAGGTCGTCTGTCGTCTGGAAAAAGCGAAATAAAAGCACAATTAATTACCAAAAGAAATCAGTTCTAACATGATACATTATTGAGTGAACACTTTAATTAAACTCTCTGGTATTCCTCACTTAGGGGTCAACCTTGTGATTCAAACAGAGCATAGACAATAAGTGTAAAAAATTTTTTTTTTTTTTTTTTAAAAAAGAAGAAATTAATTTCTATATTTTGTTTCAATAATATTTCTTTAGTATTTTGTATTTTGAGGGGATTTAATGGTACAAGGCAACATTCACCTATAAATTGTGCACCACTAATTTCTATATAAATTAATATAAATATTCGAAAAAATATTTAATATTCATATTGGTGTTGTCTGGTGGGAGAAATAAAAAATCATATGTCATACCATGGTGTAACCACTAAATGCCTGTATTTGAATACACACACATACATGTATATATTTAAGAAATATTTGCATGTATATACTGTATATATATTTATATAATGTATAAATATATTATTAATGAATTTTTCTTACATATGTGCATGCGTGTGTGTATTCAAATATACATGATAATTATACACAGTACACACACATATATTATGTGTAAACAAACTTTTATTTTGGATGTGATTAATCGCAAATTAATCGTTTGACAGCACAAATATATATATATATATATATATATATATATATATTCAATTCCTGTTGAGGTCATTTGACTATTTTTTCTAAGACCATTGAGCCGTTTCTTATCATGTTCACAATTTTTTTGTGTATTCATATAGCAATGGCCAAAAAATTGCCCCAAAAGTGAAGTAAAAACAAAAAGTAAAAAATTAAAACTTAAAAAATAAAAAATAAACTTTTTCGGTCTAAAATGACTGAAGACCACCAGAGGGTTAATTTCAGAATATTTTAGGTTATTTAAAAGTGGATTAGTGAAATGAATTCTTCAAGTGATCACCATAGTCTTCATAGTTGTTGAACTGCAGAGGGGGTAATTCTGGGGGAAGTGGGTTTGACTGCATTGGTGAGAGAGCTGGTCTCGTCATGCTCCCTGGATAACCCTGGCCAAGGATGTTTTCCAGATGGCTCCTGAGAAACAGAGAAGATATATCACTGTAGAGCACTGATAAAAAAATAATCATTGAGGCTGTAAGTGTAACAAAAATATTATAAAAAATATAATATATGTATTTTATATGTATTTAATATATGTATTTTTACAAATAAATCTTTGTTTGTTACTTAGATACTTTGAGTATAGCTCACTTAATATGGATTTATATATATATATATTATTATACTTGTATATTGAACTTATTATCTCGAGTAATCTAGACAAAGGTTCTCCAGATAAGTTGTAGACATGTATGTCCACTTAAAACATCACAACAGTTTATTTTAAAGTAAAAAAAGCCAGATTATCAGAACAGATGCTTGATTCTCGGTACAACTTCTTTCTGAGGCAGCAGCTGACCTGATGTCCATTTGTGGTTCCTTAAACGGTGGAGTGACATCCCCTCCATGCTGTATTGCCCTTTCCAGATCATTTACCACCTCCTGAGCCTAGTGATTTAAAACAGCAGAGATGCCTTTATGCAAATATTCAGGGAACTGACAGAGGGAGTGGAATGGAAACTCCCACATTAATCCACAAGATATATTAAGAAAGATTTATAACAGCCAGATGCACCGCTATCTGCCCTTGGATGGATGTAACATTTCTGAATACAAAAACAGATTGTTGTTCCTCACCCCGGCCTCCTCACACTGGAACAGGAAGGCCCGTGGAGCTCTCTGGCTGGGATCCTGAACTGAGATAATGAGAAGAGAGTCATACACACAGCTGTCCAGAACAGCCTTCGTCTTCCTGATGCTCGTCAAGTGCACAGACTCCAACACCTCCTACAATTCCAGGAAACAGAGTAAGAGTTCACTGTTAGTACTGGAACTGATGTATAATGAAACATACTTTTTTCCCATTAGTGTACTTAAGCATATAGTTTGCCCCTGACCTTGGTCTCTATGTCACATAGCTGTAGATGGTTGGCCTGGATCTGCATGATCATGTCCTGACCCCACACTTTCCCTTTACTGTCCATATTCTTCAGCTTGTTTACGCAGTCATCAATGCTGCTCGTCTCTCTGCCATCTAACACAAGGGTGAACAGGTGCTACGGAACGGAAAAAGTAGAAAATGTTCCTATGATGTTTCATGATCATAAATGAATCACACAGATGTGTCATACTAGAGTTACCACCCTATACTTTGGAGGGCCTTGTGAAATTCAGCCTCATCAAATTGTCCAGTTGAGTTTGTGTGGAAATATCTACAGAACATGCTAGATAAGCTTTGGTTGTCTGTTCTTTTCAATAAAACACATTAGCGAACTGGGTGTTGGCTTTGCGCTAACGGATTAGGATTATGATTATGATTCTGTAACATGCAGTCAATACACATTTGAACATTATAAACATATGTGTTGCTCACAAACTTATAAACCGAACTAAATCTTACCTCCACTCTGTACTGAAAGTTGTCTTGTTTGCTGATTGATTCTGCATACTCCTTCCTTTGCACTATAAACAACAATATCAAGATATCAAGTTAAAAATTATAGTATTTCTTAGGATAGGTTAATTTTTTTTTTCCCTTACTGTAGATGGATTTGGCACTGGGACGAGACATGCCAGACCCCTGGGACGACGGCTCAGGTGAGAAGCCTCTATAATATAATCACAACACAAAACTTTTTTTCATATACTTTAATTTAAATAATTTTTAAAGTTAACAGAGATTTTGGTTACACTTTATTTTGATGGTCCCCTTTAGACATTCTGTTGACTATAAGTAGAGTTGCACTTACATGTCAACTAACTCTTATTAGAGTATTAGTTGAGTATTAGTAGACTGTTAGAGGTAGGGTTAAGGTTAAGTTGACATGTACTTGAAAAGTTACTTATAGTCAATATAATGTCTTAAGGGAGCATCACAATAAAGTATTAGTAGATATTAACCAGACTGTCTACTAATACACTACTAATAATCTAATAAAAGTTAGTTGACATGTAGGTTCAACACTACTTATAGTCAACAGAATGTCTAAAGGGGACCATCAAAATAAAGTGTTACAGAGATTTTCAATAAATCCTGAAGACAACCCCTAAAATAATGCAATCAGTAATGTCAATATATTTCTTGTTATTTCTCAGTTTATTCTCAATTGAACTATTCTTAAACAAAAGCTCCGTACTCCACACGGCTCTGGGGTGGTAATAAAGGCCTTCTGAAGCAAATCGATGTTTTTTTTAAGAAAAATATCCATATTTAAAACTATAAAGTAAAATATCTAGCTTCCGCCAGACTGCCTTCCGTATTCAACTTACAAAAAAAGTGTAAGTTGAATTACTTACCCCCCCGGAGCCGTGTGGAGTTCGTTTATGATGGATGGATGTGCTTTTTTGAGCTTGAAACTCGTGGGCCCCGTTCACTGCCATTATAAAGCTTGGAAGAATCAGGATATTTATTAATATAACTCCGATTGTGTTCATCAGAAAGAAGAAAGTCATATACACCTGGCTTGAAGGTGAGTAAATCATGGGATAATTTTCATTTTAAAGTGAACTAATCCTTTAAACTAACTACAATGAAATAAAATGGTCAAATTCATTTTAAGTACATATATTATAAAACTTGAAACCTTTACAAACTACCTGAATTAAATTCAGGTAATTAGCAATATCTACCCCCATTAAACAGACCTAAAATACTACATAATTAAAATTTAAATTTCTGTGAAAAACTGAGCTTAAACAAAACAAACGAAAACAAAATAGAAAGCTAATTTAAAAATTCAAACCTTTTATATCCCTGCCTCATAGCAACCTGTGATGGCCTTTCTGACAACTGTTATGACAACCGATATGAGAGAGATAGAGGCCATGACATTCTACACTGAAACACCTTTTTATGTGTTTCAAGTACAAATTCCACTCGCACACGCTGTAAGATTAAACGTCTGCTGACAGACATGAGTAAGACATGTACCTTGGCTGGAAAACTGGCACAGGGTTCCCCCCATACATTCTTGAATGTGATGTCTAACACCTGTAATAACAATATTATCAGTCATAAATCCACTCAATAAAAATAGCTAAACTTTTGAGCAGCTCTGCCAGGCAGATACATTAAGAAGTGTCTGGTCATCAGTTGTGATTTGACAATGATCTTATCTAAAAGAGCTAAGAAGCATTCAGTCATCAAATATGTGAAGAAGGCACGCATATTACATCCTCAAACTCTATACAGCCACCTAAAAAAAAAAGACCTTTCTATGTTCACAAGTTGATGTTCTTAATAAAAATATTACATTTCAATAGTTAAGTCAATTAGTGAATATGCCAGATTCACAAGAGAAGTGCAATACAAGAGTTATGATTTATATGTCATAATAAATGTACTTTTTATTACAGAGTAGTAGTGAATGTTACACATTTCTATTGTTTTATAAATGTAAAACCTTTAAAATCACTATGAGGGCAGTAAATCATGGCAGAATCACATTTAGCATAACAGCTTGAACAATTTAGAAAAGCCAATACAATATGGCTTTCACAAACCAATTACAATACAAGGACTTTGAAATAAAACCTAGACGCTTGTGTTTAACAATTGTCTTTAGATAGTCTCTGAGGTTTTTAAAAAAAACAGGCAAGAAGTGTCCAGTCATAAAGTTTGTGATGAATAAGCAGCAAAAACTGCAGACCGTACAATTCTGGAAACTTCTCTGTAACAAGTTAATGTGCTTGGCTTTACAAGAATAAAATATTAGCAGAAGTGGTACAGCATTGTGTAAACCAAGAGTAAAAACACAAGAAAAAGAGAACACTAATATTACCACAGCTCTAAAACAACAGAGTAAAATTATGGATGTAACCATTCTTACATTATTCAAATTTGACAGTCATATCGATCTGTAAGCAAATTGCCATGTATCAGAGCCTCCGCACGCATTTTGGTTATAAAATATCACTAAAACTGACCTTGGGATTAGCCAAATAATTGTACTGTACATTACCTCTGAGAAAATCCTAAACAGGTTTAACTGCAAATCTCCAAATTTACGTTCAGATTACGCCAGAATTTAGACATATCCTCAAGCCTGTCTTCTTTGTGAACTGGGTGAGAGCAAATATTCTGGACTTCCTGCTCAGAAAAGCTGAGGTCAAAGTCTAGTTCCTGAATTATAGTAAGTCAGAAGGTGAGAGCAGGTAGGTTTTTCCATTTATGTCCTTGAGTACAAAGGTATTGTCATTAATAGACAGCCCTGTGACGTGTAGAGCAAAGCGGCACACAGTGACCCTAAAATTTATTTGTACATTTACGTCACACTGAAGGCATGTTGCTGTAGATAATAAACCATTATACAAGTGGCATATATTTTAAAAGAAAGACAGGCATATTTCTCAACCAAAACAGATCACAAAAAGAAATGTATTAGGTTTGAAATGGTTCAAATAAAAATATTTGGACCATAGTTACACTTTTAAAAATAAAGGTCGATGCTCCAATGCCAATTTAAAAAAAAAAAAAAAAAAAAAAAAAAAAAAAAAAAAGTGTGTACGGAGTGTACGGTGATGAACCATTTGCTTGCAGATGCCACTTGGTTTGATGTTTTGTTATCTAATGCACTGAAATCGTGCATTGTCAGGCTTAAACTGTTAATCCAAACTCATCTTACTAACGTCACCTCACAGCCCCACAAAATAGTCAAACTATTCACACCAGGACTGCAAGACAGAGAGCTGGAGTTCTTCAAATAAAAAGGACAGAAAAGGCATTTAGTGAATAACCAAATCTTTTATTTAATACGGGTATGTACACTTTTGACGACACTGCCAGACTGGCATGTTCACAAGGAAAGGGTTAGTTAGAATGAAAACAGGAGGCTTCAGTGTGGACATCGACAGAGACCTATACTGTAGCCCTAGCCTGAGTGGCCTTGGCCAGGACTTTCAGATCTGCAATGCACTTGGCGATGCTTTCCTTCTCCTAAAAGACAAAAACAAAAATTGAGATTATTTATAAAGGTAGAGATTACAATTATTTTGTGGTTGTCTCAGGTGGATATAAATAAAGTGTAGATTAGGGTAACTACTCTACAGTGTCTTTGTTATACATGTTACATATTTCTATAGTAATAACTATGCATGCACAACTTACCTAAACCAAACCCTAATTACATTGTATTTACGCTGTAATAATGACAGCTTAAAGTGTAACCTAAATTTCAAGAACAACATCAATGACTGATAAGTGAGGTTGGTGAGCTCCTAAAGAGACCTTTCACTCATAATCTTCTGTCCACATCATCTTAGCAATTACACTGTTATTATAACTGCTGGTAGAGTGTTGAGTTCAAAGTCTCCATCTAGAGGCCAAGCTAAAAATGACTTCAGAACAGATTCTGGACCAGGGATGGGCAACTTTGGTCCTGGAGGGCTTTCTAGTAATCCTGAAGACATTGATTAGCTTGTTCAGGTGTGTGTGATTAGGGTTGGAGCAAAAACTCTGCATTAGGCTATCAAACTATCAAATTTTCATGTTGAGATAATTGCTAAAGCTTTTATCACAGTATATGGCATTATCACAATATTGAAACAAGTTGCAACAAAAAATAAAAAATAAAAAGTTGTCATACTGTGACAGGTTTAATAACTTTTTTTTATATCAAAAGAACTCTGAACATAAATATAATAAAGCAATAAAGATGTTTCAAACAGATTCAAGTGCAAAAGAATTATAAAGAACAATAGGTATCACTTTACAATAAGATCCTATTAGTTAACGTTAGGTAATGCATTAACTAACATTAAGAATGAGCAATAGCTGCATTTAAGAATTTATTATTCTTTGATAATGTTAAATACAACTGTTCATTGTTAGTTCAGGTCCATTAAATAATACAGCTACAACTTTTGATTTTAATAATGTAATATTAAATGTTGAAATGAACATTAAGAAGTATTTTTCATTGTCAGTTTAACTAATGAATTAACTAAATGGAACCTTATTGTAAAGTGTTACTGAACAATAATAAAGAATCATAACATTTTCAAATCAATATCTATAGGGCATGTTGTAGTCCAGATTAAAATATAAAAATGTTTAAGTTTGAAAATAAATAGCCTAAAGAGTCTTAAAGTATTTGGTGCTGTGATGAACACCACTGTGAATGCAAAATCCTGAATGGCTGTTTAAAAATACTATAAAACGTTTAAAATAGTGCAGCTGCTTTGTTTATGGTGTTACAGGGACAACAGCTGCATGTCTGCTGTTCCATCCATAACATTTTATACGTCTATGATCCATCGGCGCCATCTGCTGTCAGAGAGTGAATGTGCATTTTCATTCAGCGCATCTCCTTCACTCATTCTGACCTGCACTTCTCACTTCTGTTCACATTAGAGTGTCTCTTTGACGCAGCATTCAGCGGTGTTGTGCATTTCAAACGGTTGATGCAATTACCATGTAATTACCATGCACATTAATATTAGAGTGCATAAGCTCACCATTACTAAACAACTCTTCTCTGGGAAAAAATTACCTTTAGCCTTGAACAAATGCCTCTGTGTAAAATAAAGACAAAGTGTCAATGACGTGAACATATTGCCTGTACCTGCTGTGGGGTGATGCTCTTAACAACGCTCTGTTCGACCCAGTTCACCATGTGCTCCTGCTCCATGCGGCGGTGCAGGTTCTGAAGCTGCACCTGGTAGTCCAGCCTCTTCTTCACCTCATTGGTCACCATGTGCAGACGCTCCCTGTAATTGGTCTCCAGCAGCATAGCTACGTTGTTCTGAAGGAAGATGGGATGAGGAGTGTCACAAAACGAGAGACAGTGCCATTCTACACATTAACTCTAAATAAACAATAATTCTAAAATTAAAATGTAAAGAACAGAGAGAGATGATCTGTCATCTGTCACATTCTGTCATCTGTCACATTCTGTCCTCCTCACCCTCTTGGCATCAAAGAGCAAATGTCTTCCTTCTACTCTCCACTGCTCCTTCTTCTCATTCTCAATGCCCTGGGCCAAGCTAGCCATGGCCTGACCCTTCACTTCCTGAGCCTTTGCCACTTTATCCTGCAGAGGAAGACAGAGAGAACCAGATATTAGTCAAAAGTCAACCAAATAACCATACCACTCCCTCAGTTACAGGCTTTGGTTTAATTGTGCACAATATCAAATATATTAGCAGATAATCTTTAGCCATTTTTCCACCATCAGGCAAAATGTTCTCATTGCGTAACCATTCCGTTCTGCGCTGATCTGGCCAAGCCGATACAGATATGGTTTCATTTTGTGGCTGATAACGGAGCTCTTTGGAATACAAATGCATCATTCGTCACCTTGGTAAAGTAAGATTTAAAAGACGGTATGAGATTTAAATAGCGACAACATTATGAAGGATAATCAGATATTTATTTTAATTTGATTAACTTGTGTTTACTTCGCTCAAATATTGTGCTTGGCCTGGCTACCAGTTTCTCTGTAGCTGGCCAAGTGACCAATCCCAAAGTCCATTTCAAGGAAAGTCTGTTCATTCGGCGGCCATATTTGCACTGCCTCTGGGCAGCTATTTCAGGCATATAAAACCAAGTCCTATCTATTTGAATGGGGGAAATCCTGGAAACTCAAACTGCTTGCCGAACTCACAATTAAAGGGTTAGTTCACCCAAAAATGAAAATTAGCCCATGATTTACTCACCCTCAAGCCATCCTAGGTGTATATGACTTTCTTCTTTCAGACGAACACAATCAGAGTTATATTAAAACTGTCCTGGCTCTTCCAAGCTTTATAATGGCAGTGACTGTTGGGTCATTTTTGAAGTCCATAAAAGTGCATCTGGCCGATCTGCCTCTCGCAGTTCAAAACGTAGCGTAAGCATTTTGAACTGCGAGAGGCGCTACTCTGTTTCCGTAAGTTGAATACGGAAGGCAATTTGCCGGAAGCTAGATAATTTACTTTATAAACTATATTTAAATATGGATATTTTTCTTACACAAACGCATCGCTTCGCTTCAGAAGGCCTTTATTAACCCCCCGGAGCCGTGTGGAGCACTTTTATGACAGACAGATGCACTTTTATGGACTTCAAAAATGACCCAACAGTCACTGCCATTATAAAGCATGAAGAGCCAGGACATTTTTAATATAACTCCAATTTTATTCGTCTGAAAGAAGAATGTCATATACACCTAGGATGACTTTAGGGTGAGTAAATCATGGGATAATTTTCATTTTTGGGTGAACTAACCCTTTAAATAACATTTCAAATCAGCAACAAAATCTAAAATGAACTGTCCCATAAATGTTGTTTCCTATTATCAAACAGCGTTTAAAAAAGCTTATTTTTCAGGCTAGATAAGCCAATGTGTATGTGCAGTCCTAAGCGCAAGTCTCCGGTTTCTATGGGAACCGGAATTTCTAAAGGCAGCTGCAGTGCCACAATGACTTTACCAATCAGCGGCTGACTCTTTTACTTTAGAAAGCGGGACTATTCCGCCATATTGCCCATTGCAGTTTCGCCTATTCATAAGTAATAGGAGTGAACCGTCTTCCTATATCTATAGTCTTTGTCAATCCTGAGTGGCGATGTCACTACATGCATTTCTACCAGTTCATCTACCTATCATGCCGTGCTGAACCGAGTCAAGTAGAAATAACTGGAACCGCTCCATATCTTTAAAATCGTTCCTTAAAACCGCTTGGCCCAACAGTGGAAAAGCAGCTATTCAGTCTCAGTGTTCAGCTGCACAATTTCACAGGTGACATTTCAGTTGAATACAAAACACATTACAAACCTCATTGAGTTTGTCTGCGAAGGCAGCTACACTGGGCCCGAACTTCTTGATGCCATAAATCACGACTGCACCGATGGATGCGGCAGCAAAAGTCTCGTGATTGATTACGTAGATTTCCTTAGAGAGCATGTACAGGAACAGTCCGGTGCCCAGCATATAAGGCCCTGCAATCAGAAGAAAACACCACTGTTACAAACAGACCCGATTATAAAAGGTACTGGATCTCACATGCATGCTGTTAAAAGAAAAGAATCTTTACACGGCTCTCTTGGATAAAGAGGAGATTAGTAGTGAATCACAACTTTATTATCGGTCTACTTGTCACATAAAGCTATCATATGGTAGGGCTGCATGCACAAAAACTATGTTGCTAATTACCTAATCACTATGTTGCTGTACGGAACGCTTCTGCATAAAGAGTCTACAATAATTTCTACTTTAGAGTGAACTTTTCTTTTAAAAGACCAACATGAACTTGGATAACTGGGAAACACTGCATGATGGTCCTAAGGAGGCAATGAAGTAGACAACCCCACCTGTCACACCAGTCTTGGGGTATAGCAGTGTGAAGAGCTCCTCTGGGAAGATGCCATGTCGGACCTTTCCTCCTTTCTCGGGCAGAGGAGGTACTGGTGCAAGACTCTGGGAGGACTGATGAAAGGAACGAGAGGCCTGTACCAGGCTGGGGGAGAAAACGAAGCACAGGGTTAGAGTTCTATGGGTGTCATTTGTTTTACAGTACTTTTCAACTACAGACTGACCACAAGATCTTACATACCAAGCACCAAAGGACCCATTGTTTTTCAGGGTATGACCTACAAGAAATAGACAACAAAACAATTAGAAAAGGACTGAAAATCATTTCAGTGACTGACAACTCACCCTCACATTAACAAAAGTGACAAAACTGCTTTTGTTTTATTAATGGCAATTTTCAAAAGATCAAATGATTCATTTGACAAAATGAATGAATGCATTTTTCCAGCTGTCACACTTGGCCATTAGTTCTACATGTTATTAGTTCAATAGTATTATTAACATATGGTAACACATTAGTTTTTTGATGTATAATGATTTTGGTCCATAGTGCAGATCTAATAAAATGCACGTCTTTGCGTACATGACAGAAGTTACAAGCTGTCAACCTTGCAAGGTTAGGAAATAATAAGGCAAAATCAGAGAAAATTTGTTAATTTGCACTAATGAATGAACAATAAATAAATGGTATTATATTTGAAGATATAAATTCTTAAGCTCCTAATATGTGATGTTAAAGTTTGAATGTGGCGTTAGCTCTCAGCTAACAGCTACACAAGCTCAATACAAGGGCACACTGAAAGCACAACAACTCTACGATCGTTCTCATACAGAAATGACAGTTTGAGCATAAAAGCACGACTTGAATACATTCAATACGTAATTAGAATTATAATATACATTAATTACAGCATAAAAAACACGTTTCACTGCAGATTTATGTGCGGCCATTCACACCGTGCGGCCTAATTTTACCCTTCAACTTCACATTCACTTATAAAACCGTCTATTTAATCCACACAATCAATGTGAAAGGTTAGGGTAGCTTTCATTTGATAAATCACCCACCTGAAACGAGCACCAGTCTCGACAACATGCTTTACTGGGTTAATGACAGGATCCCTGGCCGAAATGTCTTCTGCACCGGGATCTCTGTGCCCTTCTAGACCAAGGATGAGAAACTCTCGCTGATGATATCGCGAGATCTTCTGCAAACCAGCGCTCTGTCAATCACATCCGGGAAATCTGCACTCTGTCAGGGAGCCAGCAGGTGGCGCCAGTTCATCATACAAGAAGGGAACGTTGACACTTTTCAAGCTGTTGCTAACATGAATACTTTAACATATAAATTATGACAGTTAATATCAACAAGCATATGTCTTCATATAGAGAAACACTGCTCATTTTTATTCTTATTTAGACGCAATGGGAATTTGCCCAGTATAGTAGTAGGCCCTACATATTGAACAGAGGTAAATGTATATAATCAGCTAGGCTATCTTGAACTTTTGTTTTCATAGTCTTTCTACACCCACTTCAACTGGGATGTTTACCTATTTCATTTTAGTCTCAAATTAATTTGTTTTCAGACAAAGATCAACACGAGTCCACATATAGGCCTAAACGTTAATAGGCTACCTTGCATTTTACAATCTTGCTTTGATAACACTGAATGCTGATTCTTTATGGTCTTTCTCTTTTTCTCCAGTCCCTCTCCATCCACTATTGCCACGTTTAAACAGCCAATATCGTAACCTCCCCTCCAGTCCTAATCTTAGGGCCCATACGTGTGTGGCACCAGTTTCAATACGCATGGCTGCTGAGATAGAGGAACTTATAAAAGTTGTGAGGTTCATCTTACTTCCTGTTAAGCAAGCAAGGCAAAAGAAATAGACCGCCCTTTGTTGAATGAACTAGTTTTCAAGTGCCATGTCAGCTTCAAACGTTCAGACTCTGCTTTCACAATTATTTTCACTCCAGGGACTCATCTAACAGCAGGTACTTTCATTAAAGATTGTAAAGAGACAATTATGCTAAAACTTGTTCTAATTTATCTTGCATTTGGCTTCTATGTTGGCGTTACTTTTTGAATGCAGACTTGTTATACAGTTCCAACTTCTTGGTATGCCTAATGCATTTAAATTGTGCTTTCAGAAAAAAAAGTTAATTTGTACTAATTGAAAAGCTTATTAGAAAGGAATGTGGATTTTCAGTCAATGTAGTGCCTAAAGTTGTTGCAGATCACTACATGGGAGCCTTGCATACTGTTATTGTGTTTTAGAGACATTTTCCAGTAATTATTAAGCAGATATCTGCATATTTATGAACACCATTCGCATTTTTAAAAATCATTGATGGCACAACCCTTTTCTTTCAGCTGCATGTAGCTCATGCCTGTTTTGAAACAATATGACAACAGGAGTGACTGGACACACTTCATCTTACAGTATGTTTAATAGTATTTAATATTTTATACTCTATTTAGCCACTGTATGTAAAAATGTATTTACTGTAGCTGTGATGAGAATAGAAACACACTAAGTGTGGCATTCAGCTGATTTTGGATGGTCTATTTTTGAGCGATAATGATAGTACCGCTAAAGGATGGATATATGTTGTTTTTCAATTACAGGAAATTGCCTCTTCAGGAAACATCCATTTACATTGTAAGGTGACATTCCAGTGCCTTAACATATCGCACAAATTTTTCAACTCATTCAGAGTCAAGACAGAATGGAAGGTGCTCATGACAACAAAAGGTCACTGGCCGCAAATTATGAGTATAAAGTGGAGCAGCGTGCCGTGAAGCACAGAGAAATCAGCCATCGCAATAACACAACATCATGTCGGAGTCCCACAAGAGATCTGGACACAAGGTGGATTAAAAACGAACTGCATCGCAAAAGACAGTTTGAGTTCTTCAAAAGAAGACCAGTGGACCATGGCACATACGCACTGTTATCTGCAGCGCCAAGGCACAGCTACTCAAGGGAAACCCTGCATGCACCAGAGCATATGACGCAAACCTTAACGTCAATCAGACGGCCCTTGATAAGTCAAAACGTAAAGCTCCAGAGAGATGGCATAAACTTTGCAATGCAGGTACAGAGTTTACTATTAGCCAGGTCTTTGGCCTATTTTGTTTAAAATTCAAGGAAATGTTGTATATTCTTTAATTACATCATCTATTTTAACATTGAAATTAAATGTCCAAATCCTAAAGACAGACTTCACATCTTCAATGAATGATGAAAATGATCCCGGGCTGAAATCAGATGGATGGGGTGTACCAGTTCTTAATTCCGTTCGGCTTCAGAGGAAAGTGATGAAGGAGCGAGGTTAGTGGATCTTCTGATGAATAACCATAACCAGGCCATGTCTAACAACACTTTAATTTAAGCAGAATGCATCATGCAACAAGACATTAAAAACATACTAGTGTTATGCTCTGCATGATGTTGGAAAAAATGGAAAAGAAAGAATACATTTTCAAAATATTTTGTTATGTGGCAAACATGACAAAATAGTTGTCTTAATAATATTATTTTGTATTATAATCAAACAGTTCTCCTTAAAGACATCACTCAGCTCTCAAACACCCAGAAGACATTACAGACTACCAGCATTCAGACTGAGTGAGTTGCTTTCACATTACCTTTACTAGACTGTTTGCTTGTGGGGTTTTATATTTCAAAAGCATAAATTCAATCATAATGCACCTAGTTATACAAATATTAATGCAACATTATGAACTCTCTTCAGGTCTGGATTTGTTACTGTCAAAGAAGCGGTAAGGAATTTGGTGCTTGTTTAAAAAAAGAAAATTCTCATATACATTGTAAAAACAAATAGCTAACATGTAAATGTTGTTTTATTTATTAATATAATACATGTAATTCATGTTTTCCTCTCTTATTTTTTTTCCAGGATGTCCACCAGTTGTCTGTTTATTTAGAGGTATGACAAGTATGCTGTCATAACCCATAACATTGATAATCAAAAACACCAGCTCTTCCTGACTATGATACTGATATTATGAAATGTGATATCTCTTTGCAGGAGGCCTTACATAGAGAAGAGGCTCTTAAAAAGAAGCTCTCCAACCTCCAGAAGAGTGCCGCTACATTACTGCGCTCTACAGAGCTCCTGTGGAAGGTACATTAGTAAACTACTTCCTGCTGAAGCCCTGCAGCATCATTAAGGCACACACACGCACCTGACTACAATCTAAAATCTAATCAAACACATTGACCATGAGAACTCATTTGTACAGACAGTCAGATGCTCTTTGGATCATTCTCAAATCATGCTGGAGAGCATGATCATCAGGTTTTACACAAACATGTTGAGTTCATGCAGCTCGAGTGCTGCGGTTCAAAAGGAAGACAAACCAAATGCAAATACATTCTGAAATTCATGGTCATTTTTCAATTACTCATTATAATCACTCATATTCTGCATAATGGCTTCAGCAATTGGCGAGTTTCCTGGTTTGAACACACAGCGGTAATGTAGAGAGAGTTTGGGGATGGTCTTGCGGTCAACAGCATCCGGCTCCTTATGGTCTGTTTAGAAAAATAGAACAATTTTTTTCTCGCTCACACAAAATGGAGAGCAGTGTAGGCATCAGAGGGAACCTCAACCTATTCAAACTTTAACATTCTTCCATTTTGAGCTCATAACAATTTCTGTATTTCTCTCAAGAACCCATAGCAATCAATCTAGAATTATAAACAATATACACTGTTGCTAAGGATGGCAGTTGTAACACAGGATGCAGCATGCATAGAAACTGAAAACTCTTGGTTCAGTGGTTCTCTCTCTATCTCACTGATACACACACACATTTCCTTTTCCTCCCACAGACACGCTGTGATGAGGACTTGCTGAAGAGTAAGATCAAAGCTCTGGAGGCTCAGCTGCAGGTTTGCATCAAGGTAAGACTGCAACGCTGCATCTCTGCAACAGCTCCGACTCAAGCTCTGAGAACTCACAATGCATTCAATTCAAAAGATCTGACTCTTACACTTAGATTACAAGAGTCAATCAAGAATCAATCACGAATCAATTCTTTTTAAAAGTTGTAAAACAGTATATTGGTTTAACTTGTGGCCCTGAATAAGTACAGGTCAGAGTTTTAGACACTTTTGAAATTGAAAATAAATTCAGCAATTTGCCTTTTCAGAAGGGTCCTCAGGATGGAGTGAAAAAGGTGTTGCTAAAGATGGAAAAACAGAGGGAGGAGTATGAACAAAAGGCTCTAAAGGCTATTCAGAGGGCGGAGAATGAGAAGGCGGAAGCTCAGAGCAAGATGGAGTACCTCCAGGTAAGATCCCCAAATGCAGAGGTCAAAAGTCTCAATAACCAAAAAAAAAAAAAAAAAAAAAAAAAAAACATATATATATATATATATATATATATATATATATATATTTATATAATATAAAAATATAAAATATGAAAATGATATATTTTGTTATATAATATATAACAAAAAAATATAACAAAGTCAACAACTTTACCACCATATATTGCTCAGCAAAGGACAGAGCTTTTGCTTTTAGAACTCCTAGATGGGTTCTAAGAATCCAATCTTCCCTTCCTCTAGGGGGCGCTGCAGACAGCACAGACAGAGTCAGAGTGGTGGCAGAGGCTGTGTGAGGAGCTGAAAGAGAGTTCGAGTCAGCTGAAGAAGAGGCAGGAGGAGTGCACTGATCAGATGTTACAGTTGCAGGGTCACTTGGAGGTACAGCAAAGAAAAACCAGGACTTGAGTGACAGATTTCTGCAAAAGCTGGCAAACCACAGGACCCTGGTCAATCTGCTTTCAGTACATCCAATCAGAAATAATTTTTTTTCAGAAATGTCTGAAAAAAAAATCCCTATATACACTGCCCAGCCAAAAAAAGTTCACTGTTTGGATTTAAATAGGCAAATCCCTTAAAGTCCACCTGTAGTCAATAATTGTATCCCTTAAAACTCATCTTGGATCACCAAAATGACATTTAAAAGTTTTTTTCCCAGTGAAAAAATGTCTTCATGTTTTAAAATAGCTTGAATGTAACTCTACACCCTTGCTTCATTTAGTATACACGGAACCATGAATATGCAAATTAGCCCTGCCTCCACTCACTCACACCAGCTAAGAGATTTACTGTAGTAAACGCTGCACAATGGTATCGCTCTTTACAACGTCGGACACATAACAGTAATTAATATGATTAGCCTTTTGCTTGACTACGTTATCAAACAGCTAATAATGTGTTGCTAATGTTACACAAACCATGTTCCCGTTCGCCATCTCAGTCTGCCTTCTAAAAATCAGACGTCAGTGGAGAAAGGCATATAGTTCATCATAACATCTTAATATACATCATATAATTCACCCGTTATATTGCTAAATGTACCCGATTTTTCATATCAACAGAAAAATATACCGGTATAACCTGGCTTCTCTTGAGACTCCTCTGCTTTTCAGTTAATGATATGCTAAAGCCCGTCCACATGTTGACGTGATCGGTTACAAGGTAGTTTGTGATGTAAGGAACACCAGTGATTTCAAACCGTGTTTTTGAGACTGTCTTTGGTTCACTGCAGTTTTAGGGAGAAAATACTCAGCAATGGTGTTGACTTATGAATTTGCATATGGTTTGTCTTATATTAAAGCATATTAAAAACACCACACAGACATATAAATAACATTAAAAAATTGATTTTCACCACAGGGGGACTTTAGGAGTCTATGACTGGATTATTATTGCAGTGGTTATGATGTTTCTAGCATGTTATATGTTTGGCAACAGTTCTTCTAACCCTAATTGATGGAGTGTGTAGCTTTTCATTTCTTAAACAACCATGTAGGAAGACGCATCATGGCCATATTCCAAGATGACAATGTCGAGATTCATCAGGCTCAACTTGTGAAAGAATAGTTGTGGAGTTGTTGAAGAATCATTCTCACACATGAATTGGCACCTCTGAGTTTAGCTTAAATTCATTGAAAGTCTTTGGGATGTGCTGGAGGAGACTTTACAGAGTGCTGGACTCTTGCATTGTCAATACAAGATCTGGACTAAAAATTGATGCACCTCTTGATGGAAATAACATCACATCATTCATCCATTTATCCATAGAGGTGCATTAATTTTTGGTCAAGATCTTGTATTGACAATGCAAGAGTCCAGCACTCTTTAAAGTTGTCATACCTCATGCTCCCTCCTCACCATTCTTTCACAATTTGAGCCTGGTGCATCTTGACATTGTCATCCTGTGCCTTCCTACATGGTTGTTTAAGAAACGAAAGCTACACACTCCATCAATTACGGTTAGAAGAACTGTTGCCAAACATATAACATGCTAGAAAAATAATAATCACTGCAATAATGATCCAATCATAGACTCTTAAGCTTTTGCCTATTTAAATCCAAACAGCAATTTTTTTTTGGTCGGACAGTGTGTATGTGTGTGTATAACTTTTGGCATAGTAGTGAAAATTGACAAAGTAATTTTGCAAAAGCGTCTTTAAATAGATATGACTGAATGTTCCTCCTCAAATTGTGGCATGTTTCATTTATTGTTTTGTAAATGTTTGTGCAGCGCTCTGTGGGACAGGAGGAAATGCTGAGGAAACAGACCGAATCTCTTCAGCAGGAGAGAGCAGAGCTTCATTCCTGCATCTCAGAGCTGGAGGAGGAGAACCTCAACCTGAGAGAATATCTACAGGAACTCAAAGGTGCTTTTACTTCACATTCATTCACATATTTAGATAAAGCATTTATGGAAATACTTAGACACGCTTAAGGAATTAACAAGCTGTATTTCTTTCAAATCACATTTCATGCATCTCTTTTATCTGTGTCTCCTTCTTTCACACTCTCAGGACACAACCATGAGTTGTGGAACAGTAACACACAAATACATGAAAATGTTTCACTGATGGACCAACTACTACGGACAGATAACAGCATACCAAGACAACTGAGAGAGACAGAACATAGACTCAGAATGAAAGAAAAAGAGGTAAAGCTCTGCCACAGAGATCCCTGAAATTAAATTAAGGCAAGACACTACAGGCAAAGCCATTGTTGTTTTTTATGCATTAGTCAATTTTGAGATTTTGGGTTATGTTGCTTCCATAACATGTCTTCTTTCAGACTAGTGGAAAGGAAACATCCAAAATACACATAAATGTTTATTACACTTTATCGATTTGCATCTGCAGATCTTAATTACAATACATATCTTTATTGGCTGTTGCCTCGAAATCATAGTTTTCAGGCAAAAATCTCCACTACAATACTTTTCATTTTTTTCCTATCTATATTCTTATCATTTGCCTGGTTTATATAATATTTTATCACTAAAAATATGGTGAATTTTTTTTTTTGGCTATTGAAAGTGATAAAAAGAGATCAAAAATATTCTCTGTAACAAAAATGTACTATGTTTAATATAAAAAAATAAAAAATGAAATATGTAAACAAAATATTTTGAAAAAGATTTTTGAACCAAGCTTTAAAACTTATTTTAAATGTAATAAATGACATATTTTGTTTTTACTTTTATTTATCCTTTATTTTTAAATCTTTCCTTATTAATTGTTGTATTTAATTTTTAATCTTTATCTTTAGTATAATAACTACAATTTAACTACTATATAAGACAAGATCTTTCAAATATTTAATATCCCCAAAAAACAACCTTTTATTAGCTGTAAAGTAGCAGAGGTGATCGTACTTAGGACTATTTTAGAGGGACAATAAAATAAGGTTAAACCAACAAAACATTTATGCTGTTGTAAAAAGCATTTGATTTCATTTTTTCTATAAATGACCATAAGACATAGTTTAACATAGTGTTGTGTTGCTATGGCAGTACATAGAGCTGCGGGCAGATCTTGAGGCCCTGGAGCAGGAGTGTTACGGCTATCAGTCCCGACTGACCCAATGCCGAGAAGAGATGAACATACTAACGACACGCCAGAACAACAGCAGGGTGAGAATCTACCATCATATCATCCATGCATTTCATCCATACGTCTCTTGTTAGACTGGTTTTCTTATAACATTTGAATGTTTATGCACTTGGATACACATTTATGCCATAAATCATTTTCCTCATCTATCTTCCCAAACAGAGAGGATGTTGTGGGTCCTGGCTCTGTATATGTCTGTTCTTACTGCTTATGATGGTGGTGGTGGTGGTGGTGGCAGCCCTGTGGTTGTATCATCCACCTGCTAGAGAGCAGCTCCGCCAGTTTTACTCTGTCCTGGAAGAGCGAATGGAGGACTACCTCATACAGACGGCATCAGCACAGCATGGAGCCTGCTTTAAACCTGTGTGACAAGCAAGAGTAAAGCCAGGAGTCTTCTAGAGATTTTATATTTATTTTTTTATTTTCTAATTGATTTTAAAGTACTTTTTAAAGTTAGACATATAATGTCTCTATTATTTTGTTTACAATTGTATGTATTAGTATCTAAAACAGACCAAACTGCCTGTGTAAATACTGGTGTCATGTTACAATGAGTAAATACCTAAATCTGTAACCCATGTATAGATCGTTTTTTACTCTGATTACTGAAAATGCAAAAAGTGTACATTCAAATGTACCAACACAATGGTCAATAGTTCAAGCCTTGAATAAATTCACTATGTTCAACTTAGATTTGCATTTTTTTGAGATTATTAAACCACATACTATTTTGTATTCTGAGCAGTACCTCTATTTCACTGAAAGATAATTTCCAGATAGGGATGTACATTTCTTTCAGTTAGCACTCACTGAGAATAAAAGGACAATATTGTCCTGTTGAATGGCTAAAAAAACACATCGTCATGACAGGTCACGCTCTTTAGCGTTCCAGACTGACCTACACATTAATGGAGCTCTGACACAGCTCATTTGAACACATTCACACACTGCCCCTCCCCTTGCCCAACACTGCTTTTTACCATAGTTTCCTGTGTAAAGATAACCAGAGCACATTAAAACACTTTAACATAACATCTTAATAGCTTGACAGTCGTCATACAGGGTGAGTCATTTTATGTTTTCACGGAAATGCATTTGGTTCATAGATTTAAAATTACAGAGGAACTTTTTGATGGTTGAATTGCAGCTTAACGTAACACAAAACTGGAAGTGTATGCCTGAGGTGTTTCAACATAAGCTGGCTAAAGACACGGACTGTGCAACAAGAACACGGGTTTATTCACGTTATTTCGGTTTATTAAATTACATCTTATATGCTATATACTACTACAGTATCCAGTATGACAAAAATTGGAACTGTTTTGTTTACTAATGTAACTATATATTTCTAGAAATTCGGATAAATGAGGTCGCCTCTTCTGGTATGTTTTGTTGGATTATTTTTTTGGACTTCTGCAATATCACTGAAGATCTGTGCCTTCAACATCCAGAGCTATGGGGAAGCAAAGGCCAGTAATAAGAGAGTTATGGAGATTTTGATAAAGGTACAACATTTATGAATAGATTAAAGCTATAGCTTCAACAAATAGCTTCAATTTATAAAAGGCCTTTATTTTTTATTATTTTGTAATTTCTAGATCATTTCTCGCTGTGACCTGAGTTTAATTCAGGAGGTTCGAGATTCTAGAGGTAAAGCCGTATCTGCACTGTTGATGAACCTGAACAGGTACTGTATATTCATTGTGTCACTGATGCATGCAACTAATTAATGTGGAATATATCACAATGTTTTCATTTTCCTTCCTCCAGGTTTGACACATCTCACATTTACACCCATTTAGAGAGTAAAAGAATGGGGAAGAAAACGTATAAAGAGCAGTATGTGTACATTTACAGGTAATGCAACTTTTAAAATGTGTGTTAAGTGCACAAATGACGTGATCTGTAGTGAACATACCTGAATATTGCGAACACTAGGAGCGATGATGAACTCATCCAGCACATGCTGTATTCACAGAAAAGACATGCTACAGGTGCAAGATCAATACCAGCACCCAGAGTTCAATGAGACCGCAGCAGAAGTGTTCTCCAGAGAGCCGTTCATCATATGGATCCATTCTCCCACAACCTGTACGTTGCATACGTTCCACAGAGCATTTCTAGTACCTGGAAATAAAATAGCACATTACAGCACAATGATTAACTCATATACATTTATATTGAATCTGATTGGCCGTATCATCTTACAGTGGTGAAGAACTTTGTCCTCATTGGTCAGCACACCTGTCCTAAGAATGCAATGAAAGAAATGGAGGCACTTTATGAGGTCTTCCAAACAGTCAGGAAGAAATGGAAAACTGAGGTACACCAAACTCATAAAATATATAATATATAGACAAATATTATAATAGAACGATAGACAGAATGAAAGACTTTTATATTAATAACTTTTTACCTTCCTTATCCAGAATGTGATGTTCCTGGGGGACTTAAATGCAGCCTGCAGCTATGTTACCAATAAAGGACTGAAAAACGTGCGTCTCAGGAGTGACCCAAAGTTCCTCTGGTTGATCAGAGATGAACAAGATACTACAGTGCGTGAAAAAACACGCTGCGCTTATGACAGGTCTTACTTTCTTAGCAAACCTACACAAAAACCATAGGGACAATAGAGCGCTGCAGGGATGACATCATTTTGTAGGCCAACCCGGAAGTTAGCATCACACTGCTCCTCGACAAAAGCCAATAGGACTTTTCCATTGACTTTTGGATTATTGAAGAAAATTACCATCAAATGTTTATGATTCTTACACGTTTTGATCTCCACAACTTTTATGAATTTTCAAGCCTAAATACAATCGCCAGAAGTAAAAAGCTGAACGTAGGCAATAAATGAACTACACCACAGTCACACCTCACCACCGCTAAACTTCTAACAACTCTTTCAGTCTTTATTTAAAATCTACAAGCTTGAGTGGTTAGTGAGATGAGTTTTCCTGTTCGCCATGATAATATTTAATGTCCCCGACAACTTCTAGAGTCTCATTTAGCCACTTGTTAGCAACCACCTTTTTCAAGAAATGAGTAGGGTATTATTTCATAAAGCACTGATGTGCTTTATGAAAATATCACGAGCTTGTGTTAACCACAGACCTTATTTCAGGCATTTAACCAAAAACCCATTCAAAAAACCCGCTGACTTAGGAACAGTGGAAACTAAAGTTGTACTAAAACTAAAAATGCTAACTTGCAGCATTTCCAGGTTTTAGGACTCGTTCCTGCAGCACTCTATAGCATTCTGAGTCTAAACTACAGTTACCAGTTTCAAAATGACATCCCAATGTATGTTTGATAGTCTAACAGTTTAATCTTTCTGAAAATCCCCTTTAGGATTATTATTCATGGAAAAGAACTCATTACAGGGATAGTTCCGGAATCTGCTCAACCGTTCAACTTCAAACAAAAATTTAATCTATCTGAGGAAGAGGTAAACAGTACTGCAAAACAGACTTAAGATAATAATCCATAAGCAATGTTTGAAATGTCTTTCTTTTTTTGCATTTAGGCTTTGGAAGTCAGTGACCACTATCCTGTAGAAGTGGATTTAAAAGCAAACCATCACTACCTCTTGCGCCACGAACTGTAAAATTATGAATATCTGTGAATATGACCTACAAAGTACCGATACTAATCAGCCTGATACTGTGATAATTTACCGGTATTTGTACTGTGTTCCGGTATCAACATCCGATACTATGCAGTCAGTGTGTGTATGTTGTCACACAAGGAAACACCAGCGGCAGAACACATACATGCTTTTAAGGCAATTAACTGATGCCGCAGAGAAAAAAAATGTGAATGGATAAGGGTCATGGAAAATAAAAGGACATGCTCAATTATTATACTGTACATACAGTGGGGAGAACAAGTATTTGATACACTGCCGATTTTGCAGGTTTGACCACTTACAAAGCATGTAGAGGTCTGTAATTTTTATCATAGGTACACTTCAACTGTGAGTGACAGAATCTAAAACAAAAATCCAGAAAATCACATTGTATGATTTTTAAGTAATTAATTTGCATTTTATTGCATGACATAAGTATTTGACACATCAGAAAAGCAGAACTTAATATTTGGTACAGAAACCTTTGTTTGCAATTACAGAGATCATACGTTTCCTGTAGTTCTTGACCAGGTTTGCACACACTGCAGCAGGGATTTTGGCCCACTCCTCCATACAGACCTTCTCCAGATCCTTCAGGTTTCGGGGCTGTCGCTGGGCAATACAGACTTTCAGCTCCCTCCAAAGATTTTCTATTGGGTTCAGGTCTGGAGACTGGCTAGGCTACTCCAGGACCTTGAGATGCTTCTTACGGAGCCACTCCTTAGTTGCCCTGGCTGTGTGTTTTGGGTCGTTGTCATGCTGGAAGACCCAGCCACGACCCATCTTCAATGCTGTTACTGAGGGAAGGAGGTTGTTGGCCAAGATCTCGCGATACATGGCCCCATCCATCCTCCCCTCAATACGGTGCAGTCGTCCTGTCCCCTTTGCAGAAAAGCATCCCCAAAGAATGATGTTTCCACCTCCATGCTTCACGGTTGGGATGGTGTTCTTGGGGTTGTACTCATCCTTCTTCTTCCTCCAAACACGGCGAGTGGAGTTTAGACCAAAAAGCTCTATTTTTGTCTCATCAGACCACATGACCTTCTCCCATTCCTCCTCTGGATCATCCAGATGGTCACTGGCAAACTTCAGACGGGCCTGGACATGCGCTGGCTTGAGCAGGGGGACCTTGCATGGGCTGCAGGATTTTAATCCATGACGCCGTAGTGTGTTACTAATGGTTTTCTTTGAGACTGTGGTCCCAGCTCTCTTCAGGTCATTGACCAGGTCCTGCCGTGTAGTTCTGGGCTGATCCCTCACCTTCCTCATGATCATTGATGCCCCACGAGGTGAGATCTTGCATGGTGCCCCAGACCAAGGGAGATTGACTGTCATCTTGAACTTCTTCCATTTTCTAATAATTGCGCCAACAGTTGTTGCCTTCTCACCAAGCTGCTTGCCTATTGTCCTGTAGCCCATCCCAGCCTTGTGCAGGTCTACAATTTTATCCCTGATGTCCTTACACAGCTCTCTGGTCTTGGCCATTGTGGAGAGGTTGGAGTCTGTTTGATTGAGTGTGTGGACAGGTGTCTTTTATACAGGTAACAAGTTCAAACAGGTGCAGTTAATACAGGTAATGAGTGGAGACAGGTCTGTGAGAGCCGGAATTCTTACTGGTTGGTAGGTGATCAAATACTTATGTCATGCAATAAAATGCAAATTAATTATTTAAAAATCATACAATGTGATTTTCTGGATTTTTGTTTTAGATTCCGTCTCTCACAGTTGAAGTGTACCTATGATAAAAATTACAGACCTCTACATGCTTTGTAAGTGGGCAAACCTGCAAAATCGGCAGTGTATCAAATACTTGTTCTCCCCACTGTATAATAGCAGAAAAAAACTGTTATGAGTTTACTACACTATTTAAGCCATTTTGGTATCTTTACCCAATTCATTATTATACAAATTATTTAAAATGATTCAAGAATGTATTTGATTTATGATGCTTTGTTGTTCTGCTATAGGTGTCCTGAATTTGATGTTGCTAATAGTGGAGATGATTAAATAATAAACACAATGTCCTCATATTGCCGGTCTTGTAAAACTTGAAATTGTAAAATAATCTAACAAACATGGATTAAATCCACAAAACGCCAATTGTGACTCTTTAACAGATACTCATATATATAAAAGGAAATTTAATTCAGCTCATATTTTGTCAGTCCCTTACACTGTTTTGAGTAGAAGCTATGCTCTTGTGTTCTTTCACTCTGTAATGTCAATAAATAATTCACACTATAAAACTGACTACACAAGCTCGCAGCACTACAGTGGCTCACTAAAAAAAAAGAAACTTCTCATAATGGAAATCGACCATCTTGTTCATCTTAAAAGCATATTTTACATCGTCTGAGGTGTCTGCATGGAAGCTTTTGCATAAATATACTGTGTGTGAGGAGATGGTGCGGTTGAGCTACTCAAACCACAACCTAGAAAAAAACCCTGTCAAACAAGGCTGCGCTCATGCAGCAGTGACACACACACACACAGAAATACTAAGATGTAATAAATCAAGTAAATATAGGTTGACACTTGGTTAACTGTTGATACTTATATTTAACAATGTTAATTTACATTGCATGCTAATTTAGCAGTTTTGTTCAGTACCTGCTCAATTCTGTGATGTTTCTATTCATGCTCTTGTTGTTATGGCCTTATTTAAACAGGAAGCAGCTATGACATGATGCGGCACGCACCACACACGCTCATTTTGTCAGGTGGTGGAACATTCAGAGTGTCTGTCATGTTTGCATCTGATTTTGTCTGTACGGGGTGAAATTAAATGCTTAACACCTCCTGTTGTGTCAAAAACAAGATGGAACAAAATATTGCTGATTTTCTGAAGGACACATTCCCAGGTAAGATTTTTGTGTAAGACTTTTTGTGTATTGAAGCAGTAAAAAAGTTTGTAGTCAAATGTGCATATTGTGATTCTCACCACTAAACCATTTTATTCCATGAATATTCTGATGTTTTACCTATTTAAGTCAATGTGAGAAAAGTCCGTAAAAAATATGGCCCAATGTACTTCGTTAATATAAAGGAAGTTTCTGTTTTGATTTTTCATAGGTGTTTTACCCATATTTTGAATTGCGCATTGCATTGTGTTGTCTTTTTTAAAATAAAAACAGAGGCAAACTTTGAGCATCTACACTCTGATGACGACGTTACCGTACCTCAAAATGAGCTAGACATGGAGGACGACAACAGTCACAGAGAATCCAGTGGGTCTGAGTCTGACATAGATTTCGAGTGGACGAATAGGGAAGAGGAAACTAAGAACTTTTCTGAGAACAATAGGAACTTCTCATTAGATGAACAAAGCACGAAGGAAGGATCTATGCTCTGTGGTACATGGGATGATGATGACACAGATGAAAATAAGACACAAACCCAAAACCAGAAATTAAGCTTGCATGATGAGGAATGCAGAGAGAATGAAGTCGAGATACATGCAGATATCCTACAAGCTGAAGATGTCAGTGTGCTGGAAATGGTTCTTCCAAAAGAAACTCGCTATGATCTGGAAACAATAAGCCCAGAGGCCACATCATGTCTACTGTCCTACCAGATGGTGGATACACCTGAAAATGAGAGTTCAACGTCCAAAGAGGGCAGAATGAAGCTTGGCAGCACTGAGGAACATGTCCTTCAGCATGCACCAGATGATAATATGCTCAATTTTAGTGCCATAAAGTCATCATTGCAAGATTGGCCAGTGGCATCAATGGAGGTCCAGTCTGCGAATGAGATGAAAGAGTTTACAGAAGAAGATCATGAAAATCATGAAAGAGAAGAGGAAGGTTTAGCAGAGTACCCCTCTGATTTGTCTCAAAGTGATAGTGGGGACAGCAGTGAAGGTCATGAGGGTGGACAATCCAATCACATGGACACCAAGCTAGCTCAGGTGCAGGTTGTAGAACTGGGTTGCTCCTATGAAATGAAGAACCTAGAAGAACCTCCACTGAGTTACAAAGTTGTAACTTCAAGGGATGATGATGTTCAAAGGAAAGATGAATGTATGGATCCTGCAGACATGCTTGCTTATGTCAAGAATGAGGATCTGAATGTGGAGACACCAGGGAAATCTGATGATGACATATTGTTCCAGACAAAGCAGGACAGTATTAGAGATGATGAATATAACAGTGAGATTTCAAACACTGGGGAAAGTTCTGATTTTGAAATCTCTGAGAATTTCCCATCCAATTCCAGTGAATCTTACATGAATGAGCAGCTTGACTATGATAGTGATACCAGCAGTGATGGTGACTACTGCAAGAGCCAAGAAGAAAACCCTGATTTCACTTCCCATACAAGCTCGGAGGAAAAAACCACAGCTCTCATGAAACAAGAACACAACTTCATGAAAGGCATTGAAGATGAAATAGTGGATGTGGTGGTCACAGATAGTCAGAAAGAGGTATGTGATGTAGAAGATTTTTCAAGCATTCCAGCATCTCCTGATGCAGGAATGAAAGGGTCTTCTGAGACATACTCATCTGAAAACAGAAGCATGAGGGAGTCACATCCATTAGACATTTCAGTCAAACCAGACAAGAACAACAAAGAACAGAACAGTGAACACTCAGAAGTTTCAGACATTGGTGAAAATATCAACACTTTGCTACCTGGGACATTTTGGAACTTGATGGATGATCACAACCTGAATCTTGACGAATATGACTGGGACATTAATGGAGAAGAGATGATCTGTGATGAAGAGGTGATCTGTGATGAAGAGGACAATTTTCAGGAAGAGCAGGATCATGATGGGGAGGAGACCGACAGGGACTGGGAGAAAGAAAAAGCAAGAATTGAAGCATTTAACAGATTCTACCAGCCTGCAGAAGGCGAGGATAACAAAGGTAAATGCTTATTTGCGAACCATCTTAACATCCTAAAGCAATAACATGAATCACATTTTTATTAATGAATTTGACCTTATTGCTGGATAAATTCTTTCCCATCTACAACAGGTAGAATCCACAAAGTGACATTTTGTTTGGATCTAGAATCCTCTCTTTATGAGGTGGATAGTGACAGGTAAAACAGATTTCAAAATACTTCAAAAGTAAAGAGTTTTGCATAACACATATCTTAGATTTTAGTGCAACATACAAGCTCATACATTTGATTTGCCACACAGCAGTGAAGAGGAACTGAGCACAAAAGGTTGCATCAGTGAGTTGCATCCTCCAGAGTCCAGTTCAGTCAAAAAAGAACAAAGCAACAAGGAAGAAGTTTCATACATTGAAAATATCAGCACCCTTCTGATGGACGAGGAAATGAAGCTTGATGAATATGACCATAACATTAATGTAGAAGAGTTCTATAAAATTACCTCAAGTAAGGCGATCTGTGATGATGAGGATGATTTCTTGGAGAAGCTGAAAAATGAAATAGAGAGGGACATGGAGCAGGAACAAGCAAGAATTGACAAATACTATGAAGAGTCTGTTAAAGAGAAGCAAAATGAGGGTAAGCACTCATACATGTTTTATCCAAATTACAATACTGTTGAAAAAGATTTTAAATAGAAATGAATGTTTTTGTTCAGCAGGGCATTACATTAATCAAAAGTGGCAGTAACTATATTCATAACATTACAAAAGATTTATATTCCAAATGCTGCTCTTTTAAATTTTCTATTCATGAAAGAACTGTAAAAAGTATCATGGTTTCCGATTCTTGAGCATGAAATCAGCATATTAGAATGACTTCTGAAGACACTAAGACTGGAGTAATGATGCCGAAAATTCAGCTTTACCATCACAGAAATAAATAACTATTAAATAGTTCTGTTTTTTATATAAAAATAGTTCCTGTACCTCAACTGTTACACATGACACTAGCATCAAGGACATGGGTTCAGATAAAAATGCCTGATAAATGAATAAATAAAGTGCAAATTTCTCTCTCAAAAGTAACAGACAGGACCCAGAGAGTTATGTTTACGATGGATCAAGGATCTTCTCAAAATGAAGAAGATAATGATAGGTAAGATGGATTTCATTCATCTTCAAATTTCATTCAGATTTCAGATTGGTAAATTTGCATTTTATATATCGCCTTGCAGCAGTGAACAGGAATCAAACTCAGAAGATGACACTGCCAATGTCCAGAAGACTGAGGTGAGAACATCAGATCATCAAGTATACAACAAAATATTCAAATAATAATAATCTAACATAATCTGCTCTCCATGTTTCAGGACCAAAGTGATTCTGATGAACCACATGAGAGATGTTTATACACAGGAAGGCACAAAGTTTTACCAAAGGGGTTACAAAAGGCAGACAAGCAGCTGAAGGAACACCCCAAAAGAAATAAGGTAAGTATAAATTTGCTAGAAAAAAAACAACAACAAAAAACATCAGCAACAATATCGATAAAAACGGTCATATTTTTGAGGTACCATTTTTTTTTTAACCTGGAGACAGGTTAGACAAAAGCTTTTTTTTGGTCATACATATCACCTTTTTGTCATGCCATAACATATCACCTTTTTCCTACGCCCCATGATGCTTTGTACAAATTGCACAAATTTGCACAAAGGCCATGAATAACCCCAAAAGCTTGATTATTTCCGCAAGAATATTACACGTGTTCTGTAGTAATATTGTATTATATAACATATGTTGGCTTAATCAAAACTGTTTATTATAAATATGAATTCAAGTGTTGATAAAAAAGGATGCATGAAGCTAGAATAAAATGTTTTTTAAAATGGAAGGAGTTAAAGTACAGTTAAAGGTATATTTCAAGTATAAAATAAAATACCTAAATAGGAACATAGTAGTATACTTAAAGGGATAGTTCACCCAAAAATGAAAATTAGCCCATGATTTACTCACCCTCAAGCCATCCTAGGTGTATGTGGCATTCTTCTTTCAGACGAATACAGTCTGAGTTATATTAGATGCGTTTGTGTAAGAAAAATATCCATATTTAACACGTTATAAAGTAAAATATATAGCTTCCGGCGGACCGCCTTCTTTATTCAGCTTACAAAGAAAGTGTAACGCCTCTCGCAGTTCAAAACGCTTACGCTACGTCCGACGTCTTATGTTGCGCCAGTTACGCTTTTTTTGTAAGTTGAACACGGAAGGCGGTCTGGTGGAAGCTAGATATTTTGCTTTATAATGTGTTAAATATGGATGCTTTTCTTACACAAACGCATCGATTCCCTTCAGAAGGCCTTTATTAACCCCCTGGAGCCGTGTGGAGTACATTTATAATGGATGGATGCACTTTGGGGGCTTCAAATTTTGGGCTGCCATTTACTGCCATTATAATGCTTGGATTAGCCAGGACATTTTTTAATATAACTCTGATTGTATTCGTCTGAAAGAAGAAAGTCATATACACCTAGGATGGCTTGAGGGTGAGTAAATCATGGGCTAGTTTCCATTTTTGGGTGAACTATCCCTTTAAAGTACAAAAATAATATATAATATATATATGATGTTATGTTCACTTAAAGAAAACTTACAAGTATACTTGCAGTATAAAACTACTAAACTAGTAGTTTACTGAGAGTACACTTCAAAGTACTACAAGCGTTAAAATAGTAAACTACTAGTATACTTATAAGTTCACTTGTAGTACAGATGTAATACAAATGAGAAACGTAGTTGTGAACTAGTTGTGCCCTTAAAGTTTACTACTGTTACACTTATAGTACACTTTAACGTATACTTTTATATACTAAAAAGTGGGCCAATTTTGTCCGTAAGGGTCATGGGATATAGCATAAATAAAATCAGGAGCATCACAAATGCGTAGTAGGCCTATAGGTTGTCATTTTTCATACTGTTACAGTGGAAAACAAAGAAGAAGGAAAAAAAAGAAAATAATCAGGAAAAAAGATGCAGCGACTGAAAAGAGCTCTTGCCAGATATTCTTGTGATACTATGTCACATTAAAATATCAAGTGTTACGTTACTGTTACGTTATTCTCCTGAGGTCTCAAAATAGAAAATTTTACAGCTCATTCTGTTAAACTGACGGATAATGATTATTTGTAGCGCAACTGATTCAGTATTTTTGAGTGGAACTTCTCCAAACCGGAAGTGCCTCCCATAATCTAAAACACAGGAGGCTCGTTAGGAAAAAGGTGGATAATAAATTATAAAAAAATAACAGTGTTTTGAGTAAATAACAACATGCTCATGGTACACATAAGTTATGTCTAACTGTGCAAACATTTATCATATATAGCAATGCCATTATTCATGTACAATGCAAGTTACTGCACTTAAATCAGCATCTAGCATTGACAATGACTTTGATTGTAAGTCATTACTAATAACAACAATAACCTAACCTATCAGTTTAGACAGACTGATCTTGTTCTCTCTACAGTGTCTTGTCCTGCTGCGGTCAGTGTTAGCAGTGACTCTAGCGACAGCGGTGGGGCTGCTGTCTTACTGCTGGGCCACAGACAGCTTGGACTGGATCTACTGAATTCACAATGGATTTTGGACATTCAGCATAATTCAAAACACAAAATAAAAGTAAAGGCCTCTGCATGTATGATAAAGAAATTGCACAAGACCATGCAAAATTTCATGAAACAGACAAGCAAGCAGACTGCGATAAGACCAACTTTATTTCCTTACAGGATGCAACCTAATATTGTAATGTTTGAACAGTGCTTTGAAATACAGCTTTTTTTTTTTTTTAAACATCTCTGTTTTCTTATGTAAACCATATTTAGTTAGATTAATCATCTTCCGTTTTATTAAGGAAAGTGATACATTTGCAGATGTACATGGTCTCTTGCCCTATACAGGACAAAAACAAGTGTTTTCAAAGTAAAACTGACCTGAAAAAAATAAATAAAACAAATAAATACATTTGATACATTTTCAATTCCTTTATCCCTGACTATATCTGACTGAAGTTAAGGAGACATTATTTCATTGCTATTTCTTTCTAATCTCAATTGTCATCCTATTAGGTTGTCAGCAAGCTATATTCCATAAACATGCCATGCAGTTAGTGTATTTTTAGGTCTGATTATTATTCAGTGCCTTCTTCACTACAGCATAAAATATGATATCATAGTGAAAATTAAAACCGATTGCATACAATAGCATGGAAATTTCTCCTTTCACCATCACCAGGGTTTCCGGGAATATTATTAGTTCCTCTAAAAGTACGTCTCTCTCCGTAAGTGCTTTGACTTTAAAAGTAGCTATAAAAATGTATTCATCTTTCCACCCTTCAGATAAGAAATGTAAAAGGGGGAAAACGACCTGTAAGGCATGCTCAGCTTTCTGTTGTCTTTTTCTTCGGCTGAAAATATTTTCTCCTTAGCAACCTTTCAATTTAATATGTTCATTAAATGCTTACTACAAACACATGCCCTGATTAACTACTCGTTTCGCATAACAGTCTCATAATGCATTTCAGAAAAGACAATGTAAATAAATAAATAAATATCTTGTGAATCAAAATTACAGTTGTAAGGTAAGTGCTTTTGATACTGCATTAGCTGTGGTGACTACGCAAACTAATAAAGAAGAGGTGCCTTGTTTGATTTGAATAAGATCCATGCCGGTAATTGAATACACACAATCTTTTCCCCTTGTGAACGCACATATCCTCAGCCTCCATGTTTGGGGTCTTTTTTAAACGATCATGATTCGTTCTCGCTGATGTTGCATCAGTGCAGTCAGTATTCACTCCCACATGTGTTTTTTTGAGATTGAACTTCCGACAGTTTTAAATGGCCACGTACATGTCCATCAGCTACATCCAGGATACTGGTCCGCACAACATAAACTCTAAACTACTTCAGACCGGACCACATCCTGTCACCGAAAGGCCCCTCTCCTGTAAAAGAAAGAGGTGACGGTGCTCCGGGCGTATACAGGTCGGAGTCTGTATCTGACTCGCCCTCGGCCAAATAAGGCCTGAGACGGGTGCACAACGTCCCGCCTCCTCCACCAAAAAGCCCCAGACCCACCGGAGGCACGTAATCCTCTTCCCTGGCCTGAGAAATGCTAAAGCCACTAAAAGAGCGGTCTAGTTCCTCATGGTCCACCGAGGGAATGGACAGAGACGTGTCACTCTCGACGGCTGCATGCTGCTGGATCGGTCTCCTGGACCTACGCGAGCGGCTGTTGTCACCGATCTCGTGGAACGGCGGAGGCGGGAGGCGGTACAGTGAGGGGTCGTCGGTGCCTATCGGTGACACTCCTCGGCTGTTGTTCCAGAGAGGCACGCTGAGGGGATGTTCTTCCTGCTGATGCCATGAGGTAGAGGGCCGACACTGGCTGTCGGTTGGAGTCCTGTTGGGACCATGATGGACAGGGGACGAACTCTTGTTTTTATCCTCGTCCTCGTTCTGTGCTTTCTCGCTCTTATCGTCAGGGCTGTGGTAAGGTGGAGCAGGGTAAGGGATTTTAAAGCCCAGGAGGGCTTCGGTCTCAGATCGCGGGATGCCCATATGTGTGGTGTACATGCTGACCAAAAAGTTGAGTTTGAGGTCCATTGCCCCCACCTGCACAAGGAGATATAAGCGGACTCCTCAGCACCGACATATATGGTGATACATAACCACATCAAATGAACTTGACACAATGTGGTTCACCTGTTTCTCCATCTTGTTCACACGTCCCATCATGCTCTGGTCCTCAGCCATCTCTGTGTCGCTTTTGGGTTTGTCCTTTTCTCCTGCACCGGCTCCTTTTCCCACAATCTGATCCACTCTAGTGATCCAATAGACCATCACTTCGACACATAGTCAATACACCCTCATTCACACTGAGATTCAGTGGTTAACTGTGCACAGTACCTTGTCAAGTTAACAGAAATGAGCTTTATGGAGGAGAACTTGATCATGCGAATGCAAACATAGGGTTTAAATAATAGGCAAGCAAATGATTTGAAGCTTGATTTGCTGAAAGTGAATATACACTGAACAAAATTATAAATGCAACACTTTTGTTTTTGCCCCCATTTTTCATGAGCTGAACTCAAAGATCTAAGACTTTTTCTATGTACACAAAAGGCCTATTTCTCTCAAATATTGTTCACAAATCTGTCTTAAATCTGTGTTAGTGAGCACTTCTCCTTTGCCGAGATAATCCATCCACCTCCCAGGTGTGGCATATCAAGATGCTGATTAGACAGTATGATTATTGCACAGGTGTGCCTTAGGCTGGCCACAATAAAAGGCCACTCTAAAATGTGCAGTTTTACTGTATTGGGGGGGTCTGGGGGGGTCCAAAAAAAGTCAATATCTGGGGCGACCACCATTTGCCTCACGCAGTGCAACATATCTCCTTCGCATAGAGTTGATTAGGTTGTTGATTGTGGCCTGTGGAATGTTGGTCCACTCTTCAATGGCTGTGCGAAGTTGCTGGATATTGGCAGGAACTGGAACACGCTGTCGTATACGCCGATCCAGTGCATCCCAAACATGCTCAATGGGTGACATGTCCGGTGAGTATGCTGGCCATGAAATAACTGGGATGTTTTCAGCTTCCAGGAATTGTGTACAGATCCTTGCAACATGGGGCCGTGCATTATCATGCTGCAACTATCGGTTTGCATAACCAAAGAATTTCTGCACAAACTGTCAGAAACCGTCTCAGGGAAGCTCATCTGCATGCTCGTCATCCTCATCGGGGTGTCGACCTGACTGCAGTTCGTCGTCGTAACCGACTTGAGTGGGCAAATGCTCACATTCGATGGCGTCTGGCACTTTGGAGAGGGGTTCTCTTCACGGATGAATCCCGGTTTTCACTGTACAGGGCAGATGGCAGACAGCGTGTATGGCGTCGTGTGGGTGAGCGGTTTGCTGATGTCAACAAACATCGTGTTGTGGATCGAGTGGCCCATGGTGGCGGTGGGGTTATGGTATAGGCAGGCGTATGTTATGGACAACGAACACAGGTGCATTTTATTGATGGCATTTTGAATGCACAGAGATACCGTGACGAGATCCTGAGGCCCATTGTTGTGCCATTCATCCACAACCATCACCTCATGTTGCAGCAAGATAATGCACGGCCCCATGTTGCAAGGATCTGTACACAATACCAGGAAGCTGAAAACATCCCAGTTCTTGCATCAACTTCTGCACCTGATCAACTCTATGCGAAGGAGATGTGTTGCACTGCGTGAGGCAAATGGTGGTCACACCAGATACTGACTGGTTTTTGGACCCCCCCGACCCCCCAATACAGTAAAACTGCACATTTTAGAGTGGCCTTTTATTGTGGCCAGCCTAAGGCACACCTGTGCAATAATCATGCTGTCTAATCAGCATCTTGATATGCCACACCTGGGAGGTGGATGGATTATCTCGGCAAAGGAGAAGTGCTCACTAACACAGATTTAGACAGATTTGTGAACAATATTTGAGAGAAATAGGCCTTTTGTGTACATAGAAAAAGTCTTAGATCTTTGAGTTCAGCTCATGAAAAATGGGGGCAAAAACAAAAGTGTTGCGTTTATAATTTTGTTCAGTGTATGTGATATTGCATGCTGCATTCCATACTGCAAAATTGTTAATCAGCATGCATTCATCAGGGACTTGGGTCTTCAAAAAGATGACTCTTTCAAACAAAGATGTGCTTCCAGCATTGCACTGAGATGAACGCTCCCATAACTGCAGTGAAAACACATCTGAGTGTCTTTCTCTGCAAAGTTATTGACAGCAGTGTTGGGGAGTAACTAACTAAAAATACAGAAACAGCTAACTTAACTAAATTTGTGAAAAGTGTGAAAAGTCTAGTGTGAACCAGTTTGTCCTGAAAGGCTCTATCTATCAAGTGTGATTCTTTCTATTAAATAATTCTAGTAAATTTGTATAGCCTTAAACAGCCCTCAGTATTGATCAGAATCGGTATTGTTATTGTTAACAAGAACTAAAACTGAAATAAAAATAAATGAAAACTATTTAGAAATATTTAGAAAAAAAAGCACAAGCATGTAATAAAATTACAAAAAATTAAACCTCAACTCAACATATAAAAGTAAAAGTTAATTCAAAATACTAATAAAAACTACAATAGTATATAAATAATACTAAAATAACACTGGTCAGAATCATTCTAGTAAGTCGGTTCGACTGAGTGGTAAATGACTAATAAAATGGCTTAGATCTGCGCTGCATATTCAGTGTACTTCTTTATAGTGGAATATTTTGTGAAAGGCTGCTGTTAATTATTGTTTTCAATTCAGTTAGATTAAAGGGTTAGTTCACCCAAAAATGAAAATTATCCCATAATTTACTCACCCTCAACCCATCCAAGGTGTATATGACTTTCTTCTTTCAGCCAAACACAATCAGAGTTATATTAAAGTTATAATTATGTATATTTTTCTTACAAAAATGCATCGCTTCGCTTCAGAAGGCCTTTATTAACCCCCTGGAGCCGTGTGGATTACTTATATGATGGATGGAATCGCTTTTTTGGGCTTCAAAACAAATGGTACCATTCACTCCCATTATAAAGCTTGGAAGAGCCAGGATATTTTTTTAATATAACTCAGATTGTGTTTGGTTGAAAGAAGAAAGTCATATACACCTTGGATGGCTTGAGGGTGAGTAAATTTTTAGGGGTACTTTTCATTTTTTGGTGAACTAAATTTTGTAAAGGTATCTGTTCATATTTGGTACTTTCACCTAAAAAAAAAAAAAACCCAGTGAAACATATCTCAGACTAAATTATAAATAATATCATCAGATAGTTGTATTTAGAAAGATTTTGCCCCCTTAAAATATCTTCCCCAACACTGATTGGCAAATATACTAACGGCAAGGAATTTGTGTTATAAAAAATGTGTGGAAATAAATGAAAATTAATTCACAATGTCACCTGGTTCCATGCGTTATGATGCTTTGTGTTTTAAACACTGTACATTTTAGTTATTCTCTCTTTTTTAAACCCTGGAACATCATGCACAATTGCGTCAGTCCCCCGGTAGGCAGGCTGCATGGTCACACCGTAGTGTGTAATATTATTGCACAACATAAAGACAATTCTTTTTTTAAATCATTTCAAAAATTAACTTTTGATAAGCTTAATTCTAAAGCAGTAATTATGGATAATTATAACCATCCAAAATTTAATTCTAAAGATGAACATAGAATATCAATCAACAATGCTACCAGTTAGCGACAAGTTTCTCCTCATGTATCTCTTTGACTTCAGTAATTTGATTGTCATGATAATTATCTCAAAAAACACAACTGGACTTTTACACTACAATGCTGTCCAATAATAAACCCATTCAGCCCGGGAAGGCCATTGGTGAATTGATTACGTACTTCTTGTGACGAGGGGTCGAGGGGGGAGGGGGACCCACAATCAAATCTATCCTGGCAAAGTACACAGAGAGAAGATGGATACCAAGCATCATCAAGAAACACATGGAAACCATTCCATATACCCCAGCGAGGACCGTCGACAAATAAGAAAGAATATATGCCATACATGTCTGTTCTCACCCACTTCTAGGAACAGTGTTTCATGTTTACATGTATGATAGAAATGGTTTTTGCTGTTGGAATATATTGGTATATGTGTGGATGCTATTTCGCAACATATATGAGGCTTATTTGAGAGAAAAGGAGTGAATCTGAATTCAAATAATTTTGAATGTGACACAAAAAACAACCACTGTGAATGTGATTTTGATCAAGCAGTGTTTAAGTATCTCATCCTGCCTTCCTACATTTTTTTTTTTAATCTTTCTGCAATACCAAACAGTAACCACCAGAGGGTGCAGCCAACAATCCAGCTACAGCTCTTGTCAAATACTGATCGACTGAAGCATAATGGTGAAAACTTTGTGATGTGTATTTTTTTTGTTTTGGGCAGACTGAAGTCTTGCCTGGACTGAAGGTTTTTGATGCGTGACAGCATGTCCAGATGGCCGGCTGAATACTGCTCAATCACATCCATCACGTCATAGGGCCTGAGGCTCTCTTTAAATCTCCTCTTAGATACCAGGAACCGCATAACACTGGAGAAAACAGAAAAGTTACTGTAACATGACAATTCAGAGCAATAACTACAGAATTTAATAAGCCTTTGGCTGTCCCACCAGTTAAATTACTGTTTTCAGTTTTTTAAATAATATTTATTTAAATTATTATTATACTTATTTAAAGTATTTAATTATTTAAAAAATAAAATCACATAATTTAGTTTTATTTTGTCTGGTGGCTGATTCCTCTTACCAGATTGCTCTGATGGTGACCTTGAGTCCCGGAGACAGATCCGGCACAAATTCGCAGTTGAAACCCCTGTCGTCTCCAAGCTCCTCTGGAAGGCTCGCCTCTACAACACACAAAAGCACAGGCTGCTCCCAATGTAAAGAGTCCTAATGTTAACGAAGAACATCCGTTTGACAAGAAATCATCTGCCATGGCAGACATGCTCGATAAACTGCTACGGTACTTTACATTATACAACAGTTAGTTCCAGTCCTTGAATTTGATTGGCCAAGTGGTGTTCCAAGAGTGATATTTATTCCAACAGCACTTAGACTTTTCACTGTTAGAATCACTGTGCTTGTCTGCATCCCTGCCATTCCAAACCAGACTATATGAGCGGTGTGAAGTGAAAGCAGAGTTTTTTTTCCAGAACTGTTGTATAAAATCAATATCACATGCAAAATATGATGCTGTTCTGAATATCAGCATGACTATATTTCAGTCGTAGGAATGAGGCTGCAGGTATGCTATGCACAGCTATGCTGAAATTCAGTACAATATTTGCTCATGTGATATTGCTAGAGTAAAATCCATCATAGATTATCATACAGGTTTGGAACAACATGAGGGCAAGTAAATGATGACAATTTTTATTTTTGTGAGAACTATTCCTTATATATGTCCTTTAGTAAGGCACTTAAAGCCACAGTATGTAATATTTTCGCCGCTAGATGTCGCTTATTCAAAACAAAGGCATAGCCTGATGACGCCTTGGTTTAGCTGAGCTTTTATTATGCCACAGACGAGCGCTTCCGCTTCTTACGCTCATGCATATGTGGAGTAACGCAGCGCTGTTTTATCATATTAAATACATTATTTGAGTGTGTTGAAAGTTATGTTATAATGCTACTCTGTGCGTTCGCTCGGCGGCTACTATGAGACACTTGTTGCACACTGCAGTAATCTAGATTAATATTAGGCATGGTAAAACATGGTTCTCGCTGTAAATCAAGAAAACGAGATTTAAACAATAAGACTAACTGTGTTGAGCTATATAACAATGATGAGTTTTCTGTCGATGAATGTATCCAAACAGTTGCTCACCTGTCTAATAAAACACAAAATATATTAAAGCGGAAATCGAGGGTAACGCGGATATGATGTCATTGATAGGCGACGCACAGACACGGTCCGTGTCCTGGTAAAAAAGGCTTATTTCTCTGGATTTAAACATTCTTGGAAACATTTGGGATAATGCAAGTACACAAGTCAACAAAATATATAACACTGTTCTAGTGGTTTTTGGATATTTTAATCCAAAAATCTTACATAATGTGCCTTTAAATCACACATTAGATTACACACTTTGGAAAAAAAGTGAACGCTACTGTATATGACAAGTGAGATTTTTAACTGTAATTTTAGACAAAATACAGTTGAGCACGGTCAAATTTCTGCGCCTGTGAAACGGACAGCCCTCCTAATCTCAGGATCACTTTGTCAGCATTAGTCTTTTTTTGACAGAAGCTTCAGACATGCTTTTATGTTTCTATGTGCATTTGGAGCTGAAACAATAGTGTTACTCATGCATGAAGCACTTACCAGAACCTGCTAGTCTGAGCATTTAGAGCGATAGCACATGTGAGGGAAACTTTTGTGCACCTAACAAAATCTAGCAATCGGGCAAATTTCAACCCCCTATGAAAAACAATTTAACACGTAAAGCTAGGACAAAAAAGTATTAGTAGTGCATGTGTCATCCTTATGCCATATGAATAAGGATGTGACAGCCGAAAAAGCGCATCCTATTCAAATGACATAACCAACTAGTCGAAACTGCACAAGACAATTCTGGAAACAATCTTGTTTCCTTAATAAGCTGAGACATTTCTTCATGCAGGTTAGTGCAAAGTACTTGATGGAAAGTGTAAGTTGCAAAGTGTTTCATTAACACCTTCATGGAACACATTCTGTCATGGGATGAGCATGAGAAAGATATTCAGGCTGAGACAAATAGTAACATTTGCTTTGCTCTGCAGTTGCACTTCACTGTCAAATGGATGACAGATAAGGCTGTAAAAACTATCCAAGCATCAAAGAAGAAATTAATATTTTGTGTGATGCTTCAAGTGAGATGGAACTTTCAGTCAAGCGTTCATGACAGAGAGTGTTGGATGATGGGCAGATCTGTGAAGATATGCAGCAGCTCAGTATTTAAGGAGCCATTTTTAAAACATGCATAGTGTTTCTTTAGCAGACTGGTGTTGAGATTTTTTTGGACTAGTGCTAAAGAGATGCAGCCCCAGACAACATAATTTGTCTTACTGATTAAGCCCTCAATCGCTGCCAAAATGTGAAGAGAAAAAGAGATAAAATGTGAAAGATAGAGAGAGAAAGAAACAGAGAAAGAAAGAGAAATGAGAGAGAGATGGTCAAAGATGACAATGACTTTAATCATGCAACTGTATAACACATGGTGTTGCTTATATAATTAGGTTTATGCTACATTATGATTGGGGAAGATTTGCTTACACCTCATTATTAGGCACTTTCCATGAAAACAGTACAGACTGATGTCTCATGACTTTTCTTAAGGCACAAATTTCACGTTTTTGTTGTGAGGACTAGTAGATATGTTAGAGGAACTATTATGTAACATAAAATTAATGTAGTAAAATTAAGTTATGATGAAGAAAATACTTTATTTAGTTTTTCTTTAATTCAATGGAAAATATATGAATAAAATATGTACATTTAAGCTAAATTTGCAACTTGCTCAGTTGCTCATTCTGGCATACTTATCACTATTTTTATTTTAATTACTACTATTTATTTTTAGTAAATAACAAAAGCACATCAGAATTTTAAATTGTATTTAGAAATGTCTCCATTTTTAATAACAGGGTTGCAAAAATGGCAAACATTATACAAACTGAACAGAACAAGAATGTTTTGTTTTAACCTATTTTGCACCCTTATTCATGGAAAGTCCCAAAAATGGTATGATACTGGAAGTGAAATCTGTTTCTCGAATTGCTTATGCTGTCGTGACATCATTTATTTATATTAATTCACTAAGCTGATGTCTGTGATGCTGTCGTTTGTGATTTATCAAACGTAATATCTTGTAATTTCTGCAGGTGGCCTTTTCGAAAGCAATGATCGCTGTATCACGCTTACAGATTATGATTAAATATAGTCTACTTTTGAGAGAAATTGATGTCATTTCTGTGCTTTTTGGATCATATTTCTGGATTGTGGCCTAACCTGGAGACCTCTTCATGGCGAAGTCCTCGTCTTGCAATTCAATCAGCACTTTATTTTTTCCAGTAGAGAGAAATGAGAGAGAAACTGATGAGTGTGCAGGAAGTGAAATACATTAAATGGATCCAATTATATATATTTTGAAGTTGAGCACTGCAGAGTTATGCCAAGAGCATAAAACAGATGATGAGAGAAACACAAAGGGGCGAATTCACTAATCAACTGTGCCACGTTAGCGAGCGGTACTTCAATGCAAAAAACTACATCTCATTCACTAACCACCCATAATCTAGTTTAATTGTCATTCTTCCCAGGGCAAACATGCTCCTTTGTAAATCAGAAATTGCTCCTGTGAAATTGATTTGCATACTTCCTGTAGTGAATCAGATACTAAACAATACAAATACAGTAGCATGTGCAAATAAACTGTTTATCAGTTTATCACTATCAGCAGACGCAGTTCATTCTTAGTGAATTCCCCCCAAAGTATTTTCAGTATAGATGAAATATTTTGTGGGGATCAAGCATCTTAAAGACATATAAACCTGCTCCTATTAATGTATTTAAAAAATAAAAAGATGCAAACCGTAGTTACTGCAACTGAAAAGCCACAAATCAACAAACATCTTCAGACAAGAATACAATGTTCCACTGCAATTCTCTGTGGACTCAAACAATATGTTTTGAAACAATAAGCCACTTTCAATGGATGAACCTATGAACCTTACGAAATACACATCAATCTTTCTGGCGGGCTGTTTCTTTAAATAGAAACACACACCTGCTGTCTTATGAATTCTAATGAATGGAGTGTCGCTGACATCATCTTTTCTGCTACGACACATTAAGCAATCCGGAGCAATCCATCTGTTTCTGTGCCAGGGAATTGAAAACTATCCTTGCTAGCTGCTAAAGTCCCACTCTGATGCTTAAATTTCAGCATCAAAGGAAGAAAAAGCAAGCTATGCAAAGTGAGTAATGTAAATGAGTGCACGTGAGTGAGCATACACCGATCAGGCATAACATTATGACAGGTGAAGTGAATAACACTGATTATCTCTTCATCACGGCGCCTGTTAGTGGGTGGGATATATTAGGCAGCAAGTGAACATTTTGTCCTCAAAGTTGATGTGTTAGAAGCAGGAAAAATGGGCAAGCGTAAGGATTTGAGCGAGTTTGACAAGGGCCAAATTGTGATGGCTAGACGACTGGGTCAGAGCATCTTCAAAACTACAGCTCTTGTGGGGTGTTCCTGGTCTGCAGTGGTCAGTATCTATCAAAAGTGGTCCAAGGAAGGAACAGTGGTGAACCGGCAACAGGGTCATGGGCGGCCAAGGCTCAATGATGCACGTGGGGAGCGAAGGCTGGCCCGTGTGGTCCGATCAAACAGACGAGCTACTGTAGCTCAAATTGCTCAAAAAGTTAATGCTGGTTCTGATAGAAAGGTGTCAGAATACACAGTGCATCGCAGTTTGTTGCGTATGGGGCTGCATAGCCGCAGACCAGTCAGGGTGTCCATGCTGACCCCATTCCAATGCCAAAAGCGCCAACAGTGGGCACGTGAGCATCAGAACTGGACCACGGAGCAATGTAAGAAGGTGGCCTGGTCTGATGAATTACGCTTTCTTTTACATCACATGGATGGCTGGGTGCGTGTGCGTCGCTTACCTGGGGAACACATGGCACCAGGATGCACTATGGGAAGAAGGCAAGCCGGTGAAGGCAGTGTGATGCTTTGGGCAATGTTCTGCTGGGGTCCTGCCATCCATGTGGATGTTACTTTGACACATACCACCTACCTAAGCATTGTTGCAGATCATGTACACCCTTTCATGGAAACAGTATTCCCTGGTGGCTGTGGCCTCTTTCAGCAGGATAATGCACCTTGCCACAAAGCAAAAATGGTTCAGGAATGATTTGAGGAGCACAACAACGAGTTTGAGGTGTTGATTGGCCTCCAAATTCCCCAGATCTCAATCCATTCGAGCATCTGTGGGATGTGCTGAACAAACAAGTCCGATCCATGGAGGCCCCACCCCACAACTTACAAGACTTAAAGGATCTGCTGCTAACACCTTGGTGCCAGATACCACAGCACACCTTCAGGGGTCTAGTGGAGTCCATGCCTCGACGGGTCAGGTTGTTTTGGCAGCAAAAGGGGGACTAACACCATAATGTTATGCCTGATCGGTGTATATCTTGCAGCGTGTAACAGTGGAAATCCCAATATTCCTGTGTGCGTGTGTGCACATAATAACATTTTCTGACCTTCAGAATTCTGCCGAGAAGCTCCATCTTTCATTCTGAAAGCGTGTTTTGCTTTGTTCCGATCTGTGAAGCTCAAGCTCTTGGTCACTTTGCTTGGACTCTCTTTGACTCCATCCTCTGCCTTGGGGGTCTTGGCTTCCTTTCCCCCGATGCTCTTAGAGGGACTGCCTTTCTCTTTCAAGCTGGGCTTACGACTGTAGAGCAGACACAATGAAGCACAGAAGACAAACAAAAAAAAGCAAAGGAAACAGACAAATCATCCTGAGCCCACACTTATAAGTATCTGTTTTAGTGTGGGACAGAAATAATTCCTGAAACCATCCAGTGCTAGAGAGGGAATACACAGTAACTTATATCAATGACCATACACTGCAAAAAAAAAGTAATTTTCTTCATTCTCTATTTTTGTATTTTCCAGTACAGATTTTCTCAAATTTCTGACATTTTTGTTTTAAAAAAGTAAGTGAGGTTTGTTCTTAAAGACCCCCTGTGGTTTGTGTAAGATTAGCAGCACATTATTAGCTATTTGATAACGTAGTCAAGCCAAAGGCTAATCATATCAATTACTATTATGTGTCCGATGTTGTAGAGAGCGATACATTAACGCATTACCATTCTGATACATCGATGATCCTGTATAATTTGCTCTTCCTCTTCCAAATCAGTTTCTGGTACAAACATATATGGCTGAATTAAACCATTATTTCCACTTGCCATTGTCTAGCGTTTACAGAGTGGATCTGGTAGTCCAAGCTGGTGTGATTGGGTGGAGGCAGGGACTAATTTGTATATTCATGGATCCATGTATACTAAATGAAGCAAGGATTTAGTTACATTCAAGCTATTTTAAGGCATGACGACATTATTTTGGTCACAATGTACAAACCCAATTCCAAAAAAGTTGGGACACTGTACAAATTGTGAATAAAAAAGGAATGCAATAATTTACAAATCTCATAAACTTATATTTTATTCACAATAGAATATAGATAACATATCAAATGTTGAAATGTCATGCCAAATATTGGCTCATTTTGAATTTCATGAGAGCTACACATTCCAAAAAAGTTGGGACAGGTAGCAATAAGAGGCCGGAAAAGTTAAATGTACATATAAGGAACAGCTGCAGGACCAATTTGCAACTTATTAGGTCAATTGGCAACATGATTGGGTATAAAAAGAGCCTCTCAGAGTGGCACTGTCTCTCAGAAGTCAAGATGGGCAGAGGATCACCAATTCCCCCAATGCTGCGGCGAAAAATAGTGGAGCAATATCAGAAAGGAGTTTCTCATAGAAAAATTGCAAAGAGTTTGAAGTTATCATCTACAGTGCATAATATCATCCAAAGATTCAGAGAATCTGGAACAATCTCTGTGCGTAAGGGTCAAGGCCGGAAAACCATACTGGATGCCCGTGATCTTCGGGCCCTTAGACGGCACTGCATCACATACAGGAATGCTACTGTAATGGAAATCACAACATGGGCTCAGGAATACTTCCAGAAAACATTGTCGGTGGACACAATCCACCGTGCCATTCGCCGTTGCCGGCTAAAACTCTATAGGTCAAAAAAGAAGCCATATCTAAACATGATCCAGAAGCGCAGGCGTTTTCTCTGGGCCAAGGCTCATTTAAAATGGACTGTGGCAAAGTGGAAAACTGTTCTGTGGTCAGACGAATCAAAATTTGAAGTTCTTTTTGGAAAACTGGGACGCCATGTCATCCAGACTAAAGAGGACAAGGACAACCCAAGTTGTCATCAGCGCTCAGTTCAGAAGCCTGCATCTCTGATGGTATGGGGTTGCATGAGTGCGTGTGGCATGGGCAGCTTACACATCTGGAAAGACACCATCAATGCTGAAAGGTATATCCAAGTTCTAGAACAACATATGCTCCCATCCAGACGTCGTCTCTTTCAGGGAAGACCTTGCTTTTTCTAACATGACAATGCCAGACCACATACTGCATCAATTACAACATCATGGCTGCGTAGAAGAAGGATCCGGGTACTGAAATGGCCAGCCTGCAGTCCAGATCTTTCACCCGTAGAAAACATTTGGCGCATCATAAAGAGGAAGATGCGACAAAGAAGACCTAAAACAGTTGAGCAACTAGAAGCCTGTATTAGACAAGAATGGGACAACATTCCTATTCCTAAACTTGAGCAACTTGTCTCCTCAGTCCCCAGACGTTTGCAGACTGTTATAAAAAGAAGAGGGGATGCCACACAGTGGTAAACATGGCCTTGTCCCAACTTTTTTGAGATGTGTTGATGCCATGAAATTTAAAATCAACTTATTTTTCCCTTAAAATGATACATTTTCTCAGTTTAAACATTTGATATGTCATCTATGTTGTATTCTGAAAAAAATATTGAAATTTGAAACTTCCACATCATTGCATTCTGTTTTTATTCACAATTTGTACAGTGTCCCAACTTTTTTGGAATCGGGTTTGTAGATTAGGGTCCAATTCTTACTATTTATTAACTATTAACTACGACTTTTGCCTCAATAAACTCCTAATTGCTGCTTATTAATAGTTAGTGCGGTAGTTGTTAAGTTTAGATATTGTAGTAGTAGTAGGGCAGTATTAGAAATGTAGACTAAGGTCATGCAGAATAAGGCATTAATATGTGCTTTATAAGTACTAATAAACAGCCAATATCCTAGTAATATGCAAGCTAATGAGCAACTAGTTAATAGTGAGAATTGGACCCTAAACTAAAACGTTACTATTATTTTCGCAGGGGGAAAAAAACATTTAAATATGTTATTTTGATTATCAAAGATGAGTTTTAAGGGATACAATTATTGACTGCAGGGGGACTTTAAAGATTTATGCATAAAACAACATTTTAAACATTATACTATTATATACAAATATATATATGTATTTGCTTTTGCATGATGCTACATTCATGTCACTAAAAATCAGTATAAATCTACATTGGCCAACACAAAAAAATGCACCTTAATGAAAATTACTTTTTGCAGTGCAATAAAAGATTTCTTTTGTGATGGATTTAATCAAATATAAATGGTGAAACAGCTAAAAAAAAACATTTATTTTATTTTATTTTTATAAATAGATAGCTGATTACTGTTTATTGATATATCATTTGCTTGTTTACATATTTCAACTATTTCAGTTCTTAATAGAACAACACAGTTGCCTATTTACTGATATGCAAGCTTGCTATAGAAATGTTAGGCTGAAGCAACCAAAAAGAAAACACTGAAATTATTTAATTAATCACATAATTGCTTAAAAATTGCAGTTGTTAATTTATAAAATGACTGAAACATTTAAATATTAAATATTAGATAGACTTTAAGTAATTTCACAACATTGTACATTTAAACACATTTTCCTTAGCAAACACTGAGTGTGTCGTTTCTGCATTCTTCTATTTTAATAAAGATCAGACTTACATGGGCAAAGATATGGATAATGGTGCTTCTCAGTCATGCAATGCAATCCACAACTTCTGGATGCAGCAGACCCACATGATGCCACAGCGGATACTTTGAACAACAAAGCAATGAAACATGCATGTTTTCGGGCATGCTGAAAAATACACAACCGTTACATTACACCTCTTTAAAAAAGCAGCCAAATCAATAAATTAAAAAATGAGAGACCCCAAACATACTCAAGGCAGCTTGCAGAGGAGGGTGGTCTCATGGGATTGAGGTACAAAAAAACAATGGGAAGTGCTTCCAGGTGCTAAGTGGGAAAGTTGATCTGCAAGCAAAAATCTGCAAACAAATGTCTGCTTCTCTGGTTTGAACAAGACAACATTTTTAGATGCATTTGGAGAGCAGAACATTTCTCAGCCCACCTGAGCTGATGGGAGATTCTAAATACTTCAACACCAATACGAATGTGCACTATGATGTATGTCTCAAAAAATGTTGAAATATTTCACTTGAGCTGATGATGGTACACACTGAAGGAATACATTTAGAAATCGGGGTGGGGGGTGGGGGGAAATCAAAATCGGGAAGAAAAGAGACAAATCCAAATGCTGGAGAGAGATCTGGGCGTGCAGATGTTAGTATCTTTGTGCAACGGTACCTATTGCTTCTTGGGCAGCACCCACACAGTGTGTCTTTGTGTGAAATCTCACTACTGCGAATGTGGTTGGAGTGGTTCATGAGAGAGAAAAGATTATACAAGCAGTGGTCAAAATTGGTTTAGGCCATGGTTAAGTGTGGGACCTAAAATGAGAGGTATTCCCCCCTAACCCCCCCAAAACAGCCAACAGAGTTTGAGCTAGGTGTTCTTACACTGAATGAAATGAAGGAATATGTTTGTTTAATGAGTCACACATTGCACTTGATTTTACAGGATTACAAGAGCAGGTCATTTACAGGGCAGATACACTAAAAATCTTCAAGTGTGTTTTCTTTAATGAGATGTTTCACCATTAACACAGTATCTTTGAATTGTGCTGATTATGCTGTGTCAGTGTGATATTAATTCCTCTCCCTGTAAATACCACTTGAAAATACTGTAGTATAAAGTGCAACCAGGTTGTCTTTGAATAACATTTGTGATTTCAAATGACTTAAAACACAGCAATATGTGCCGTTTTCTCATTTGAAGGACGAAGATGGTGCTCTGAAACTACGATTCTCAAGAATAGGTGTTTTGAATGAGTTTTTGATAGAGGTGATTTGGGAATAGTCAAGTATCTATGAGAAAATCCTTGACAACAAACCTTGGAGTGACTTCTAGCTGGGAGTCCTTCCTTTAAAAAGAGAGAACATGGTGTTTAAAGCAATTAAGACATGAGATTAAAGCAGGAAAACAAAAATAACATTCATAAATAGGCCAAAAGTCTGAGAGCACTAGTGAAAATTCTTCCATTGTTTTTACAAGGTTTACAAATTATATTATCAGCATAACAATTTGAATTAAAATTATCAGCACTTCAGCCGCATAAACTCTCAAACTCTCAAGAGCATCTTGAGCTTCAATAGAAGCAAAACACATCTGACCGGCTGTATAAAGAGTCACATGATCAAGACCTAGAAATCGTGCTGAATCTGAAATATTTCTTCTGCATTGTATGCCAATAACTTTGTGTTGTAAAAGTTTAAAAAAATCCTAAAACTTCTAACTTATTTCCATGTAAAAAAAAAAAAAAAAAAAAAAAACATTTTATGTGGTCAGACATTTGACTCGTATATTCCAGACATGATAATCATAATATTATTTACATAGATATTTAAATATTTAAAAATGCTCTATAGTAGAATGACCAGACCTGAAACCAGATTTTCCTTTCAAGCTTCTTAAAATGTCCAGCTGATTTACAGGAGGGATGAGTCTTTAAGTAGAGGTAGAACAGAGAATAAACTTTAAATGCTTAACAACAGCATATCAAACCGCAATAAACTGCTAAAGATGTTTTTTCCATTAAAACAAGTTATTCAAAAGCACAATTAAGAATTAATATACAGTAAATTGAAAAACAGCATACAATACTACTAACAAACAAATAAAAATATCTTCAGTTACAATGGTCTACAGAGAGGCAAGATGACTGACTACCTGTACATTGGGACTGACACAGTCTGCTCATAAAAGTCCCATGTGGACACTAGGTCTGTCCGTGCAAGGTTTGTGGCATAAAATCTCCAAGCAGCCTGATGGGGGAAAATTATTGAAATAAACTTCTAAGTAGGGCTGCTCGACTATGGCAAAAATCATAATCATGGTTATTTTGGTCAATCTTGAAATCACGATTATTTTACATGATTATTGGTGGGCGATATGATCAAAGTCTTATTTCACGATATGAGAAATTTTAAATATCAGTGAAATTTCACAGTAATCGATACTTCATCAAAACCTAGTACTAGGTATCCTGAAAGTAATAGGTCCTCAAAACAGAACACAAGTGAACAGTCGGCAATACAATAAGAACAAAGAAACTTATTACAAAGAAAAACAGACAAATAAATTTAACTGAACAAAAATACATTAAATAAAGAGTTTTTTATTTTTTCAGGAAAATGTACTAACAGTGATATTCAGATAAGTAATAGCAGAAATTGAATAAATCAAATGTAAAATAACACTGCATTTTCTTACTGTACAATTAAATATTGATTAAGCCTTATTATAGCTACTTACTATATTTAGTCAAGATTAATGAATGATTTTTGATTATCAGCAGGTTTATTAGGTTGCTGTCACTTTAAGACAGAATGCACGGATGCAGTATACTATTACACACAACTATGTATGTTCACTTAAGACAAAACCAACTGTGTTTACAAGAATACTTGCCAAAACGGCACTTTGACTTTTTGTGTGTAGGCTATTTGACTATTTAGGTGTGTATCCGAAGCCCACGTATACTTTGCATATCTGCGTTCGGCTCCATCTCTGTGCGCACACAGAAAGTTAGCATTAACTAAATATGATATTAGTAGTCACACTGAAAGTTATTAGTGAGCACATTTACAGATATCAGACAGGCCTACAAATGTTGATTTCCTCAAAATGTGTCTGGTGTGAATTAAAGTAGAGTTAAGAGTCTGACCTGGATAAGACCTGCGGCAGGGTTGCGACGCTTCTCAAAATGTTTCTGTCTGTGCTGCTCTTGAACCTTCAGAGCAAAACCTGAGCCCAGGATACCCTGCAACAGAGAAAAGAGCGCAGAAAAGCTACTGTCTTTGAGCCATATCTCAAGTCACGCACTGGAGAGGTTCAACATGTCATTTAACTCACCGCAGGAAGAGCGAAAAAAGCTACACCAATCAGACTGAAGGTGGCAGCAATCAGACGGCCATTCCATGTAACAGGAAACTTGTCCCCGTAGCCGATAGTTGTAAGAGTGATCTAAAGAATAGAAATGATTTTTCATAAAAAGTGGCATTTTTACAGCTATGAGTATATACTAAGAATACAACCTAGTAAGGCTAGGTTGGTCAGGCAGAGGCTATAGGTTCAATCCCAGGTTGGGATCCTGTTGTGTCCTTGAGACCAGTTTATAAAGAATAGTCTACAATGTCTACAATTACTCACTCTGGAGTTAAAGGATCTACCAAAGGAGCCTAAGAGGAGTTCTCTTATGGCAGTAGTCCATTTCTGAAATGGGTCTTTGAACAGCATCTTGTTTCAGTGTGTCTTATCATCTCTTTTTATCTGATTAGATTCAGTCAGCAGGCCTCTATGGGCTTGGATGAAGCGGTTGCACTTACCAGCCCCCACCAGAGGGCGTCTGCGTAGGTCTCGAACATCTCTGCATTGTCATCCTTCTCCACTGAGTACACCAAGAAAGATGCCAGGATGAGACAAAGGAATCCAATATACCACGCCGTTATGAGTTCCTACATTTAGGGATTGAAAATGTTATGAAAATTAAGAACATGTGATACACTCCTGAACAAAAATAAAGCATGCCAACTGGATGCAATGCCGTTAAAGATTATAGACATGTTTTTCAAACTGCTCCATGGCTCTATAAATCAGAAAGAATAAATCTATGCCTTTTAGTCCATGTCTTGTAAAGACCATCGAGACCATTTGTTTCTGAAAAAAGTCACTTGCGCTCAGCAACTACAGCAGCTACATTTATTTGATCAAAAATACATTGAAAATATAAAATATTTAGTATATAATTTAAAAATGTCATTTATTGCTGTTTCCAGCATCATTACTCCAGTCTTCAGTGTCAGAAATCCTTCTAATATGCTGATCTGATGCTCAAGAAACATTTCTTATTATTAATGTTCAGTGTTGAAACAGTTATGCTGCTTAATATTTTTGTGGAAACAATGGCACATTTTTTTCAGGATTCTTTGATGAATAGATCAAAGTTTATTTGAATTATATATTCTATATTATAAATGCCTTTACTGTCACTTTTCATCAATTTACAGTGGGGAGAACAAGTATTTGATACACTGCCGTTTTTCCAGGTTTGCCCACTTACAAAGCATGTAGAAGTCTGTAATTTTTATTGTATGATTTTTAAATAATTAATTTGCATTTTATTGCATGACATAAGTATTTGATCACCTACCAACCAGTAAGAATTCCGGCTCTCACAGACCTGTTAGTTTTTCTTTAAGAAGCCCTCCTGTTCTCCACTCATTATCTGTATTAACTGCACCTGTTTGAACTTGTTACCTGTATAAAAGACACCTGTCCACACACTCAATCAAACAGACTCCGACCTCTCCACAATGGCCAAGACCAGAGAGCTGTGTAAGGACATCAGGGATAAAATTGTAGACCTGCACAAGGCTGGGATGGGCTACAGGACCATAGGCAAGCAGCTTGTTGAGAAGACAACAACTGTTGGCGCAATTATTAGAAAATGGAAGAAGTTCAAGATGACGGTCAATCTCCCTCGGTCTGGGGCACCATGCAAGATCTCACCTCGTGGGGCATCAATGATCATGAGGAAAGTGAGGGATCAGCCCAGAACTACACGGCAGGACCTGGTAAATGACCTGAAGAGAGCTGGGACCACAGTCTCAAAGAAAACCATTAGTAACACACTACGCCGTCATGGATTAAAATCCTGCAGCGCACGCAAGGTCCCCCTGCTCAAGCCAGCCGATGTCCAGGCCCGTCTGAAGTTTGCCAATGACCATCTGGATGAACCAGAGGAGGAATGGGAGAAGGTCATGTGGTCTGATGAGACAAAAATAGAGCTTTTTGGTCTAAACTCCACTCGCCGTGTTTGGAGGAAGAAGAAGGATGAGTACAACCCCAAGAACACCATCCCAACCGTGAAGCATGGAGGTGGAAACATCATTCTTTGGGGATGCTTTTCTGCAAAGGGGACAAGACGACTGCACCGTATTGAGGGGAGGATGGATGGGGCCATGTATCGCGAGATCTTGGCCAACAACCTCCTTCCCTCAGTAAGAGCACTGAAGATGGGTCGTGGCTGGGTCTTCCAGCATGACAACGACCCAAAACACACAGACAGGGCAACTAAGGAGTGGCTCCGTAAGAAGCATCTCAAGGTCCTGGAGTGGCCTAGCCAGTCTCCAGACCTGAACCCAATAGAAAATCTTTGGAGGGAGCTGAAAGTCCGTATTGCCCAGCGACAGCCCCGAAACCTGAAGGATCTGGAGAAGGTCTGTATGGAGGAGTGGGCCAAAATCCCTGCTGCAGTGTGTGCAAACCTGGTCAAGAACTACAGGAAACGTATGATCTCTGTAATTGCAAACAAAGGTTTCTGTACCAAATATTAAGTTCTGCTTTTCTGATGTATCAAATACTTATGTCATGCAATAAAATGCAAATTAATTACTTAAAAATCATACAATGTGATTTTCTGGATTTTTGTTTTAGATTCCGTCACTCACAGTTGAAGAGTACCTATGATAAAAATGACAGACTTCTACATGCTTTGTAAGTGGGCAAACCTGCAAAATTGGCAGTGTATCAAATACTTGTTCTCCCCACTGTAATTCATTCTTGCAGAACAACCATATTAATTTCTTTTAAAAAAAATCTTACTGAACCCAAACTTTTGAGCGGTAGTATATATGTCTCTAAAAGTTGATAATAATAATAATAAAACGTAGCAAATATGAGTTCATAATCTTTCTCTTCTTATCAGTTTTCAGGGGCATACATTAATTTTTTTGCAAAATAAAATGTTCTCTAGAATGATAACATCCACTGTTACACAATACAATCTGTCACTGACCATCAATAGCAAGTAGCAGCCATGGTTATGATGTAAACTAAAATATGTCCTGTCCCAATCTCTCAATACAGGAAAGAAATGTACTTTTAAACCATTTCACGGGGTGCTTAAGGCCACTGAATAGTTTTAATAGCTCCAGACAAAATGGAGTGATGAATTTGCTGCCCACTGACTCAAATGGCAGACTGGCTCACTCACTGCTCACTCAGTAACCTACTTAATATGAACTTTTTGCAATCTCTGCGTTCAATGAGTATAATTTTATATGTAAACAACACACATAAACATTTGTCTATACATATGCATATTTACACACACTCAATACTTGAGTGTTACAAATGAGCTGGTGTTTAACACTTTGTCCTAAGGCACAATGTGATACAGTGATTGTGTGGTCACCTTGCTGTGTGCGTACACCACAGATCCCAGGAGCTTCCATGTGCCACCGCGGCGGTCCATACGCAGCATTCGAAGGATCTGAAGAAACCTCAGACTCCGAATGGCGGAGGTGGCAAAAACATTCCCCTGTGAGCCAGCGGCCAGCACGGACACTGAGGCAAAAAGGACCATGATATCTGTAGAACAACAGTGTCCATTAGTTGGCAGATGAAATCACCAAGATGACTGTCACCCTTTAAGACATTAGAAAGGAAATGTTTTTAATTAAATCTTCCTTCCTTCTTTCTTATCATTACTAATTACTTATTACTAAGTACTTTCTAAATCCCATATCAAACTCGACCAGCTGAACAACACAAGGATAGATTCAAGGATAATTCTTTCAAATAAATAATATAAAATTGCACAAATTATTCTTGAACTGACCATAGTATTTAAAGGGAGATGGTTACATAAAAACCTAAATTTTGACATTAGACGTCAAATTTTGATGTTAAATCCACTATTGTTTTATATAGAATTGTTCTATAGTCTATATTTAATGCAATTACATCAGAAGTAACTGTAACTTTACTTTTTCAAGGAAAATTAAATTACAGTAATTAATTAGTAATGTATTACACTCAACATTGCTCACAAGGATGATGCTTGCTCATTTACTACCTCAAAAAAAGTTGGCAAAGCAGATTTTATTGTCTCTTGAGCATAAAGAATAGCGAGAGAGAGAGAGAGAGAGAGAGAGAGAGAGAGAGAGAGAGAGAGAGAGAGAGAGAGAGAGAGAGAGAGAGAGAGAGAGAGAGAGAGAACATTAGAGAAGAAAATCAGAACAGACAAAAAAAACAGAAGATGATTTTCTAACCAATGATACAGAAGGGTTTCCGTGCAAATCTCAGCCTTCCTCTCCATCCTCTGTAGCGACAGCAGCACCCAGCTGCCCAGATACGCACAATATATTCCACACCAAACACCACGATTGTCACAATTTCCTAGACAGACAACAAACACTTTATCCACTTGTTGACATATGTATTTTTGCTTTTAAATTTTAATATAATGGCGAATAATATATGATATGATATAATATAATAACTTGACAAGGAATTCTAAAACTTTAGAATAATTTAACATATAATATATAATATAATATAATATAATTAATATAATATAAGCATCCTCATTAACAAATGAGATAAATGTAACAAAAAGTAACATAACAAGTAGCAATAATACTTATCATTATAAAGAGCCCAAGAAGTACAATATTTATGCATCAAAAATACATGTCCAAGCTTCTTTACGTTAAAAGAGCATTATGTGAGTGCTTGATGGCTAATGTTACACTGACACAAACAGATCTATAAAGTAGATGTTCACAGCAATCCACATCAGCACCGGATAACATCCTACTTGTTACATTCTGTTAGATGTGGAACGAGATCTACTGACATCTACAGTATGTACAATGTGCACACACAAGTCTGAAGTGTTTTGATATAAAAAACCTAGAAAGCATCACTACCATGAATCAGCTTCCTCCTGTAAATCATGTTAAAAGAGTAACCGATACAAACCAGGATGTACAAGGCACTCTCAGAGCTTTTCTTGTATTCTTTGATCGTTGCGAACACTGACAGAACCAGGCAGGAAAACACCAGCAGAAACCTGCAAGACAGGACACTGGTAAATCATACATACTAATGATTTAAATGGAATGCTGGGATTTACTTTCACATGAGATACCAAAGTATCTGAGTAAGCTCCAACTGATAGGTTTCAGTATTAGAAGTTATTCACTGATATTAATTTGTTTTAGACAGAGCAGTAGATGCATATTCATGAAGGACACCGAGTTTAGCCACTTAATTGGAATTGGGCCCTCTTGGGCCTATCGTTGGCTTTGTGATCTATGAGGAAAAATACTGGCTTGAGAGAGGCAAGAATCCTTGGAGAGTTCCTGACACTCTGTCATTAAACTCAGAGATAAATCCCTGAAGAGAGAGAGAGAGAAAGGGAGTGAAGTGAAATGAGACTAAAATAGCTGAAAGTCTCATTAGCATAAAACCTCACTGGGCCTCACACCCATGTACAGTGAGAGAAAAAATAACGACAGATAAAAACATTGACATAAAACTTTGGGGGTGCCCGAAATAGACATTACACTGAACTGACGTCCAAAGGTACCTGGAGACTTCGAAAACAACAACAAAAAGTGATTTGTGAGATGTGGCACTGTGTAATAAAGTTAAATGTCAGGGAATCTCAAGCATAACACAATCAATGAAAGCACTTGAATGGCTGGTACAATGTCTTCAGTAAAAGGGAAAAAACAAATCCAGATGAAGAAGTTAGTGTTGAGGGTTTAAAGGTCCCCTTTTGATTGCATTTTCTCTCAAAAAACTAAATAGCAACAAAAACCAACACAGTGCACTTTCCTAAACCCTGTTTCTGCTATGCACTGCAGAAGCTTCCTGAATCATGAGCTCTTATCATATGCAATGCATACAGATTTATTATGAGATAATTTGATCTAAAACAGAAATTTTTAAAATACTGCTACTAGCTACTGAGAATCCCTGAAACTGACTATATATTTTGAGACAAAAGATGTGTTTATGATTTGCAGTTCCACTGAAGGTGTTTAATCAACAGTTCTTCAGCAAATGTCGATTAACTCAAAGACTAGTAGTTGCAGTAAATCCAAATACTATCCTTTGGGGTCAGTTAGATTTTTTTTTAAGTGTTGGATCAGTATCAAAGTCCATTTAAGACAAGTAATTTCAATCGGCGGCCATCTTTGAAACGCCTCTCGGGCATGCAAGTGCAGCTCCTATATCTTTGAATGGGGGAAACATCAAATTCTCCAAAACTGTTCGCCAAGCTTACGATTAAATTTCATATTTGAAATCACCAATGAAACCTGACAACAACTGTCTCATAAATTTTGCTTCTAAATGCTCAAATCATGACAAAAAAAATGCTAATGCAAAGCTAATGCGCATGTGCAGTCCTAAGCACGCGTCTCAGACCACTGCCTGTTTCTATAGCAACCGGAGCTTCTAATGGCAGCTGCAGTGACGCTACGACTTTACTAATCAACGATTGGCTCTTTCATTTAGAAGGCGGGGCTTATTCGCCATGTTGGGCGTTGCACTTTCTCCCATTCATAAGTAATCGGAGTGCACCATGTTCCTGTATATAAAGTCTTTGGTCAGTATGTTTTATTTTTATTTTATTTTTTTTTAAGAAACTGATATTTGCATTCAGCAAGGATGCATTAAAAATTGATCAAAAGTGACAGCAACATTGTTACAAAAAACTTATTTTAAATAAATGCTGGTCTTTTAATCTTTTTTATTCATCAAAGAATCCTGATTTCCACAAAACTATTAAGCAAGAACTGTTTTCAACATTGATAATAATAATAATTGTTTCTTGAGCAGCAAATCAGCATATTAGAATGATTTCTGAAGGATCATGTGACACTGAAGACTGGAGTAATGATGCTGAAAATTCAGATTTGCTATCACAGGAATAAATTACATTTTAAAATATATTGAAATTTTAAACAGTTATTTAAACTGTAATAACAAATAAATGCAGCCTTCATGAGCATAAGAGACTTCAGCCAAAAACATTAAAAAATCTTACACAGACCTCAAATAATTCAAAAGGTTGTGTATATATTCGTGTTGTTCGCATTCATTTCAGGTCATTTTAGGTGACATTTGTTTCAAATCAAATCTTTACTTTTCTTTTTTCTAGTGCTGGGCAATCGATTAATCGCATCCAAAATAAAAGTTTGTGTTTACATAATATATGTGTGTGTACTGTGTATAATTATTATGTATATATAAATACACACTCCATGTATATATTTAAAAAACATTTGCATGTATATACTGTATATATATTTATATAATTTATCCTATATATAAATATAAATATTTTATATATTAATATACAAATTTTCTTAAATATATACATGCATGTGTATTTATATATACATAATTATACACAGTACACACACATATATTATGTAAACACAAACTTTTATTTTGGATGCGATTAATTGATTGCCCAGCACTACTTCATTTCAATGGAGTACTTCACTTTATGAGACAGACATTGTTTAGTCGTTGGCCCTGAGTTGGTAGAATTTCCCTTTTTGGACTGAAGCCCTGTGGGAGTAATAAATTAGGCAGGGTTCCAGATCTCTTCATTAGCAAACATGAATATAAAGAAAGTGTAGCAGTATGCTATTAGGGCTGAAACGATTCCTCAAGTAACTCGAATTAAAAAAAATCATCGAGGCAATGAAGCTTCGTTTAGTCCATTTAACTACACACGGTCATGTTGCAGTAAGACAATTTTTTGTGTAAGGACTCGGAGTATGCGCGGATTGCGGTTATATCCGCGGGTCAGGTGGGTAAAGTAATAAAAAGTAACATTCCAAAAATTGCGGATGGATGAGATAAATCATTAATGTGTTGATTTTAATAAAGACGCGGAACTCTCATTAAACGCAATGAATGTGTCATTTTCAGCTCATTTCAAGATCAAAGACCGCACTGCGAGAGGGAGCGGCGTCAGCACTGGTGATATAATTTAGTCTCGCTATTTTTAAATGAAGACAACTGTTTAACACATTTAAGTTTCATTTGCGGCAGTTCGCGCGTCAGATGAAGAGAAACGAGCAACTCCAAACACATGAAGCAACCAGCATGAATGGAGTTTGCACATGCATCACCGTCATTGTGATGTGTATGTGAAATGTTTAATGGGACTTTATATATACACACTTGATATCTCCGAAATACACCATTAAAATGTTCTCAAAGCTAAGCACAACAAGCTGCAACTGTTGTGTGCGCGTGATGCGCAGCGCTCCTGCTTTCAGAGCTGCCTGCTTTCATTGATTTGCGTAATTTAAATCTCACACTTTAATCATATTTATAGCTCCTAACTTAATAAAAACAAGCTCTGTTACTATGATGAATGATTAGCTCCAAATGTAGATCTGTATGTGCAATGTACTTTATCTGAATTAAATACAAACACATCTCTCGCTTTTGCTCACGTTCCAGCAATTACTCCTCCGTGTGCTGTATAGGTAACTTGTCGACCCTGGTTTAGGTTATTTAAGAAATGTAATTTCGCCAAAGAAGATTTTTTAAAGCAACCTACTTCAGTGTAGCTAATATGTTACGATAGCATCGCGCTTAACACTGAGAATTTGAATAATTGTAATGTGACGATCGGGTGCGGATCTAAATCAGAGAAAATCATGTGCTGGTGGATGGTTTTGGATTCGGTGACGTTAGAGCTGATCCGCATGTTACGAACTGCTCCGAGGGACGAAGGTTGAGGATCCAAATGCAGTATTTATTAGAAGGGTAATCCACAATCGTCGTCAAAAGTACAGGCAAGATCAAAACACGTAGGCAGTCCAAACAGGTAAACAAGGCAGGAGGCAAGAAATCCAACAAACCAAGAGACATGAAACCGGTGAGAATGCTCAGAAGTGCAGTGTAACAACAAAACAAGACTTAGCAAAGAATGACAGGGTAAACAGGCTAGATATAGGCAGAGGTAATGAGGTAAATGAGACACAGGTGTAAACAGTGAGTGCTGATGAGTCCGGGCAAAGGATTATGGGTGATGTAGTCTATGATGGAATGACAGTCCAGGTTGGAGTGCTCTCTGGTGGTGATCAGGGGCACTCACACTGGTGAATTGTTACACCGCGCATCTCTAGTATGCCCATCTCTACTCTTGTTCTTGTTCCAAGTTACCTTCCTGTCCAATATTTTTTTGCTTCTTACAAAAGCCACAAAGCCTTCCAAGAAGACAGCAAAGGCTTATGTCATGCCTGAGCTGAAACTTGAAAGTTAAGTTGCACAACATAAATGCAATGTTTAGGCATTATTATTATTATTTATATTACTATTATTTTGATTTATAGGTTTAGTTTTAGGTTGTACTATGTTTACCTTTTTAAAGTAATTTGAAATAGATTTTTTATATTTTTATTTATGATTTTTATATATATATATATATATATATATACAGTGGGGAGAAAAAGTATTTGATACACTGCCGATTTTGCAGGTTTTCCTACTTACAAAGCATGTAGAGGTCTGTAATTTTTATCATAGGTACACTTCAACTGTGAGAAACAGAATCTAAAACAAAAATCCAGAAAATCACATTGTATGATTTTTAAATAATTAATTTGCATTTTATTGCATGACATAAGTATTTGATCACCTACCAACCAGTAAGAATTCCGGCTCTCACAGACCTGTTAGTTTTTCTTTAAGAAGCCCTCCTGTTCTCCACTCATTACCTGTATTAACTGCACCTGTTTGAACTCGTTACCTGTATAAAAGACACCTGTCCACACACTCAATCAAACAGACTCCAACCTCTCCACAATGGCCAAGACCAGAGAGCTGTGTAAGGACATCAGGGATAAAATTGTAGACCTGCACAAGGCTGGGATGGGCTACAGGACAATAGGCAAGCAGCTTGGTGAGAAGGCAACAACTGTTGGCGCAATTATTAGAAAATGGAAGAAATTCAAGATGACGGTCAATCTCCCTTGGTCTGGGACACCATGCAAGATCTCACCTCGTGGGGCATCAATTATCATGAGGAAGGTGAGGGATCAGCCCAGAACTACACGGCAGGACCTGGTCAATGACCTGAAGAGAGCTGGGACCACAGTCTCAAAGAAAACCATTAGTAACACACTACGCTGTCATGGATTAAAATCCTGCAGCGCACGCAAGGTCCCCCTGCTCAAGCCAGCGCATGTCCAGGCCTGTCTGAAGTTTGCCAATGACCATCTGGATGATCCAGAGGAGGAATGGGAGAAGGTCATGTGGTCTGATGAGACAAAAATAGAGCTTTTTGGTCTAAACTCCACTCGCCGTGCTTGGAGGAAGAAGAAGGATGAGTACAACCCCAAGAACACCATCCCAACCGTGAAACATGGAGGTGGAAACATCATTCTTTGGGGATGCTTTTCTGCAAAGGGGACAGGACGACTGCACCATATTGAGGGGAGGATGGATGGGGCCATGTATCGCGAGATCTTGGCCAACAACCTCCTTCCCTCAGTAAGAGCACTGAAGATGGGTCGTGGCTGGGTCTTCCAGCATGACAACGACCTGAAACACACAGCCAGGGCGACTAAGGAGTGGCTCCGTAAGAAGCATCTCAAGGTCCTGGAGTGGCCTAGCCTGTCTCCAGACCTGAACCAAATAGAAAATCTTTGGAGGGAGCTGAAAGTCCGTATTGCCCAGCGACAGCTCCGAAACCTGAAGGATCTGGAGAAGGTCTGTATGGAGGAGTGGGCCAAAATCCCTGCTGCAGTGTGTGCAAACCTGGTCAAGAACTACAGGAAATGTATGATCTCTGTAATTGCAAACAAAGGTTTCTGTACCAATTATTAAGTTCTGCTTTTCTGATGTATCAAATACTTATGTCATGCAATAAAATGCAAATTAATTACTTAAAAATCATACAATGTGATTTTCTGGATTTTTGTTTTAGATTCTGTCTCTCACAGTTGAAGTGTACCTATGATAAAAATTACAGACTTCTACATGCTTTGTAAGTGGGCAAACCTGCAAAATCGGCAGTGTATCAAATACTTGTTCTCCCCACTGTGTATATATATATATTTGTATTTGCATTTTGAATATATGGCAATTGAATGCACTAAATTGGTTTAGTTTTCACAGATATTAATGTATGCAATTTCAGCAATAAAACTTAAATTTTTTCTAAAAAGGAAACAAATTAGTTGTTCATTTTAAGATACCTTATTTTCTCTTGTATATTTAGTATTGCTCTTGAATAGAGAAAAAGTACTTCTTATCCGATTACTCGATTAATCGATGGAATAATCAGTAGAATACTCGATTATTCCAATACTACTAAAATAATCGATAGCTGCAGCCCTATATTCTATAGTGCTATACTTTCAATATATCAGTAATTATTTCAAACAGAGGAACCACGTTGTCCCTCTATAAGATAAATCTTTTCTGAGTTGCTGTTGAATGATTGTAGAGGTGTCAGGTATAAAAGACATCCTCCCACTAGTAGGCTGCTTCTTGCCCCTGGGATTAAAATTAAATGCCATAATAGAAATTAATCTGCTAATTTGGAACAATCAAACAGAAGGAGATCAGTAAAACAGACTGGTCCTAAAGGGAATGAGGCCAAAGGTGAATAAATGCATTAATAAAGGTGGGAAACAGAGGATTACAAAGTCAAAGGGAAGGAAATCTAATCTTTAAGCATGGACAAAAAAATGAGTTGTACAGAAACTGTGACATCAGGAACATATCACATTATAAGAAACCTTCCTCCTGCCATCCTCTCAGACAGCTTGGACTTTATAGGGGGCTCCAGAGGATAAGGACGTATTTTAATATGAACTTGCTCAGAAATCACATTGACAAACCATGGGTTTTCAGGAGCAGCTGAATGAAAGTTCCTATTTGTACTTCACTGATGCTGATGACTTCTATGCGAATTACTGGTCTTTGCATTTGTAAATCTCTAAGATCTAAATGTACTGCCTTCAGATGAGGGGCTTTGTAAATGTTGCCAGAACATTTTGTGCGAACTAGGTAAAACAAATTAGTTTTACAAACTCCTTTGTACAGACTGACTACAGAGGCATCAAACATAAGATTGATAACACTGAAATTACCTCAGCAACAATACAGCATTATGACTGTAATACTGCTGAACCTTTGAGCATTAAATGTAAGGAACATATAAAGATCAGTTAAATAAACAATAAATCATTAAGCCCTTTTGTCTTTGTCAGACTGGTCATTGCTCTTGATGCTGGCAACGGCCACAGACAAATCTGGAAATTGTAAGGCGGAGTAGAATATACGGGCCTGTCAAACAGAGAGGCAGCAAGGACACATGGTTTGAGTCAGCAGTGAATAAGGGGATAGAGTAATCGATTGAACTTATTCATCCCATTAGCACAATGCGCTCAAAACTAGACTCCCAAACCCAGACTGAACCAAGGACATACAATCCAGACTGCATAACTGTTATTATTAGGTGACATTAAAGGGTGAATAGAGCAAAATTTCTCACATATAGGGTTGGGTATTGACAGTATATGGCAAATTTTCTCAAGTAAAGAAATATGTCTCACAACAAATGCTGTAAACTATACAGGGAACCCCAGTTGGAACATTACTATAATATTAAAGGTTAAAATGAACTGATTTGTATAGGCTAATTACATTTAAATGGTACATAAGAAAGTTTTTATAATAATAATGTTGATGACAAATATGAATTTTCAGCTGCCATTACTCCAGGCTTCTGTCACAGATGTGAAAACTGATACATTTTTTTTCCCAGAATTTTTTGATGAATAGAAAGTTCATTTAAAAAAAAAAAAAAAAAATCTTTTGTAACATCTATACAGTTCATTTTCATCAATTTAACACGCCCTACTCCTTCCTGAATAAAAGCAATACTTTCTTTAATAAAAAATCTTACTAACTCCAAACGTTTGTACGGTAGTGCGTGTTATACAGTATTAGAATATTTTGCAATATTTTATTCTTAAACTTCTGATTGCATTAGCTGCCAATAATTATCATCAGCAAAATGAATAAGTATATAATACTTATTGTAACAAATACTCTGACTCGCCAAAGACACCAGCATTCACCACTTCTAAGTATCTCCTTGTACCCTTTTCCTTAAGCCTGAGAAATAAAGGCTTAGCTGAGTCTGTACAGCATGCAAAGTGCTATCTCTGCATTTAAAGCTTGTGAAAGAGAGAGAGAAAAAAACACTTAAAGTAAGAGGCCAAAGTCAGCACACTGCACTCCACTCAGTACGTGTGTGTGTGTGTGTGTGTGTGTGTGTGTGTGTGTGTGTGTGTGTGTGTGTGTGTGCACTAGACAGAGTAAAATAAGGGAGGTGACTATAAATAATGTATCTTCAGAACTAACATTCATGTCTCAGGCTGAACTGGGAGTCTTCTGTGAGGGTTGCATGATCAGCAGAGCAGACAAAGACATTTACAGTCACTCAGCTCATGCTTTCGCATCCATGATAAGAGTCTATGGTTATGATGCTGCATTATGACAGATTGGTTTATAGGCTTCATAAGAGATGAATGGATCTCAAAACATTTGAGGTAATTGGAGCACTCTGGAAGCTCTATGGGCTTCTAAAAGGCTAGATAAGAAGTGATGCTACGCCTTGCCTTGAGGTTGTGTGGATCAATCAAATCTCTCTAGGGATTTGTAAGGATTCCTATTGGATAATTTAACCAATTGTATACAATATGAATGGTAATCTCCTACTAAATTCTAGGAAATCAAGGGGGAAATTCAGTTTATCCAGTAGGATCTAATTTGATTCTTTATTAATTCCTATTAGAATCCTTTAGGACAGGTTCCAATTACTACAGAAACTTCAATCAATCCGTGAGGATTTTTTGATTAGCTCAGCAGGATAATGAAGGAGAAAATACAATACAGGCCAGTGCAAAATAAAATAATGCCTCATGAGGATTCACAGTAGTTGCATTATTTGGCTAGAAAAAAAAATGAATAACTAAAGAGAGAGGCCTACTTTACCCGTGTTTCTACAGAAATGTTGTTAGTCGTGGTCAGGACAGGAGGAGCATTTCTAGCATTTCACCAGTTGTAGGCCTAGCTGCCATATTTTCTAAGTAATTAGTAATTTACTTTCCACATATTAACTACATCTACCCTACTACATTCACGTACCATGGTTTTTACAGTATAAGCTACGTGTACAATAATCGTAGTAATGTCATCGTAGGCCTACGTGGCACTCCTCAGTTGGATAATTGGTTCGAAAATGTATTTACCTGGTTGTCGTCAACACAAGCGTGGTTAAAGACTTTATTAATAGAGTATGCTTTTCGGCATGCGTTTAAATTGTTTTTAGGTAAATATCCACTTTCTCCAGCTCTTTTTTTTTGTTATCTGTACACGATTCTGTGTGTGAGTGAATCGGCCTGAATCGCGAACCGATTCAGACAGATTCATTATACACTACCGACCCAAACGAGTGAAAACAACACTGGTTTTAATGTAAACAGCAGACAAAAATTTTCTCATTTTGCGTCTGTTAATGTTAAACTATTTCGACTCAGACGAATGTCTTTTGAGTTGTGTGTGCAATTTTTCATGGTATAGCGCCATGACCGCCACGTTTAAGACGCACGGTCAATGTAAAAAAGTAGGCATATTTAAACTTTTAAAGCAAGTCTCGATATAGAACATTATTCCTCTATCCGGTTGTCTAACTACTTTTTAACTACTTTTAAAAACGTCAACCTGCTCTATGTCGGGATCACTAACATACCTTTCAGCCAATCATTTACGCGAATGTTACGTCACCTTATCAATATTCATAAGCCAGACTGATAAGGTTTAAAATGTGTCCCCTCACTTTCCAGATCGTTCCTACACCCCGTTTGATCAGCTGGCACGGTTTCCCCCCTGGCATGCATCATAAATTTGTTGCCGGTGTTGTGTAGCGCAAACACGAGCGCACTGACGCGGCACAGGAGCTGACCGGTGCTGAAACCGCTGCCTAATGATACTGTGTGCACTGCTATGAGTCTACTACAGTATGCATCATTAATAGTCTGTGAACACTTCCCAACGTCCCAGGTTATGAAATATGCACAGCTGTGAAAAGCTCATTTGGCGGCCGATTCTGAATGAATCTTTGATATTTGCTATACAGATAAAACTTTTACATATTTTCGCACTGTTTGACTGACGCTCTGCGACAAAAGCTGCAGACAGCAGGCAGAGGCCGACAACATCTCAAACTTTCAGCATTCTGGGCGGTGCAGCACAGCAGCATCTCTGTCGGTAAGGTGGGTGATTCCCAAGCCACGCAGTAACGCTAATCACGGAGCACATACTCACACATAAGCGTGGTAAATGAACGCCCAGCCGCGGGGTCTTTCCAGAGCATTGTAAAGGAAATTTTGCAGTCTGCGATAACGCGCGTTTCTTTTGTGAGCGATGCTCCCCCTGGACCTCGGTCTGCACAGGATGCTGCCCCGTTTTGTGCTCTCGGAACCGGCGATGAGAAGTGCCCCGTCTCGGCTCGTCTCCGCAGCCCCGGGGTCCAGTCCCACAAAGCCGACTTTCTGTTTCTTCTCCCCTGACGGAGGCTGATAAACTTCACCGTTGGCGGAATTTTTCACCATTCTTACAGTTTGACAGATCCAAACGAGTGTATAAAGTAGTCGTGGGCAGACATTGCCGAAGCGGGGTGTGTTCTGTAGTGCGGTGGTCTCGTACTAAAAGCCAATTGAAATGCTAAGGCGAAACTGCAATGGGTAGTCCTTTATCTTTACGCCTTCCGGCTCTTGCACGAGCCTCTGTATTTAATGTTTCAGCAGTCCGATTTTGGATGAGGAGGCTGATGTAACAAATTGTTGCAAGTATTAAATCATTAGTAGCCTAAGCAAGCTAAATCATTCAAGGAAGGAAAGAGAACTTTGCAGCCTCCAAACAGCGGAATGGAGACGAGAAGTAGCTTATTCCAGGTTGTTGTCATGTAAAAAGGTGACGTTTACCTGAAGCAAAACTATAAAGCATTATAAAACAAGATAATCTCTTATAAAAAACGCACAGATGTGATTGCATACAGAGCAACCATACACAGTCTAGAATGGATCAAAAATGGTCAGAAACTTTCAATTAAACCCCAACTTTTGATTGGTCTCCAAACCATATGTTTCACTGTTCTCAACATCTCTCCACAGCCACTTATACATACTATAAGTTATGTAACTTGTTCTGTGCTGTTATGCAGTAATCTCTAACAATGACAGGTCAGAAGTCATTTATAAACAGATACTCTTTTATTTTGTTTGATATTAGCAATGCATTAAATACAGCACAAAGACAAACCTAACAGAGCTTCATTAAGTTAACTAATTGTTTACTCCAGTCAGACTGAAGGGTGCTATAAAACCATGTTATCAGGGCTGCATTGAGCTTTGGGGTACAAGACAATTTTACATCCGAGACAATTCTGAGGTCCTGGGACCCTGGATTTTCCACACGTCTTCAGTTTTACCTCAATTCTACTCATGGAGAATCGAAATATATAATATATATGGCTAATATTACATTACCTCAAAAAGGAGAACTTTATACAATGCTTGAGTTAAAAACACCTGGACATATGCTCATATTACAGCAGGAAAAATGTAAGAGCCATAATTCAGGAAAGCATGAGGACACAGAGAGACTTCACAGTCAAACATTAATATAAACTATGTTAAATACTTGCAGATGCAGATTAGATCTACTCCTTCACTCCACCAGTGAGGTTTTGATTAAACTGCTCTTAATAATAGGAACAATCAGAATCTGTAAGATTAAGAAAATTATTTTGAAATAAACAAAATAAAAAAATAGGAGGTAAAGACTAACAAACTAAGGCCCCCAAAAGAAAGGCTTGATTTGCTAGCACCACTGAATATTTTCTGCTCTTTGAGCTAAAAGTACACTTGAAATCGAGGCAAGTACAAGTTAAAAATTGGCAATATAAACTTAAAATAGTACTGAAAACAGGTCAGCAGTTTACAGTATCTTTATATATTAAAAAAACATTTCAATGCATGCATACGTTTCAGCTGACTGATTAGTGATGTTAAATTATGCAGTCATGACAACTTTTGAAATGGGAAGCTAATCGCACAATAATGGACCAAGATGGTGCAGAAACCTGAGATTTTAATATACAGTGATAGGAACATGCTAATGCTAAGTCTTTGGGTTTTACTAGATTTAGGTTTATCATACAGAAATGATAAGTTTTGTGTGGACATTATAAAGCACAGTAACAAGCAACAATGAGGACCTTCAAAACATATACAATAAACACACTGCACAGATTCTGTGGATTAAAAACACTTGTTTCCAGTTTGCTTTGAGGACCACATAAAATGTTAAAATCCAATTAATAATACATGTGCATTTTACCAGCACTAGCCTTCAATTTGGATATACATGAAAAAAATATTTATTAGCATAAATTCAAGTATTATTTTTCTAAAATATTTTATCATCAATACATGTAAAACGGCAATGTGGTATTAAGTTGCGACGTCTAACTTCCATGCATGAAACAGACAGTGACGTGTTATGATGAGCTACAATAAAAACATGATGAATGCCGGAATAAGATTATTACATTATGCTTTGTTGCATTATTGTCATTAAAGTGACTTTTACTCAAATCTTTGTTTATTTCTCTAAAATTGTCAAATTTGAGCAAATAATGCCAACTATCAGGATTACTGAATGTAACATATATAACAATATATATCTAAAAACAAAATGTAGACTTTGCATGTTACAAAAGCCTGTCACATACTAGCTTAACTAGTCCAAACTAATCCAGGCCTACTCGGTTACTGACCACACGCAGTTAGAAATTTAAATACTGAACACATGGTGTAAAAGCACAATAAAGTTTCCTATCCAAATATACACTAAGTATACAAAATGAAAGATGTACAATATTATATTTGATTTAACATTATTAATACTCTTTAAATTATAGCACTGCTGTTCCAAAAGAGCATATGCTTATCCCTCTGATACATATATATATTTACCTAAATACAAAACAATAAATCCTACTATATCTATTCATTCTTCAAATGATGCGTTTCTTTTACAATGTACAAGCTTTTTTTTTATTGTGCTTTTCCAAACAGCCGCATAAAGCAGCTCCCCGGAACTGTCACGCACTGTAACACAGCATTGATTCATGCTTAAAAAGTGCTATACGCCAGGGACGAGCAGAGTTGATCAATAAGCTGTTTCAGTCTTCAATATCAACATGTTGATTACAGTGAAATCTTGTATTTTGTACGCAGGTCTATGTTTTTGTATTGTTTGAGAAGCTGATACCCTCCATCTGTTTCCCTGTTATCCTTTAAATGCGTTGTTGATAGAACTTCACAATAAAACTGTGTTTTTAAACAGAATCAAACTCATTTAAACATGACAACGGATAAGAATCAAGATTTTGAAACTGGTCCATGTAGGCTGGAATGATTTCAGTACTTTTGTAATACCTGATACAAGTGAGAGAAACGCAACAGCTCTCTGAGGGCACCACTTCTCATGACACAGTGCAGAAACACTCATGCTAAGCTACAGTAATTGCACATAACCACCACGTATCTGAACTTAACGTCGCCGTCCAGACCAAACCACCCTACTTTCTGACTCAAGATTGCAGTCAACGGCGAAGGAAGAGATAATACAGCCTAGATTTAGCCATTCACATGCCAGTCCAGATCCATTAGGAGGACCAAACAATGTAGCAATGTGGGCAGACACTGCTAGCCAAGATTAGCATCGTTAGCATTAGCGATTTTTTTCTCAGCTGCCAGAGCAGGAGATAAAGGTGGCCGGACTTTTCTCATTCCTCATCGTGTTGACCTCAGGCCGGACCTCTCTGGATGAGGCTGGGGCGGGAGTTGAGATGTGCTGAGACATGGTCTCAAAATGATAAGCCAGTCTTGATATCTCCCAGCATCTAGAAGGCCTGAGAGACGGACATCACCTCATTCAAAGATCTCCATCAGAGGGGGGTAAACACAACCTGAAGAGCCTGTGATGAGGATTAAAAAGGGTTTAGTTACTGTAGAAGTTTCATTCAACTCCAAAGCCAAAGCAGGAATAATACTTTTCAATTTTTAATGTCAGGGAGGTCTTTAAATAGCAAGAGTCAGTAATACCTGGGGGCAAAAGGTGGCATGTGGTCCATTACTCTAAGATTTTTGGCAGAAATCTCCACTCTGGTGCCCTGTGAATAAAGAGACTTATTATTGTCTGTCAGAATAGCTCAAGCCTTCATATTCCAAAACACGCTGAACTGTTTCTTAGTGTGTATTACTGTTTTTTTGTTGCACAAATGTCCAATTACAAACAAGACTACTTGCCTACACATATTTATTGATATGTTAGTCAGAGGTCAAGCATTGAAGGTGTGTAGGCATTTATTGTATCTGCTATGGTTTTTCTTATTATTTTACTTCTTAATGGTAGTCTAAGGCAGTCCACAGAACAGCCCATATGCCAGTGCCAGTTTTGGAGTTATTCTCTCAAAACCTCTAGCAATGTATATGAAACTTTCAAGTTTTGAAGTCCATCTAAAAGTGCATCTATCCATCATAAAAGTGCTCCACACGGCTCCGGGTGGTTAACAAAGGCCTTCTGAAGCGAAGCGATGTGTTTATGTAAGAAAAAATATCCATATTTAAAACTTTACAAACTGTAATCTCTAACTTCTGCTAACTGTCGTACGCGCGTTCACGAAAGACTGGCGTTCCAGTGTATGACGTAGGACGCTCCGGTGAGAATATGCTAGTTCTTGCGAGAACCAAGTTTTGTTTTGCTCTATCCTCTCACTTCCACGTTCGTCACCGGAACTTACGCTACGCCTGCGTTCTACGCCAGTCTCTCGTGGACAGTTAGCGGAAGTTAGAGATTACAGTGTGTAAAGTTTTAAATATGGATATTTTTCTTACACAAACGCTTCGCTTCAGAAGGCCTTTATTAACCCCCCGGAGCTGTGTGGAGCAGTTTTTATAATGGATAAATGCACTTTTATAGACTTCAAAATAGAAACAACCATTCACTGCCATTACAGTGCATCCGGAAAGTATTCACAGCGCTTCACTTTTTCCACATTTTGTTATGTTACAGCCTTTATTCCAAAATGGATTAAATTCATTATTTTTTTTCCTCAATTCTACAAACAATACACCATAATGACAACATGAAAGAAGTTGGTTTGAAATCTTTGCAAATTCATTAAAAAAAAAAAAAAAAAAAAAATCACACGTACATAAGTATTCACAGCCTTTGCTTGATACTTTGTTGAAGCACCTTTGGCACCAATTACAGCCTCAAGTCTTTTTGAGTATGATGCTACAAGCTTGGCACACCTATTTTTGGGCAGTTTCTCCCATTCTTCTTTGCAGGACCTCTCAAACTCCATCAGGTTGGATGGGGAGCGTCGGTGCACAGCCATTTTCAGATCTCTCCAGAGATGTTCAATCGGGTTTGTCTGGGCTCTGGCTGGGACACTCAAGGACATTCACAGAGTTTTCCCGTAGCCACTCCTTTGTTATCTTGGCTGTGTGCTTAGGGTCGTTGTCCTGTTGGAAGAGGAACCTTCGCCCCAGTCTGAGGTCCAGAGCGCTCTGGAGCAGGTTTTCATCAAGGACGTCTCTGTACATTGCTGCATTCATCTTTCCCTCGATCCTGACTAGTCCCCCAGTTCCTGCCGCTGAAAAACATCCCCACAGCATGATGCTGCCACCACCATGCTTCACTGTAGGGATGGTATTGGCCAGGTGGTAAGCGGTGCCTGGTTTCCTCCAGACATGACGCTTGCCATTCAGGCCAAAGAGTTCAATCTTTGTTTCATCAGACCAGAGAATTTTGTTTCTCATGGTCTGAGAGTCCTTCAGGTGCCTTTTGGCAAACTCCGGGCGGCATTTTACTGAGGAGTGGCTTCCGTCTGGCCACTCTACCATACAGGCCTGATTGGTCAAGTGCTGCAGAGATGGTTGTTCTTCTGGAAGGAGGTTCTACTCTCTCCACAGAGAAACGCTGAAGCTCTGTCAGAGTGACCATCGGGTTCTTGGTCACCTCCCTGACTAAGGCCCTTCTCCCCTGATCGCTCAGTTTGGCTGGGTGGCCAGCTCTAGGAGAGTCCTGGTGGTTCCAAACTTCTTCCATTTACAGATGATGGAAGCCACTGTGCTCACTGGGACCTTAAATGCTGCAGAAATTTTTCTGTACCCTTCCCCAGATCTGTGCCTCGATACAATCCTGTCTCGGAGGTCTACAGACAATTCCTTGGACTTCATGGCTTGGTTTGTGCTCTGACATGCACTGTTAACTGTGGGACCTTATACAGACAGGTGAGTGCCTTTCCAAATCATGTCCAATAAACTGAATTTACCACAGGTGGAATCCAATCAAGTTGTAGAAACATCTCAAGGACGATCAGTGAAAACAGGAGCTCACCTGAGTGCACCTGAGCTCAATTTTGAGTGTCATGGCAAAGGCTGTGAATATTTATTTCATTTTTTATTTTTAATAAATTTGCAAAGATTTCAAACAAACTTCTTTAATGTTGTCACTATGGGGTACTGTTTGTAGAATTGAGGAAAAAAATAATGAATTTAATCAATTTTGGAATAAGGCTGTAACATAACAAAATGTGGAAAAAGTGAATACTTTCCAGGTGCACTGTATAGAGTTTGGATTAGCCAGGACATTTTGTAATATAACTCCGATTGTATTCGTCTGAAAGAAGAATGTCATATACACCTACGATGACTTGAGGATGAGTAAATCATGGGCTAATATTCATTTTTGGGTGAACTATCCCTTTAAGGGACAGAGGAGGATCAAAAACTTGTTAGAGTGGCATATTCGCCAGCTGGTGTGGATTATATGGTCACAGCTATTTTCTAAACAGACAACATTTTCTACCAACCACATTATGTTTTAATGGCATTAGGTGAACAGTTTGAATTATGTGTCATAAACTGTACCTGTTTACGCATGATGTCCATGGTCTGCATTAGGCAGCGGGGCATGAGGCCGTGGTTTCTGGCTAGAGTAATGGCCTGCTCCAACGACACAGTCAGAGTACACCTAAACAGGACAAAAACCTTAGTCAGAGGTGGTTTCGACAATCTGTTATAGATTTACCTCAGTGTAGCGGTAACCTAGGATACAAATCACCTGGATTAGATGCACATTTGAGCAAGAAATAAATTGAACTCAAAATAAAATACATTTTATAGCAGAAACTTGACTGTGGCTCCACTTCAGTAGTAAGAGGCTTAAAGATGAGAAGCATGTGTTTTGAGCTAACACTCAATTTAACCTGCCATCTGTGGATTCATCACACCTGACTATCAGATCTAGAGCAACATGAACATTTTACTGCAGATACCTCTGCATCCCAGTGGCACACATGGTGATGTGACAGGCCCCCAGCCGGTTGCAGAGTTCGGAGGACACCAGCAGAACACTGACACCAGAGGGCTGACCCGCAGAGCCCGGTTTTACATTCATATATGACTGCATGAGCCGACAGAGGTCATCCAAGGTGTTAAGTGGCCGGAGAAGCTGGAGAAAGAATCAATGAAAAGAATTTAAACTTTTTGATTTTAAACAGCTTTAATCAAAACATTTATATGCATTGCTTTCTGCAGTTTAATTCTGTTCTTGTTGGTCTGTACAGGAATTCCAGTGCACTAACATACACAAAAAACAAAAGTTTGAGGTCCGTAAGATTTTTTTAATGTTTTTTTTTAATGGTATCGTATGCTCACCAAGGCTGCATTTATTTTATCTAAAATACAGTAAAAGCAGGAATATTGTGAAATATAATTATGATTTAAAATAACTGTTTTCTATTTGAATATATTTTGAAATTAAATTTATTCCTGTGATGGCAAAGCTGAATTTTCAGCATCATTACTCCAGTCTTCACTGTCACATGATCCTTCAGAAATCATTCTAATATGCTGATTTTCTGCTCAAGAAACATTTCTTACTATTATAAATGTTGAAAACGGGTTGCTTAATATTTGTGTGGAAACCATGATACAGTTTTCAGGATTCTTTAATGAATAGAAAGCTCAAAAGAACAACATTTATTTGAATCAGAAATCTTTTCTCTTGTAACAATGTAAATGTCTTTACTGTCACTTTCGATCAATTTAATGCATCCTTGCTGCAGCAAAATAAAAATGTATTTTAAAAAATCTTACTGACCAAACTGTTGAAGGGTAGTGTACAAGTATACTATCTCTCAACCAACCTGGTCTATTTTCATGGCAGTGGAATTTGAGTCTGAATTTGATTTCTCCAGATAAAATGCCCTGAAAAAATTAAAAACACATAATAACCTTTAAAGCACTTTATTTTGCCAGTCAAACATTTATTTACTTAAATAATATGTTTAACGGTCAGTCACTTAGTATGATGCCCATACGCCACTAAAGGGGGTTTTTACCTGAGTTTGCGGTAATAACTTTTGACCTTCTCCAGTGACAGAGCATTTGTGCGCTGCTGAAACTCTTCCATAGTAACAAAATCCTGAGACAACACACCCTCTGGCTTCTCCAGCCCTAATAAAGGATAAGAAAATGCAGATGAACTTCATGCTTTCCCCAGTGCTGTAATGCTCTCCGAGTACCTCTAGATGGAGACCAAGACTCATCAAGGAAATAGAGTGACTTTAATTAGCTCTAAATGAGCACATTATGAGCATGACTGATTCTGGGCTGATACATATCCAACACTCTCTGTAAGGCTAACAGCTGTGACAAGGATTGCCCCTAAAAGTCTAGATTTCAAAAAGTTTCAAGACAGGGCTATATTCAGATTTGAGACATAAATGTATGATTTCTTATAATTCATCTAACCATTTAAAGCAGCATCCGGACCTCAGTTTGGAACATTGCTCATTTGCACGTCACACAAATAGAACTTTGCACAGAGTTTTCCGTGAATATCCTTACATGTTGCACGATACAATCACATAAAAATATAGAGCACACACAAACTCATCGACATTACTAGAGTTATTATCGTTAACTAAAAACCACTAAAAAAAAATTAGTTACTTGAAATAAAATAGATGTTTTTTTATTTTATTTCAGCTAGTCAAGGCATCATTTCATTTTCTTTTAGTTTAACTTGAAGCACTAAAATAACTTGAACTAAAACTAAATTAGTAAAAACTAAATAGACATATTTATAAGGAAAAAAAAAGACAAAAACACAACAAAATTACTAAAACTTTACCCAAAATGACAGAAAATATAATAATAATAAAAACAAATTCAAACTGTTAATAAAAACTATAATAATTTATCAATGATACTAAAATAACACTGTTCATTACACACACACAAAAAAAATAATTATGAATTAAATATACGGAAATTTCTCTTGCCTTGATTTATTCTCAAAACAATGAATTATGGGATGGGTGTTTCCTCAAAAGAAGCATGCAATGATGCCTGGTATCATAAGAGGCAGCATAATTACGATGACAACCTAAAGCCTATGGCGCCTTAAAATACAGCCTCTGTAGGCAGCTCACTAGGTTTTGGAACTGTAAATTATAAATGAAACACATTTAGAATGGAACTAGTCCTTTATCTTGCTCCTTTTGTCTGTTCCCACCTCTAGTGAAAAGGACTGATTGAAGTTTCAAAGAGCCTCCGTTTTGCAGTCTTGTTGGCAGCTCACTGAAATGACAGCTGTCCAGGAACATTGTCACCCTGATGGCCTGCCGACTGCCTTCCACCCGGTAATGCACAGATGTGTCTGTGGAAAAGTGTAGTGAAACGATGCATGATTTACAATGAGATAAAATTCTAAGCAATTTCAAGCCTTTTCCCTTACACTAGAATGGGGTCACAATGGGAAAATTCAGGTTAATTAGGTTGTAATTAGCCTGATGGGAGGAGTAAAGGCAAAAACCTCACAGGTGTGTGAAACGGGGGGAAAAGCCAAGCTGTTCACATTTGTAAAACACAGAGATGACCTTGTAAATAAAACACCTTTGCGGCAGAAACAAAGCACTGAGCAGAACACCCTCCCTCGGATTTACTCAAACCAAAACAGAAGACGGCAGATAAAGCTGCTCTCCTATCATGGCTAACTGAGATGACATTCCTGAAGAGGACATCTGGAGGGGGTGTGTGCTGTATGTTTGTGTGGAGGGGGAGGGGGTGCTGCTATATAAGGATGAGAGTTTTGGCATTCACTTTTTAGTGGAATCAAACAGCTTTATCAGAGAATGGGAGGGACCCGGGATGTAACTATTTATAAAAGAAAAGGATTTGTGGTCATTGTTGCTGGTTTTACAAAATGTATTTTAAACAATTAATTTACACAGCATACATGTGTAAAATAAATATTAATAATAATAATAATCCAGAATGCTAAATAACATTGCTGGTTTATACTTTTAACTGTATTTTCAGTAGTCAGTCACATTTTGGTACTAGGGTTATTATTGTTAAAACTAAAACAAAAACAATATTAAAAAATGTTGCTTAATAAAATATGAATATTAGATGGAAAAACTTGCACTTTATACAGTCAAACCAAAAATTATTCAGACACCAGATATCATTTTTTACTAGTGGGTGCAGGACACTATAGTTCATTTATGTAAGTGAGGATAGCAAAATAAAGTAAACTGTGACATTATACCCAAAAATTCTTCATACAGTGGACTACCAGTAAAATTGATAAAAATTTGGGACCAAAATTATTCAGACACTTTGACCTGACCATGTTTTGCTTAAGTGTTTTGCTAATGCGACCTTTTACACCACAGACTGAACAAAATGAAGCATTGCTTGGTAATTGGTTGACCTAAATTGGTATTATATAATTGTGTACTTGAATTTAACAGCTGACAGCCGATTGGTTGATTGTAATCCATTACATACCTTTCTATCAAAGTTATCTGACATTATCAAGATGAATTTGTTCTGACACAGTTTAACTCTGAGGTCTTGTCATATTTTATTACCATTTTCTAAACTATAGCGAATAAACATTGATAATGTGAGAAAATGTTGAAGGTGTCTGAATAAATTTTGGTTTGACCTGGATATTTTAACCTGAAATTAAAATAAATTAAACCTAAAAAGTTATTAAAAAACAAAAACAACAAAAGCACATAACAAAATTACTAAAATTAAACTAAAACTAAAATGAAAACTGAAAATAAAAAGCCAATTCAAAATATTAATAAAAACACAAAAATAAAAGTACATAAATACTAAAATAACACTGGTTGGTACCCAGTGAGAAAATATTTATTCATATCAATATTACATTAAATATAAAAGTAAACATATAATTAATAAATTAAATAAAAAAACAATTTTTAATCATGTTATTTTAAATTATTTAAAGGGGAAGTTTGGCAGACACTCTTTTTATTTCACATTTTAAGGTTATATAAGTGGAAAAAAAAAATTAAAAATTACACACATTACTTTAAAAACTGTATATATACAGAAGATGTATTTTTCTGTGTTAATATATGTGGTGTGGTGTCATACTTGGGACGAGGCACTCGTTCTCCAGCGGGCGGAACAGCACGGTGACTTTCTCCAGATCCTGCAGCGCTGCTTTTGTATCTTCCAGCATGATGCGCTCTTCTCTCTGTTAAAAGAAACAGTAATACAGGGTAATAACCTGGCGGGGGCCAGGATTCAACACTTGTGCGCACATGTGCGTCAAATAGACAGGATGCTATAATTCTTACCTTATTTTACCATAATATTTTAAAATATTTTGCTAACATATTTTGCACCCAAAAGTATAAGCACTTTAAATCTCTTGCCGCAATGACTACAGCACCATAAACTGCAGTGTACTGTATGTAGCTGCTGGTTGCATCAATATTGACAGATTTTTTATTTAAAGACAGACATAGTTTGTTCAATAAAAAAAAAAAGAAAAAATGGTTTCCTGTTGCAGAGAAATCCTAGAGGTTATTCGGCTCTGGAAATCAGTGATGGCCTTGGTTCTGTATTTAGTCCCAAGATTCAATTCCAGGAATAAGAGGTTCTAAAACATTACTATCATGCTTGTGTATATGAGTAGTAGGCATTGAATCAACTATGAGAAGACGTGACTTCTGGTAAACTGTCTTACCACATGTGGAGAGAGTGTTGACTGGAAGTTGAAGAGCACTCCAATGGCGGTGATCTGCTCCAGCCATTTACGGCTCACCTCTTTACTGTCCTCCTCATACTCTCCGTTATTGTTGAAACGCAGGTTCAGTGCGCTCACAAGCTGCTCCGCCAATGCACACAGCGCCCCCACCAGGGACTGGCAGAATATGACATCTCGGCGCAACTGGAGTTCCGTGTCTGTGATAGAAGAGTACAGAAGAATTCATCATATTTGTATAAACATGTGTGTGTACACATGTATTCATTGTGTTGGGAAAATATTGTACTACTTTTTACTTATTTGTACCACATTTAAAGTGCCAATAAATGACAAAAAATGAATTTAGTTAAAACAAGTTTTCTTATTTAACTAGTTGTCTTATTTAAGATTTTCGTTTTCTATCATCTTGGACATCCTTATTTGTCATTGACCCAATCATTTGTGTAAATTATAATATAAATTACAATATGCAATATAATTTTATAAATAATATTATGTTTACATTCAGTACTCCGTTCCAGAAATAGACACACTACCATTACAAATTTTGATGTTGATACAATGTTTTAATGCTTTTGAAAGAAGCTCACCAAGGCTGCATCTATTTGATCAAACATACAGTGAAAACAGTAATATTGTAAAATATTATTACAATTTAAAATAATGTTTCAATGTTGAAAACAGTTGTACTACTTAATATTTTGGTGGAAGCCATGGTACGCCATGATTTATTTCAGGATTCTATGATAAATAAAAAGATTTCTTTTGAGAAATCTTTTGTAACATTATAAATGTCTTTACTGTCACTTTTGATCAATTTAATGCATCCTTGCTGAATAAAATCCATACTTCTGACCCCAAGTTTTTGAACAGTGCTGTACAGGTTCATAATACTCAAGGTTCTCAATTAAAATACTATTTGATTTTATTCATCAAATTGATTACATCTTAATTAAATATCATATCATAAATATCAAATATTAATTTGCTGTTCACAGATCAGCATGGAGTATATCCCAATCAGTGGCGTGATTCCTGAATGTCCTAAAGCAGCTGTAAGCCGTGATCTGAGTGTGTAATAGTTTAAGCAGATGGTGTGTTTCAGTGCAGCACTGGGTGGGAACAGGGTTTGGAGCTGCTGTATGTGTGGAGCAGTAGGGATAAGGGCTCTAGATCAGGTTCCAAAGCAAACGCTCAACAGCTTCCATATGTCTCCCACCACAGACCCCACGGGACGAATCCACTCTCTCCATTCTCTTACTTTATCTGTCTACTGCTCACAAACAGACACACCCCACTGCAACTTGGCTGCACACAAACATATGTACGCACTCCCTGCTACAGAATTCCAATAAAACACCCTTATCACAGCACATAGAGGTGTCTGTAAATACAGGATAATCCAAAACAGTAGTGGGGAAGACAAATCACACACACTGCAGTTGCCTTTCTGAAATCTCACACAGATGATGACACAAGTGCAAGATCATGTAAACATTCGGGGTTGACTCAATAGCTATTTGAAATGATCTACAATGATCAAGTTCAACAAGTGAAAGTTCAAAAAAAGGCTTAACTTACCAGTGCATTTAAGCAATGCCAACAAGAGTTGACTCCTTCCATCTGAAACACAGTTACAAATAGACATGAATACAACCCAACACACTAAAATACAGTACAAAATAGCTGTATTACAAGGCTTGGGAAACTTTAACATGAAACCTTTTTATTTTACTAAGTTGCATTTCCACAGTGCTGCTTTTTCATTGTTTGTCTATTTAAACATGCTAGACAGACATGTGACTGTTGCTCTTGCGTTATTTGCAGCGTCTTGCATGAGACATGACATTATACAAACATGGTGCTCAAGTTAAAAGACGTTCAACTTTTAATGAACACATCCCTAGACCATTTTTTTTATTACACTGCTCTGTCTCATGGTTTTAAATGCAAAAAACAGGTTACACTATTTCAATAGTCCACTTTAGACATTCTACTAACTATAAGTAACTTTGCAACTACCAGTCATTAGAGTACTAGTAGACTGTCTGCTTAATATCTGCTCACACTTTTGGTTCTTCAACAAATATTCTACTGACTATAAGTAACTTTGCTAGTAGTACTTGTCAACTTATTCTACTAACCCTAACAGTCTACTAATACTCTAATGAGAGTTAATTGACATGTAGTTGTAAGTAGAAATAAAGTGTAACCCCAAAAAAACGCATTTCCGCTGTAAACATGCTAGATGGACTGTTGTGCTTTCGTCTTTTGCAGCGTCTCGCACAACATGCACAACAACGTTCTAGAAAAGTGGTGTTCCAAGTTAAATAAAAGTTCAACTGTTCAACCTTTAAAAATGTCTCTAGACTGTTTTTTTATTCCACTGCCCTGCGTCTCACATTTTTAAATGCAAAAATGTTTCATGAAAAGTGTGAACAACACTTCATAAAAATCAGAATGAGGCAGACATGAATGCAAGATTGAAGCTGATTTTGGAAGAAATCACTAGCATCTTGACATATCCCAGTAGTAACGTTTCTTTACGAATGAATTAATTTGCTATTATTACCGTAATGTTTATTACATAAATCTGCATTAAAATAAATGTACACTGATGATTTGGGAACAATAAAACAAAAAAAGGGTTATTTTGATTTTTGATATTGATTGTTCAGGCTGAAACGTACCCTCAACGAAGCGATGAAGGCTGTTAACTAGAGATTTGATTGAAATGGGAAGGTTCCAAGGGTCCTCCTGGATGTTCTTGTGCAAGACATACCGCCAACGTACAGTCCAGTCATCTGTGTGCCGAAACTCTAAGGAATGAAAGTGAGGGTGAAAATAAAAGGTGTTCATGCATGTGGTTTGCCATATCTTACAAAACAGGTCAACAGGTATAATTGGCAGTGTGAAAACACACAAAAAAAATTGCTGTCAGACACTTTATAAAAAAAAAATTAAAAAAAAAATTAAAAAAAAAGAAACGGCTAATTATAAACACCCCTAAAATACATAAAACACATAGGAGAAACTAGTGTGGTATCCTCGCATACAGAGGTAATAACGTACAGATGTAAACAGAAACATTCACACACCCCTACCCAAAATGTCCCCCACACACTAACGGAAAACCCAAATATACACGTCCCTCAAATGAGTTTCCAAACATAGCACACACGCAAATATAGAGCACACCCTGACCGGGCGGTACCTGGCTGACTGTGGTCGGTGTGAAAATGCTTGGTTTCCTCACAAGCTTTGCTCATGACAGGGCCCTTCAGAAGACTGTTGATAGAGTCAACCTGAGAATGAAAAAGACACAGTCAAGCCTGTCACACAAACATCCTGTGCTAACTGAAGACCGGCTACACGCCCTTGCTAACGCCGGGCCTGCTGCTTTCAGTCTGTCCACATGTAACCTGTCTGCGCTGGATAAAAGAGCCCATTATTGATATCTGGGAAATTGAGAGGGGGTCAAAATCTGGTGACCTCCAGAAGACGATAGATTTTAAGGTCAAAGAGCAGAGGTTTAGAGGTCAAAGAGTGCTCACTAGAGATGTTGGTAATGTGATAAACGATACTGTGGGAGTTAGAGAGGAAGAAGAGAGGGAAACTAAGAGGGGATGTATTGATGAAGAGCAAAAATAGACAAAATAAGGAGGTGAGTGGTGTCAGACAAAGGGCAACAGTTACAAAGGGAATATCAAGTTTAAATTGGCAAAAGACTTTGAGTGAGTGGGGGAATCAATATACCTGATTGAAAAGGTGTTCCAGACATCCATGTAGTTTATCCTGCTTGTCTAAAGGGATCTGCATATCACATGGTAACTCATCTCCTGAAAAACAAAATAAAAGTAGCAATTCCCTTTTAGTAATCGTCCTGAATTTCAACATTGTAACCACATCTGAAAGACGACAGTTACCTGAGCCCATCTCATCACTGCCCAGGTAAGAACTGTTGCTCCGGACGCTGGTGTATGACAGCACTGAGTCCCGGTTACTGTTACACTCACTGTAGAACACACACACACACATACAAATATTTTCAGTTCATGTGATAAAGAATGCTTGTAGAGACCAGTTCTGAGATACTGAGAAAATTTGATATTTAACCATTCACAAAATCGTTTTGAACCATTCTGAAAGTATTATAGTCAGGGCCGTCGCTGGGGGGTGGGGGGGGGGGGGGGGTGTTTGGGATTTCAATCGAGGATAGCCTAGCTACGGCCCTGACTATAGTGAATCAAACTGATACAGAGTTCAGATATTATTCAAAGCTGAAGAAAAAATACAAATCTAAAGGAGAACTTCACTGAAACAAACAATTTCTCAGGCTCATGTAATGATGAAATTCACTGCAATAAAGCACCAGGACAGTTGAACACATTAATCAATTTGTCTGGACCCAGATTTATGGATTTTGATTCAGCTGATATTGCTTTTTGCTCCTCAGGTTAACTTTTTTTTTCCCTCAGAAAAAAAATGGCAAAAAAAAATATGAAAAGCAAGCTTCCAAAAATAATTGCAACTGGTTGAATTTGCATTAATTCTTACAATTTCAAGATTGCAAATTCCCAAAGGGACTGCTCTATGACTTTCTTCTGTGGGACACAAATGATATTTAGAAGAATATTTTTATGTTTTGTCTTTGATTGCACGACATTAAAATGTTGAGAAATCATTACAAAAAAACAAAAACAAAACTCACGTTCCAGAGAAGTAAGAATGTCATACTGGTTTGGAACATGAAGGTGAGTAAATGATGATAGAATTGTCATTTAAACATCAACAAACTTCCAATTTTAACGGTCATCTACTAAGATCAACAAGTGGATGTCTACTTGGCAGCCTTGAAATTTTTACTCTGAGACAGAAATAAACTTTCAATATGTCGTTTTGTGCTCAAAAAGCTTGAGAGGGGAAAACAGGCTGCACTTCTACCCACTAGTAGTAGAAGAAGAGTAGCAGAAGTTCCCTTTCCCCACCCCACAATGAGAGAGGCCAAATTTAGCACTGCCACAAGCCAAGAATGGAAGCAGATCAAGCTCATGACCAGCAGGTTGCAACACTCCCAGAAGTTGAAAGAGAAAAAAAAAGGAGCATTCACTCGTATTTTATCATACAACCTCCCGAACCCTTGAAAGTTCATGTTCCCTAACAGCCAGCCCTATTCTCACGATAATAAGAACAGACGGCCTACCTACATCCCACAGACAAAATCCAGTTATTTACTGTAAGAGCCTAAATAGAGGAAAAACGTTTCTATCTATAAAACATGATGGCTGCAGCTGTTCATGAGCTCACCCTATCACAGAGTAGCAGGATTTTAAAGCGGAACGCCACATAATGATAGAGGGTGCAAAGGCAGGCATCCGTTTATCCCGACAGAAGCATAAAATGCACTCGGCTGTGGTCAGTCTCAGTTTTGCCCTGCTCCGTCAGGTCTAGATCACAACCAAACAAACTTTGCTCCATATAATGATGACATAACAACAGTGACTGAATGTATTCTTTAGTGGTTAAAGAGGGCGTCTGGGTCGCTGTGACACAACAGGTTCTTTGTAAGGGATGTTTATCGTCTCCCTACGTGTCTGTTTTAGCAACATCTGCTTGACAGGAGGATCAGACAGGAGCCCAGAAGCCCCGTCTCGCTCACTCTCTGCTTCACGCGTGTTGGAAGACGACTGGGATTTAAATCATCCCATGGAAAACAAAATGTTATTATGAAACTTACAAGTGAAAAGAAAGTTGCTGCTCTTATCAATATGGACATTTTAGAAACTGATTTATTAGACAGATAAAGAAAGGAGAGATGATGGGATGTTGCAGGCTGGACTCAAACCTGTATTACTCATTTAAGCACCCAGGCTTGAACATGTTTCATAAACATCAACAATCTTTTCCCCACCTGTACGAGTCTCTGTAGCTCATGGTGTCGTGTCCAGAGTCCTCCTGATCATCTTCATTCACTTTAAAGCACACTCTCTTGTTTCCGCCATGCTCCGTCTTGTCATGGTCCGTCTCCTCCGGTATGGGAGAGGTTGAGGGGGCATTCTCAAACGAGGGTGGCTCTGAGCCCTGCGGCTGGGTCGGTCCAGTTATCGATGACAGAAGTCTAAGATGAAACACATTTAGAAAAGTTTGGAAACAGCGAGACTAATGAATTGTGAGAGTGCTTTGACACTAAACCTGTGTTATAAGTTTTTCCACTCATGGAAAAAAGGATGCATTAAATTGTTCAAAAGAAAAAGTAAAGACTTTGTTACAAAATATTTAATTTCAATTAAATGCTGTTCTTTTGAATTTCCTATTTACCAAGTATCCTGACAATTTACATTTTTACATTTTAAAATATATAGAACAGAAAACAGTTATTTAAACTTGCAATAATATTTCACAATATTACCATTTTTACAGTAATTTTGATCAAATAAATGCAGACTTGGTGAGCATTAGACTTTTAAACTGTAGTGTATATATTTATATAAATGATTACTTTTTTTGATTTATGAAGGTCACAACTGTCTAGGAAAACTTTTTGGGTCATTTTCATCACAAAATGCTATTAAAAACACAATGTGAGATGTGATGGAAATTATATGAGGTAGAAATGTTTACGATGTTTGTGGACAAATTAACAAAATAATCGACAAAATAAACTAGTGAGAGTTAAAGGGGCTATATGTAAGAATTTTCATGTATTAATTGCTTTTTTATTGCCAATGTGTAAACAGCTGGTAACGAAGCTTGAAATGAGACCTTCCCCCCTAGGTTGTCTATGAAAGCCTGTAGACTGATTTTTATTGGAAGGACTCAGGACGTTTTTGCCAGGAGAATCAAAAGGATGTGACGTTTACGCTCGCTCCCGAAAGCCTCTCTTCCGTTCAAAGACACATGAAATTAATACTTACAATGTGCAGGATAATGCCGAAAGAGCCATTCTGTACAATAATGTTAATGTGTCTCGAAAAGAAAAGGGATTAATTCAAACTATAGCCTCACATACAGTAGCCAGATCTATATTGTCTATGGTCTCAAATATACTTTATAATCAAACTATCACAACAGTGTAATTTTAATAACCTCATCTGTTGACATGGTGCCTGTGAATTGCAAAACTGGTCCAGACATATTCACATTGCTACGATCAGATGCTTGTTTTCTCACCCCTGTAATTTTTGTTGAGTTTATTTTGTTATTAGGAGGAAAGCGCACAGCACATATTTTCATATTCATCTAAACATCGCTCTTAGCAGCGTGGACAGTGTCTGAATGTTCGTTAACAGTATATCGCTGCAAAGGGATGAACGAAAGCAAAGAACAGAAAAGAACTTTGCATATATCAAGTATATCGAGGTCTTGAATCAAGCTCAGTCACGTGTGCATGAGTGCGAGCAAGTCGCTGGCTGCAGTTCACTTAACGGCCACTGGTAGTGCTAATAACAATTGTTTCTGAATTCCAAATATAGCCCCTTTAAATGAGTTTATTGTTCTAGCTTATTTAAACAGTGTTTTAAAAGAATAAGGACAAAAGTCCCTAGTTGAACAAACACCCTTATATTTTACTAATGAGCTTTGTTCTTTTATGGGACAGGGAAGTATAGACTGACAAAAAGGCACTGGAAGAGAGGTGAGGGAATGGGACTGTGAAATGACTCCATTTCACTGACAATTACGTTCTACATCAGCACATGCTAGCCACTGAATAACAAACATTTGTTCCTCCTGAGAGGCTGTTGAAATGTTTCCTCTGCAGTTGTCTGTTATGGCTTCAGTCTTGTTTTTTTTCTGTCTGAGCCCTAAATATTTTTAGACTGTTATAAAAGAACATCCTGAAGTTTTGAACTCGAGGAACTCCTCAAAGAGGAGGCCACTAAAACCTACTTGTTTAAAACAGTCCGAGCTTTCAGATGAGAATCTTCAATTCATGCAGTGATGTGATTAAATCGTTTTACCATTTATTTTTGCCATTTTTAAAAGGTTTTTGACCAAATACAAAAATAGAAACTGCACTCAAAAAATATTTTAGAGTATATGTATACTCACTATAGAAATGCCTATTTTTAATAATTTCCAACTTTTAAAAAGGTTAAATCTATTTTAAAACACTATTTTAACACGTTTAAACTACCTCACCACTTACACATCTATCTGGGCCACATATTGCTTCATCTCTCGCACTGAAATATCCAGGCGGTTATAGAGGCAGATGTAATTGTCCTGGCTCTCCGTGTCTTCCTGTTTGAGGAGGAAGCTGAGACCTCCCTCTTCATGCTTCCTGCCGTCCTCCATGTTCCCCTCACTCTCCTCTGTCTCTTCATCTAAACTCATGCAACTCCAGGAGGGGGCCGCCATGCTGGTCACACAGTGCACAGCATGGGACATGGGATTCAGATTGGCTGCAGGAACAAAATGACATTAATAAGATTTAAAAAAACAAAAAAAACAAAAAAAACACTTTTCTCGATTCATACAGCATTCTGGATTTCTTTTTCCACTGAGCTTGTTGCAATACAATCTGGGATATATAAGCAATGCTGCCTTACATTTAGGCCTAGATTAGAAGACATAATTATGGTACCTAGACTTTGCAACAGCCTTCATGCTGGGCGCATGCCTTAAAATGCTGTCTAGGGACACAGCGGCAGCACACTAGGTTTGGGCTTCTGTAACTGTGACTCAATAAAACAGAATAAATTGAATGGCTGAAAACCAGTGAGGTGTACTGTTGCATGTGGTAAAGCCATGGACCATGAGGCTTTAGGCTGCAGAGAAACGTACCGAAGGAATTTTAAACATCTCTGACCGTGAGACAACTGTAGAGCAGATGTGCAGCAGAGACTGAAAAATAAAACATCTTGTGCTGAGGAGCATAAGGAACAAAGCATTATGTGGTCCTTTTCCCAGCTACACGTGGCGGCTAGACTGTAAACTGAGCCACAGCAATCTGGGCAGGTGGAGTCTAAAACGTAAGCCAGATGGAGCTTGGCTTCAAGTTTGAGGGATGCCCAATCGAATTTCAACATTTCGCCAAATATTACTGGTCTCAAAAATTGCAGGATGGTTTGGAATTTGGATTTGATAGTCTTAGAAGCATCAGTTAAAATGACTTGGGGGGGGGGGGGGGGGAATCAAATAAATCAAGAAAAAAATATAACAAATTTATAGGTATATTGCAGCTAATCTAAATATTAATGTAAAAATTGCTATGAATAAACTATATAATTTTTGTTCCAAGAAAATCTTGACAAATCTGACCAACTGCTACTACCAGGCCAGGAGAACAAGTTTTTGCTGAGTTTGAGTAAGTGTTGAGTTTGCCAATTTGTTGTATTTAATGATAAAGCTAATATGACTTAAGGTTTGCCTTCTTAAGTAAAGCATCAGGCCTCATAAACAAAAATCAACAGTGATAAGAGAGAGATGCAGGCGTTAGGCCTCATTAAGTTGAAGACTGTAGGCCTATGGGACAGAGGATGATGACATCACTAAAAGCTACTTATTATGGCCTAATGGTGTCTTAATGGAGGTCTAATGGAGGTGCTTTAAAAAGCTCTGGATTACTTTGGGAATAGCAGGCCATGATTTTTACAAGACCTAGGAGGTTTTCACCATAAAGCTTAATTACTATTTTACAACTTTCAATGATCGTAATGTGGAGATCTGGTTAACTGAGCCCATGAGCTGAATCCACAGTGTAAATAATTCCAGAGAAATCAATCTGGGAATGAGTGATTTTAACATAGCGGTATTTAAGCAGTCATTTTTTCTGACTTAAAAATTCTATATTCTCTATAACACATTTTATTAAGCTTTTATGAGAAACAGAAATATTAACATTTATAAAAAAAATATTTAAATATTATAATAAATACTATATAATATTTAACATTAAATACCAACAGTTATAAATTGTAACATAACTATGCACCTTGGTCGGGATCAAGGCCGAAGAAAGAGTTCTTGCGTCCGAAGCGGATGCTGAAGGCCCGTCCGGCTGAGGAGGTGTTCTTCGGGCAGGACACCTGCATAAGGTTCAGGTGACAGTTTGTGGGGACGAAGTCCATGCAGCCCAGAACGTGAGGTTTAGTGCTCGCCTGCTTAAACGTGGGCCAGGCCTTCGTCTGCAATTCCTCCACAAACTGACAGGAAGAGATTATTAAAGCACCATTAACCAGCACTTGCTAAATATTTTTCATATAATATGACAAATATAAGATTTTAAAATTCATATCTCAAAACATTGTGACAGTTCTAATATGAAGTGCACCAGGGAGTATGACAAAACAACTAAGAAGTAACATGGAGAGACGGCACACCTGTTTGTAGCTGCAAATGCGTTTATCTATGCTCTCCAGCTTGTTGTCACAAATGTTTCGAAACTCAAACTGTGGCATCGTCACCACCTTCTCATTCTGAGCCATTAGCTGCCGGCAGCTCTTCACAAACAGACTGTCGTCCTTCACAAAGGCCTCCAGTATCTGAGAGAATTCAAAATACACACAAGAACATGTGATAGGTTAGAGAAAACTTCCTATGTGTGTCTATATTGGAATTTATTCATTGTTTGACACTTGTCTGACCTTTGCAGCGAGGTTGAAGCAGCCCTTGGGTTCCACCATCTTCTCCAGAACACAGTGTTTGATCCCTGCTGTGCTGACGTACTCATACACAACCCCATGTTCCACGTGAACATTATCCACATTCAGACTGACCGAAGGAACATCGTCAGAGATGGACAACAGTTCCAGCCTTCTTACAGAGCCTAGAAAATCCAAAGAACACACAAATATAAATAATCCAGCAGGAACACAAATGAATGTGTACAGGACCATTTAACCAAATTTTTTTTTTTTTTAATTGTGCATTTTTATTTTTAGTTTAGTTTTAGTGGAAATTGTTCAAATATAGTATTACAATTTAAAATATCTGTTTTCTATTATAATATACAGTATTTTAAGCCATTCCTCCAGTGTCACATAATCCTTCAGAGATCATTCTAATATGCTGATTTTGTTACAAATAAATAAGAAACATTTCTTATTACCAATGTTGTGCTGTTTAATATTCTTGTGGAACAGCATTTATTTGAAATAGAAATCTTTTGTAATATTATAGGTGTCAAGTAAGGTTTGAGATATTAATGTTTGTTATTTGTTATGTTTGAATTCACCCAAAAGATCAAAGACGTTTTGATCCTCTATTGGGTCAAATGTCTTTGCATGAGTTCACCACACATGAATGGTTGGTGCCATTGGTACACAGCAGATGACAAAACTTTTCATATGAGCTTGCATTCACAAATGCATGTTACATTGGATCTAGTGTTCTCAAGGCTTTTGCATTCATAATAGTTTCCGTTAACGATAATAACTCTTTTGGGTACACCTGTCATTTGCCAGCACACACACACACACACACACACACACACACACACACACACACACACACACACACACACACACACACACACACACACACACACACACACACACACACACACACACACACACACACACACACATTACCTGTTCCATTAGTGCAACCATCCTCTGAATCTGAGCCATTCTCACAACCCCTGATAGACATCTGCTCTTCCACATCCTCATACACACGGTACGCCCACTGACCACAGCTCTGTGGCAGATGAAAAAAACAATGTCACAAAGGGAGGAAACAGGTACTGTATAGAGTGTCAGAAACAAATAACCTCTGGGATCACCATATGTGGGCCTACATGGGCCTGATTCTCACCATGTCTTGCTGCTCCAGGACAGGCTGATGGCCACTGAAGTGCTCCAAGACTTCCTGGTAACTGCTCTGGATCATGTTGTTGCCGTTGACTTTAAGCACACACTGACCAGGCTGAAGACCGGCTGCTGCTGCCTCAGAGCCTGTATACACACACAAAAATAATGCACAATGACCTTAAAATGAACCAAAAAGATGTCAAATGGATGATTTTGATGTATAAAGGTTATACTTTACTTTACAAATAGGAAAATCCAAACTGGTCTAGACACGGTCTAACACACAATGTGTTTGATGTGATGTCTGCCATCTCATCGGTGTTGACAAAGCATCACTTTGTATTTGTACAGTAGCAACCTGTGTTTGTTGTACTTCAATGCATTTTAAATGTTTTGGGGTTTTTTGTGATTTTTTTTATTCCTGGCCTTTTGACCCCTACTCTTAAAAATAAAAGGTTCTTTATTGGCATCTATGATTCCTTGAAGACCCTTTAACATCCATGTACCCTTTCCATCACACAAAAGGTTCTTCATGGTGGAAAAGGATCTTCAGATTAAGACAAAATGGTTCTTTTAGCTTTTTATATGTACTCCCAGGTACCTGTCCTGAAATATCAACTCAATGAAACATGTCAGATCATAAATGCATGCCCATAATGAGAGAGTATGCAACAAAAAAAAAAATTCTCGAAAGCTAAATAAAGAAAACTATTTGATGTAGAGATTTTAAATTGGGCATTTCAGCGAGTTGCAGCAACAATAAGATTTATGAGACAAGAAGAACTTATGATTATTGTTTATTAACAGGACGATTTCACATATTCTCAGCTCTGCCTTGAATAGACCACTTATTCTGGAATTTACACCCCATGCATTCAGGGGCACTGGCAGTGATGAAAGATCCCATAATGACACATCATAAATCTCTTTCTGCATTTGTCTAAGTGCTGTGAAGATGAGCTAATGGCTTTGACTTCAAAAAGCTCCTAGAATGTGCTTTTTAAATCCAGAAACATGTGCAGGGATCCTGAGTTTGGGTTCAAATGTTGAAGAGCTCCAGATGTTGATCACATAACCACTGCAGCCTGGTGTCACGAATTTGCTTCATTTCAGCTTTTTATAGTACATTAGCATCTGCCTGGCAGGTTAGACGGAGGGAATGCATTCCTCAATTCAGAATTACATGCATGAATTTTTATGGGAAAAAAAGGATTGGGTCTGGTTTTTGAGGCCATAATCACTTCACATATGAATGTGACAATGTGAATGTGCTTTTTACAAACAAGGAGAACTCACCTTTCTTAACTGCATGAACGTAAGGTGGACAAGAACCGCAGAGAACAAATGGAAGAGTGCCATGAACATCTGGAATCTTCACAATCCTATCAGATACACACAAAGATACGACAAGCATATAAGCTAGGCTTTTTTTGTCCCTTTTATTTAAACAATATGACATGAGCAAGAGTGCTGTACTAAATGTCTTTTGTGGTATGTTGCAAAATATCTTTTCATGGATGTCATTGTTTGGGACACATAAAAGTGTCTACACTGAGGAAGTGCTGGCATCCGTTTAAATATTAATGAATTTTCTTTCTGAAAACAATCGTGTTTTGCCATGTGCAGCTCTCCTGCATGTAACTCTAACACCAGTAGTGTCCTTTTACACTGTACCAGGCTACATTTAACACGTCTGAGTGTCTGTGCGTAGGTATCTGATTTCTGCCATGAACGTGGACTCACTCTTTGTTCTTGGTGGCCACCAGCAGTCTGAGGGAGCGGCGTATACAGAAGGACTGGTTGATCATGGTCTCCACCTCAGAAAAGGGCCTCAGAAACACCAGGTCCTCATTAATGGAGTAGATCTTTCTCCCCGACTGCAGGCCTGTCATCTGGACAAAATAATAAAAAAATAAAAATAAAAAAAAGAATCCAGCTGACAAACAATCAATGCATTTAATGTGCATGAAGATGTGATAGGGAGGGAGAGAGAGCGAGAGAAAGGCCATGTACACAATACAAAAATTAGGTACACAAACTGCACATACAAAAATTAGGTTGTCAATTCACCTTAGTGGTTAATCCTGTTCTGCACACACAGAGTTCAGTAATTTACAGGAGAGACAACTGCATTCTACAATCAATTTAACTTAATTTAACACCTAAATGCATTTACAAAAATTCTATGCAGTGTGTACAGAACCAAACTGAACAACTAGCTGTCTGTGAGATGCCAGAACATTGCAATGGTTACCACGTTGTCAATCTTGCGATTTCGGGAGAGAGTCGTGTTCTGTTCACAAACAGAATGATAATATAGGGGTCGTCACTGTTGAAATTATACAGTGTATATGTGGCCAAAGAGAAAGACAGAGAGAGGAGAGAGAGACGAGAGATGAGTGATGTGTTAATGAGGATTAGAGGATTGTCAGAAGAATTGAGAGAACCTCACACCTTTAAGGCAAAAGAGCTTTATATATCTTAAAACCTTTATAGGCAGATTACTGAGTAGTTCATTTGAAGGTGTAATTAAAAATGTGTGACCAAGGAAGAAAGGAATTAACAAATTAATGAACTGCAGGAAGTAGAGTAGAGTAGAGTAGAGAAGGAATAAACTAACAAACTAATGATAGGCAGGCAGGAAGGAAGGAAGGAAGATATGAAATGAGGATGAAGAAATAAAGGAAGGAAATAAAGGAGGAAGGAAGAGAAGGAGGGAGGAGGACAGAAGGAAAGAATAAATAAATGAAAAGAAGCGAAGAGAAGAAACAAAGAACAAAGGGGGGGGGGGGGGGGCTAACACATTTGGTACACAGTGTGTTACACAGCCTAAAAGAAAGGGCAAGTTTTAAAGAAGGAGAGAGTAAAAAAGATGAAGTAAGTGTGAGGACTCTGTGGAGAATATGATGGGACATGCTTAATTGCTTCTCCCAGATCTCCAGAGAGCAGAGCTGTGAAGACAGAGGGAGTGAATGAATTAAGCAAGCGTGTCCTGGACCCGACACATGAACTCAAGACTGCAGATCTGAGCGGCCCGCGCCACAAGTGTCAGGACATACAGCACTTCTACTCATTCACTGTATTAATCACCATTACAGTCACACTCTCATCTTCTGCATCTCCTGTGAGCAGCAGTGTGACACTTTAATACGGACAAAATGTCTCGTGTCAGGTCTAACAAGCACGGTGGGGATAAAATTAGTGGTGGTTTAGATCTTAACCATAATTATCTACCAATCTTCTTCTATAAATGTCTGGCGGAGCTATATATTGCATGAACACAAATAACCCTGTGCACTGAAAATAACGCATCTGAGTTGAAGAGGTCCTCCTCCAAATGACACATAATGATCAGGGTTTATTCCCCAAAAGCAGACTTATCAGATTAGATCCACACTACATGTCCAACAAAAGACCTGGGAAACAATCATGGTTACATGCCAAAATGAGTTCTTGAGAGATCTGTCCTTCAAGAAGAGTTTAAGAAAGGTGAACACATTATTAGACAACCCCACAAACTGGATAAAAATAAATGGACATCTATCAGATTGTATTACAGTAGAGCGTGGCACAAGACAGAGATGCCGCCACTTGGTCTTTCCAGTATATATATATATATATATATATATATATATATATATATATATATATATACACATACATATACACACACACACACACATACATACATATATATATATATATACATATATATATATATATATATATATATACACATACACAGTGGAAAGACCAGTAGAGTAGAGTAGAGAAGAGAAGGAATAAACTAAACTAATGATAGGCAGGCAGGCAGGCATATATACACTCACCTAAAGGATTATTAGGAACACCATACTAATACTGTGTTTGACCCCCTTTCGCCTTCAGAACTGCCTTAATTCTACGTGGCATTGATTCAACAAGGTGCTGAAAGCATTCTTTAGAAATGTTGGCCCATATTGATAGGATAGCATCTTGCAGTTGATGGAGATTTGTGGGATGCACATCCAGGGCACGAAGCTCCCGTTCCACCACATCCCAAAGATGCTCTATTGGGTTGAGATCTGGTGACTGTGGGGGCCATTTTAGTACAGTGAACTCATTGTCATGTTCAAGAAACCAATTTGAAATGATTCGAGCTTTGTGACATGGTGCATTATCCTGCTGGAAGTAGCCATCAGAGGATGGGTACATGGTGGTCATAAAGGGATGGACATGGTCAGAAACAATGCTCAGGTAGGCCGTGGCATTTAAACGATGCCCAATTGGCACTAAGGGGCCTAAAGTGTGCCAAGAAAACATCCCCCACACCATTACACCACCACCACCAGCCTGCACAGTGGTAACAAGGCATGATGGATCCATGTTCTCATTCTGTTTACGCCAAATTCTGACTCTACCATCTGAATGTCTCAACAGAAATCGAGACTCATCAGACCAGGCAACATTTTTCCAGTCTTCAACTGTCCAATTTTGATGAGCTCGTGCAAATTGTAGCCTCTTTTTCCTATTTGTAGTGGAGATGAGTGGTACCCGGTGGGGTCTTCTGCTGTTGTAGCCCATCCGCCTCAAGGTTGTGCGTGTTGTGGCTTCACAAATGCTTTGCTGCATACCTCGGTTGTAACGAGTGGTTATTTCAGTCAAAGTTGCTCTTCTATCAGCTTGAATCAGTCGGCCCATTCTCCTCTGACCTCTAGCATCAACAAGGCATTTTCGCCCACAGGACTGCCGCATACTGGATGTTTTTCCCTTTTCACACCATTCTTTGTAAACTCTAGAAATGGTTGTGCGTGAAAATCCCAGTAACTGAGCAGATTGTGAAATACTCAGACCGGCCCGTCTGGCACCAACAACCATGCCATGCTCAAAATTGCTTAAATCACCTTTCTTTCCCATTCTGACATTCAGTTTGGAGTTCAGGAGATTGTCTTGACCAGGACGACACCCCTAAATGCATTGAAGCAACTGCCATGTGATTGGTTGATATATATATATACACTCACCTAAAGGATTATTAGGAACACCTGTTCAATTTCTCATTAATGCAATTATCTAATCAACCAATCACATGGCAGTTGCTTCAATGCATTTAGGGGTGTGGTCCTGGTCAAGACAATCTCCTGAACTCCAAACTGAATGTCAGAATGGGAAAGAAAGGTGATTTAAGCAATTTTGAGCTTGGCATGGTTGTTGGTGCCAGACGGGCCGGTCTGAGTATTTCACAATCTGCTCAGTTACTGGGATTTTCACGCACAACCATTTCTAGAGTTTACAAAGAATGGTGTGAAAAGGGAAAAACATCCAGTATGCGGCAGTCCTGTGGGCGAAAATGCCTTGTTGATGCTAGAGGTCAGAGGAGAATGGGCCGACTGATTCAAGCTGATAGAAGAGCAACTTTGACTGAAATAACCACTCGTTACAACCGAGGTATGCAGCAAAGCATTTGTGAAGCCACAACACGCACAACCTTGAGGCGGATGGGCTACAACAGCAGAAGACCCCACCGGGTACCACTCATCTCCACTACAAATAGGAAAAAGAGGCTACAATTTGCACAAGCTCACCAAAATTGGACAGTTGAAGACTGGAAAAATGTTGCCTGGTCTGATGAGTCTCGATTTCTGTTGAGACATTCAGATGGTAGAGTCAGAATTTGGCGTAAACAGAATGAGAACATGGATCCATCATGCCTTGTTACCACTGTGCAGGCTGGTGGTGGTGGTGTAATGGTGTGGGGGATGTTTTCTTGGCACACTTTAGGCCCCTTAGTGCCAATTGGGCATCGTTTAAATGCCACGGCCTACCTGAGCATTGTTTCTGACCATGTCCATCCCTTTATGACCACCATGTACCCATCCTCTGATGGCTACTTCCAGCAGGATAATGCACCATGTTACAAAGCTCGAATCATTTCAAATTGGTTTCTTGAACATGACAATGAGTTCACTGTACTAAAATGGCCCCCACAGTCACCAGATCTCAACCCAATAGAGCATCTTTGGGATGTGGTGGAACGGGAGCTTCGTGCCCTGGATGTGCATCCCACAAATCTCCATCAACTGCAAGATGCTATCCTATCAATATGGGCCAACATTTCTAAAGAATGCTTTCAGCACCTTGTTGAATCAATGCCACGTAGAATTAAGGCAGTTCTGAAGGCGAAAGGGGGTCAAACACAGTATTAGTATGGTGTTCCTAATAATCCTTTAGGTGAGTGTATATATATATATATATATATATATATATAAACCATGTAGCCTGTGAATAAGTCAAAAAGAGATAAAATGGTAACACTTTACAATAAGGTTTCATTAGTTAACTACATTAGTTAACTAATAATGAACTGCACTACTATGGCATTTATTAATCTTTGTTAATTTCAACATTTACTAATACATTATTAAAATCAAATCTTGTATTTGTTAATATTAGTTAATGCACTGTGAACTAACATGACAAACAATGAACAGCTGTATTTTTATTAACTAATGTTAACAGATTAACAGATACAGTAACAAATGTATTGCTCACGGTTAGTTCATTTGAGTTAATATATTAACTAATGTTAACAAATGAGACCTTATTATAAAGTGTTACCAATAAAATGTACACACACGAAGAACATAAAATGATTTTGCGCTGTTATGCAAGTATTTTCATAAGTAATATACATTTCGCTTCTACATTTTCATTTATGCATTTGGCTGATGCTTTCATTTAAAGCGCATTTAAGGTATACGATTTATCAGTTCATGCATTCCCTGGGAATTAAACCCATGACCTTGGCATTCAATCAAAAATTCATCTGATACCTGCATGCAGCAATGCTCAATTGAGAAGATGGTTGCTCAACCTCATACCTCTGCATGCGAGCCCCTGGTCACACTCTTCACTATGATGGCCTTGTTCTTCTCTTCGATCTCAAACCCGTAGTCGTCCTCTTCAGGATGGATCTGTACGGGGACAAGAGAGTCACTATATCATCACGACGTTCCATATTAGTAGGAAAGTAGGACGTTATTACGATAAATTTGTGATAAATTCAGCAAGTGACAGCATGGAACAGATCTTGTTACTTTCAGGACTCAAATTGTGATTTAGCAGTTTGGTGCCATGCTGATAGAGCAGCAGCGTTTGTGCAAACGTGTGAACAAGCTACACATCCTCTAGTCCAAAATCTGTTTGAGGTGTTAAGTCCGTTCTTCTAAAAATAACTAAACAATAATCTGTTCAAATGTGCCACAGTGCATGCTAATAGGTCAGCACAGGTGCTAAAGGCATTATCATGGATGAAAGTTATACTGGCTTTAGGCCATGAGGCAGGATGATCATCTCTGGAACATAACAAGGATATAATGCTCAATTTCTCCACAGCTACACATGAGATGGGCTTTTATGTGCTTTTATTATCTAAGAGCTAAAGCAGAACATGTTTACCAGCCCTGTAAATGTCTTCCTCTGTTTTATTTCTATCCATCAACCATTATTTTTTCTGAAAAACTACAGTGACATTACGTCTGAGAGGGCTGGCTGAGGAGGGTAAATCGAGAAGCTCTTAGCCTCTGAACAGAGAGGAGAGAATGCAAGATTTTCATGCATTTGATGGTCTGGAGGAGGAATCTATCAGTCTATAAGGGATGAAAGAGTAGTTTGTAAAGGTCAGGGTAATTACTGATGGATAAGGAGGGTCTTAATTGGCACAGAGGGGAAAAAAAAAAAATCAATGCACTGTTGATGGCTGTGTTTGAGTGTGTGTAGTAGCATGTGTATGTGTCTATGAATATAGGTGGGTGTGTTACTTTCAGCATAAAATTATTAGGTTTCATTTGACGTTAGTATTGTTGTTACTGAGGTCAGTGTGTTAATGATCTTAATCTGATATAGCTACACATAATTTAGAGTGGTTGAACTAAAATCCAACTTTTTACAATAAGAACAGGATCTCAGATAGAGTCTTAAGACTAAACTTACCCTATGAGTAAATCTACACTAAAAACACCTAAAGAGGCAGTCACACTAAATGTTTTGTGGTGTCACTGACTTCCATTCATACACATGCAAATTTGGGAGACCGGAAACACGAGCTCAAGTGAATCATTTTCGATTTGCATTGGAAATGTATGTTTTACATCAGCTAAATTACATAGTGGTGTGCCACAGGGTTCTATACTTGGGCCTATTTTATTTTTGTTGCACACGTGCCCTTCAGGCTCAATTTTTTGTAAATACAATATTATGTATCATCTATACGCAGACAACATTTTTTACATTTTGGATTTATTATTATTTGTTATACTTAAAAAAAAAAAAAAACGATTAAATACCTTAATAAAAACAATTAAATACCTTAATAAAAACTAAATAAAACTAAAACTAAAAACTAAAATCTAAAAAAAAGCACCCTAATTTAAAGTAGAACACATAGGCCTGGTTTCACAGACAGGGCTTAGAGCCAGGATTAGGCCTTAGTTCAATAGTTAGTCTGGGACTAGGTTTAAGCCTTGTCTGTGAAACCATGTTACAGGAAATTGGAGTAGATTGAATTATTTCTACATTTTGGATTTATTATGATTTGTTATACTTAATAAAAACTAAATAAAACTAAAAAAGCACCATAATTTAAAGTAGAACACATAGTGATGAACTATCATTTTGCTACAAAAAGATGACATGAATGGGACTCAAATGAATCAGTGAAAACAAACAAACTGATTGAACTAAATCAAAGCTACATTTGAGAGAAATGACAGGAAAGAGCCTTTAATTATTTTGATGCCCTAGTTCATATGGGCTGCAAAGGGACATACAGTATAAACAGCTACGATGCCATTTTTGGAAATGCTATTGCATTTTGAAAGTTGTTCACCTACTGTCACGCTATGGACAAATGTGATTCGGTAAGTAGCATTGCTAGTAGGTTATCCCTCAACACTGCTCTCCACAGGGGTGAAACCCCTGATGTGTGCGTGTCTTTGTATCTCACCACTAAGGATTTGGCAAGGATGTTCTCGATGAGTTTGAAGTCACTGCGAAGCTGTTTACTCTTGGAGCTCGTACCCTCAGTCTCCTCATCGGCATAGAAGCGGAAAAACTGCGAGTCATCCTTAAATTCGCTTTTCTCCAGAACTGCAAGGCAAGGGTAGAGATGAATTTAACTGAGAATAAAAAAAACAGTTTGCTACTTTTATAAACTGGTAAAATAAAACACTTGCTGATCATTATCTGCTGATGACAAAATGATTTGACACTATGAAATGGGCCAATTGCATCACCCTTCAGTTCCCGTCAAAACAACTCATGATGTCTGTGGGATTGATGTTTGGGCAAATCTGAGGTGAAGGATGAAGAAAGAGGATTTAATGGGAGGTCTGGTGTTAGCGTGAGTGCAAACAATGTGTGTGTGTGTGTTTGTGTGTGTGTATGTGTGTGTATGTGTATGTGTATGTGTATGTGTATATGTATGTGTGTGTGTGTGTGTGTGTGTGTGTGTGTGTGTGTGTGTGTGTGTGTGTGTGTGTGTGTGTGTGTGTGTGTTTTCAGGAACTTTGTAGGGACGGGCTGTTCTGTCTGTGAATTCCAAGCAAAATATTGTTGAGGATAGTTTTGGAAGTTGAGATCCGAACTGACCGCAAAACACTTCTATAACTCTGACAGGAGGCATGTGACTATGAGCATGTTTATCTTATCGGAAAATGTTCTTTTCCATTATTGTGGCTACTTCTGTTCCACCAGAGGCCCCAGATGTTGTTCCAACAACTGTTTACATCTTAAACACACTTATCTTAATCTAAATCGCTCACACTACAACCTCTGCCAGACACACTTAGAGTGTGATGTTAAAAAAACCATAAGTGTGACACACATATAAACAGTGCTGCACTTAATGCACGGATTAATGAATTTAGAAAGAAAAAAAAAGATATATATAACACCAGGCTTTTAAATTAGCATTATGCAACAGATTGTTCTAGACCTTGATTATGACCTGCTGAGCCACTATTCGAAGCCGTTGTAAAATACTGTATAAACACATACCTGTGACCTTCATTACATCAGTATTACTACACAATATATCTGTGTTTCTGTGTCTTTGAGTTGCTTGGCAATCATTCTGCTAAACATTGCTGAAGAACTAGATTGCTTGGCAGAAGAATTATTATTTTTTATCAATAAATTGTTACATTATTGTTGCTGTGTTTTTACTTTATGAAACCTTGCCAGGTATATGTAGAAACCGTTTTATAAAAGCAATAAGCCCTGTGAAGCCGTGGTTTACAGTGATTTTAGAAAAGCTTCACACGTTGCCTAACAGCACCCTTTCTCTTTCTCTCTCTTATACACAAACACTGCCATGGTTCAAAGCTTTGCCCTGGACACCACGTGTTGCAAACTGAAAAAGACAATGAAAACTGCAAAATCGGAAGTTTATTTTAAAGATGACGTGTGTAATTACTTCAATATACAGCGACAACTATAAGAAAGCCATACGTGGGCTGATTCCCCTGAAAAGTACAAACACTGTGTCTCTGTGGCATTATCAAAACATTACTCTGTTTGTTTGAACATCCCGATCAGCCCTACACAGCAACATTGCACCAACCAATGGCTTCAGTGTTCAGGAAATCTAGGTTAAAAATCTTTACTTTTTGCAAATTACAGTTGGTGCCACTAGAGAGACAGAACCACCGACTTCAACTACCAGAGAAATTCATAAATCATAAGAGTTTTTGAAGAGCGGATTTATTTTTCATATAAAATGTGGGCAAATAAAAGCATTTTAGGACACATTATACGGTATAACTGTCTATAGTGTTTAGACGGTGCAGTTCTTGCGAATCTGCTAATACTGCAACGTGTACATAAAGACTGACCGTGGTGCATGAAACCAGCATTACAGAGTCCAACACCAAGGGTCACCGCATCTTCACGGCTTGTGCTGTCACCCTGCAGAAGGAAACCCATGAACAAAGTGACAAAACAATCAAGATGGTGAGCCATGTTAGATGACTTGTGTCTGGAATGAAATGACACAATCGAGCAACTGTGAATATTAGACTTTAAAAAATTAGAGCAGAAATAGGATATAAATTGTGTACAGAAACCCAAAAAGAATGAACTGAAAAAAAAAAAGTGTTTGTTATGTTTATGTAATAAAGTGGTGTGTTTCTGTGTGTCTGTGTGTCTGTGTGTGTGTGTGTGTGTGTGTGTAATCTCACATTACCTGTGACAAAAGCCAGTCCACCAGTTTGCTAGCTGGTATGACAGATTTGAAGGTTTTCAGATGATGATCTCTGTCTCTGTATATAAAGAAGATTTTAAATTGAAAATGTTCACAACTGTCCACATGTAACATCTGACAGTGTGGTTGGCATGCAACACGTCGAATCATATATACACACACATACATTTGTGATAAAACCATAGGATAAACCCAGATCAGACCTTTGATTTCTAATATATTTGATATAATGACAATGGAAATGTCTCTGATTATCACAATTCAATCATTGTGTTAAAGCAATTATTTATTGATTAAGTGACAAAGGTTACAGGTTTAATCCCTGCTAACAGAGACAAATGATCTGGAAATATCTTCTAGCAAATGAGATCTACTATTACCACTAAGTCCCAAGACCCCAGACTGCTTCAGGGTGGTCGGTCCTAGCAATTAGTCTAGTGTAATTAGTGACCTGGACTGTGAGTCACTTAAAAAGATCTGCTAAAGGGCAAGTAACCAACATGTTATGTGTTAATTTTTTGATCTGAGATCAGAGTTGGTCCCAACTGCAGTTCAATGGCCCCTCCTTACTCTTTATGTGAGACATCAAAGGTGATTGGTGACAGAAAAACAATACGACTCTGCAATCCTCACACACACACATATACACACACAGACAATGTGTGCAGCTGGTCAAGGTGAATCCATGAAAGACAAACAAACACATCTCACCATCATGTAAGACAGCTGAAATTAAGACACTGAAATTAAATTGAATAAACTTATTTATTAAAAACTGTGTATTTATTTATTTATCAAAATATGGTTAAATTAAATTGGAATCGAATAAATTGCATACATTGGATTTAATTATAAAAAAGATAATAAACTGTAATTGCTGTTGTCCATGTGCAAGAAAAGGGTGTTAGCAAAACATATAGTCTGAAACTTGAATACAATTCATGTTAATGCTTTAATGACAGTGAGAATTAAGTAATGGTGTTGTCTGTTGAGTGTAAAGTATGCCAGAGAACATGTGTCACTTACTTAATAACAGGTGTGAAGAGACTGTGGAGACGACAGTAAAGTCTCACTCCCTGTCGGACACACAAACTCATTTAAAACAATTGCACCGACAGCTGCATCTCTATGTATTTCATTTACTGTTGTGCTGTTGGAATCACTTCTTGATTGATTTGTTGACAATTGTTAAGTGGACCATTTTGTAGTCTAGATTTATCGAGATGTATCATATGCACCTGTTGACTTCAATCTGTAAACTGACAGGTTTCAACTGACCCAAACTTAGTGAGCCCCCTAGGAATGGAACCTCATAATTGACTGATTTGAATCGCTCTACATAGGCACAAACAGCATATAAGAGACTTGACTCACAATTCGTTTGAATAGAGCTTGATGTTAGCATGTTGCTAAGCTAATGTCACAATGTAATATTCTAAGGAGGATAAAAAAATACATAGCACACACACAAATTGGGTAGAATACAGCATTTTTAATCTTAAATTTATTAAATGTTTTCCACCATCTGAGCTCATCACAAAAAAATTATGTTTATAGGATACATAAAATGAGGTAAATATTGTTTTTAGCCAGTATTCTGAAGGAAATACCTTTGAGATGATGTCCTCCATTTCACTCCTGGCTTTATAAGTGCCGTCATCGTAACGGAAGCGATACAACACCTGCTCGTTCTTGAACTGGTGCTTATCTGACACTATGGTAAAAAACACACACAGACACGCATTTAAATGATGGTTATGTCATGCTTAAACGCTGAACTTTACCTCTAACATAACAAAACTGAGCTGGAACTGAGCTTGTGGTGTATTTGTTTCTCTCACTTTGCTGCTCATGGTCTCAAGCTGATAAACATGTATGTGGAGGTCTGTGATGAATCGAAGTGAGTGAGGGCCATCGCTACACAAAAGCCTGTTTGACCTCTCCTTGAATGCTGCCACCATATTATTGATTGACTGCCTGAGCCCTTATACTTGGATTTATCACTCCAATCCCTTCTGGTGTTTGTCAGTTTTCACTGTCACAATCCCCTGGCTGTAATGTAGAGGTATGATGCTCCCCAAATCTCAAACACTGCACCTCATGAATTATTCAGAAGAATTTTCTCTACCAGCATTTCATGTCATGTTACTATCCAGACTGACGATCATCTGCAGGAGATCTCAGTAAGTGCTGGCCAACAAGAGATACGTGCCAGATTTGTAAAGTGTAAATCTGTCAAATAGTGTTTTTCAATAGTCCAACATTTGTATAAACAATTAATGGATTGTGGTTAATTTGCCAAGACTGTATCAAAAATGGACAACAGCTGAATTTTGGTGATGAAACCAAGAAATACACAAAAACATGTTGATGAAATATATGGGGGTGAATGAGGTTAAAAGAGGAAAAGACAGACACAAAAAGAAAACACTAAGAGAAAGAATAACAGATTTGTATGAAGTAATGAAACTTACAAATGTACTTTTTGAGTTACCATGGTACAGTGATGGGTCACAAGGGTTGACTACTCCATTTAATCTAGTTTATTTTTGTAAAAGTTTGATATTTTTAGCTTAATTATTTAGGGCGTCCAGTATTAGTCAACAAGCTGTTAATGCAACCAACCAACTGGTCAATTTTGGAAATGTGCGTTTTGCACCTCCCAGGATCAAATGATATTACCATGGTATTTACTATAGTATTATACTCACATAGTACCTTAAAATACTTCAAAATAATAAATCAAGGTAATACCATAGTTCTTTTAAGGGAGAACGTTCTCTTACCATGATGGATGATGCCGTTCTCCAGTAGCGCTTGACCCAGGTTGATTCCCTCCTCAGCCTTACTGATCTCTCCACTCTCCAAGAGCCATGAGACAAATTCACTGAGGACACACAGAAACAACAGTTGTATCAGTCTGCACATAACACAACACTCCACACATGCTAAAGAAGGGATTTATGAGCCACTAGTCAAAGGTACTTGGGAACTTGGATTCACTCAATCCTTCAGAGTGACTGGTCAAGACTGGTAAAAAGTTCACCAAGGACACAAATCAAGATGATATCAAGCTGCATTCCACTCTCTTAAGGTCTTAAAAGATCCAACACCAAAACACATATTGCTTTAGTTTTGGAAAAAAGGCTCCAAGAAGCTTAAAAATGCAATATTTTGGAAAAATACAAAAAAAAAAATATCAGACCTAAACAATTATATACTGTATACAGGAGCCTTTTTTCAAAACTAATCAAATTATATGATTTAAAAAAAATATATATATATATTTTTTGTTTTAGTTTTTTTTTAAATCTAATATAATTTGTTTACATATATAGAGCATAGTTTGGTGTCAGTAAGTTTTTTTTTTTTTTTTTAAAGAAATTAACATTTTTACCATGCGTTAAATTGATCCTAAGTTACAGTAAATATATTTATAATGTTATTTAAAATATGCTGTTCTTTTGAACTTTCTATTCATCAAAGAGTCCTGAAAACAACACATCATTGTTTCCACAAAAATATTAAACAGCACAGTTTTCAACATAGACAATGAGAACAAATGTTTCTTATTCATTTCTTAATAAGAACCAAATCAGAATATTAAGAATGATTTCTGAAGGATCACAAGAATCACAATGAAGACTGGAATAATGGCTCCTCAAAATGAATCTGTGCCATCATAATATTTCACAATATTACTGTTTTTACTGTATTTTTATCTAATAACATATGCATATATACACACATATACATACATGCATACACACACATAGTTAGCTACAACATGACATTAGCTAGTCTACTGCCAAATGAAAATGTCAAGAACTGTAATTACATTATTAACTGCTTCTGATGAGGGCAGGGGAGGAATTTTTAGCAATTGCATGTCTGAGGTGGTTTAGTGGCGACTCTAATGTTGTGTGTGATTGTATGTGTGACTTCATGCCTGAAATGTGCATGACTGCTGCGTGAGAAACTGTGAATCCCATTAGATTCAGGGACAGAAATAAGCAATGTGTAAACAGTTATGACGCCTTAAAGGGAATGTGAGAAGGGTGTGTGTGTGCCCTTGAAATGTTGAACGACAGCAGCGCGGGGAGAGGGGTCGGATGAAAGTATGGGTTAACAGATGGAGCAGAAGGAGAAGAGAAGACGCGGGTGCCAAAGGCACCCCACATTCACCCAGTACAGTAAGACGACTAGATTCTCCATTCATGTCTCACCTGACTACACAACTGCTCTGCCCTCTACATCTCCTTCAAATCAGCTGACAACACGCACAACTTAATGAACTCTTTCAAAATACTTAACCATGATAAATCATTACCTTTCACTGTCAAAAACTTGACAGGGATACAGATTACTAGATAATACCACTGACGTAGGCCAACCTGGAAGTTTTACATCACCCTGGTTCCCTTGACAGAAACCAAATTGGATTTTTTCATTGCCTTTTGGATTATTGCAGAAAATAAGGTCTTTGACTAACGAAAGTGTATGATTCTTACACTTTTAGTACATCATGATAATCTTCACAAATTAACACAACCTAAAAACCACCTTTTTCAAGACAAGTAAAAGCTTTTTTTTTTTTTAAATCACGAGTGGGATATAACCGCTGTATTTTATGTTGTAGAATAAAACGGGAAAATTCTCTTTTCCGTGTTTTAGGCACTCTATTGTCCCCATCATAAAATGTGGAGAAAATTAGCACAGTTATGAATAATAGATTATGTGGATTCTGTGTTTTGGTGGTAAATGTCAACTTCCTGAAACAAGTGCACATTAAATTAAGACTTTTGTACAAAAATTAACATGCTAATGCCCAAGTTTTGTCACAGCTAGAATTTACATTCAGAAACTATAGGTCAATTAATTGTGGTCTTCTGGGCCACACATAAATCCGTAAAACAATTTGACTAAGTAAAGACTTTTTGATAATGTTTTATCTCGAGGGAGTTTAGATGGTTCACAGCAAATCTTATGCAAATCGGACAAAGATTTAGTTTAAAATTAGCCTAGAATTAGTTTGAAAGGTTTTTCAATAAATTCAACATGAAGAGGACTGCAGGTCATACGGTTCCAGAGTTATTAGCAAAAATATATGTGTACATCTGAGCAGTTGCCATTGTGTCAAGTTTGTGTTTTTTGCAATTACAATCTCCAACACAAAGTTGAACAGAAAAATAATGCTACCACAAAAGAGGAGAATATGAACAAATACAAAAAGGTTCTAGCTGCCGCTTTGACCACTAAAAAAAAAAAAGATGACAATGTTTATGTCAATAAAAGGATAGCAATCACATAATCAAGCCTTTCACACAAAATACAAACAATACATGTTTATGATGTGGCTATGTGAAGATCTTACAGACTACTTCCAACGCCTTTATGTGCAGCTCTGCAGAGGAAGTTCACAGAGGAGAGGGCAGTCAGGCCCATGAAAGAGAGCAGTGAAATGAAACAGACAGAGAGTCTGCTGTGATTACATAAGTCTCTAATTCAGATTGGCAGGAAAGGGAAGGGGTGGAGGTGGGCGTCCCTGGGGTGAATTAATTAGTGTTTATGTAACTCATTAATATTCTCCACAGCTAACGCACACAGAGCTCTCTCACATGCCGTAGATGTGTGTGAGAATTTTCTTACGCCTGTATCGATATCTGTCCGATTATGCATGTACTGTATGTGTGAGTGAGACAGAGAAGGATATAATGAGATATGCTTATGGGAATAATATATTAAATACCAGCTCAACAACCACAGAAAATAATTTTGACTTGTCCCTCAGCAACAAATAAATAAATGTATGTTTACAAAAATGTACTTACAAAGTCCAGAAATGCATAAAATCAGGTATAAAATCAGAATTGTGAATCTTGCATTTCTGTAAAAGTATCCTTGCAAGTATTATCCAAAAATGACAGGATTTATCATGGACATATGGTCACAACATGAGTTGAATAATTGGATAACATGGACAAGGATAGCAAGTGATTTTATCATACCAGTCTAATAAATGCAACTTGTTTTTGCAAACTGGTGAAAGAGTCAAAATGATTTTCTGTGAATATTGAAAGCAGATGCTTTCAATAGAGCTTAAGTTGTAAATAACCAGAAACATTTCTATAATGCTTTGGCTATTTAAAGCTTTTTTCCGTGCCAATAAAGCTTGAATCTTTAGGACATTGTTGTAAGTTTAAATGAATAAATAAAATCTCTCTACAAAGCATTTGCAGTACTTCAGAACTTGTGATGTTGTAAGTATCAAAATCTCACCATATTTTAAAGTAAATTCTTCAAAATAAATTCTTCAAAATAAAAAGAAACAGCCAGAGATGAGAGAAAGAGCCAGAGTCTGAGCAGTAGCAGAGCGTTTGTCCACATTAACAGCTGAACTGCTCGGCTGTTCTTGGAAGGAGTGGGATTGTGTTCTATTCTGAGAAGGATGCGCAAGCCAGCGAACAACAGAGCCAATCACAGCTGCTTTCACCTGGACCACCGAGGCTGTAACGCATGAATAATTGTGTTCTGAGAGAGCTGTGCAAAATTTATCCAGTCAGGTGTTGACAGGAGAACAACAGCACAGCTGAGGCTGTGAGGCCAGCAACAGTTCGCTTTTTAAGCCACTTCAGCAGAAGTGCTACTTCAGATGTATTTCAACAACAGTCAAGCTAGCCTTTAAAAAAAAAAAAAAAAAAAAAAGCTACTTTACAAGATACTGACATAAAGCAGATAACTACATTGAAGCCATTTAATGAGGACAATCATTTAAAATATACAAATGCACAACATCACATGAAGCACTGCTGTTTGTAATCAGCAGTAATTAATCAGACACAAAAAAAAAACTATGAGTCATACCATATGCAACTTCAACAGATAATTTTAAACTAAATAAAACTAGGAAAACTTTCCAATGTTTATAACTGAGTTGGAAAAATGGAACAGCAGCATTTAAAGGGATAGTTCACCCAAAAATGAAAATTAGCCCATGATTTACTCGCCCTCAAGCCATCCTAGGTGTATATGACATTCTTCTTTCAGATGAATACAGTCAGAGTTATATTAAAAATGTCCTGGCTAATCCAAGCATTATAATGGCAGTAAATGGCAGGCCAAAATTTGAAGCCCAAAAAAGTGCATCCATCCATTATAAAAGGATAATGGATGGATGTATAATAATGGATGGATGTACTTTTTTAGGCTTCAAATTTTGGGCTGCCATTCACTGCCATTATAAAGCTTGGATTAGCCAGATTATTTATTAATATAACTCCAACTGTATTTGTCTGAAAGAAGAAATGTCATATACACCTAGGATGGCTTGAGGGTAAGTAAATTATGGGATAATTTTCATTTTTGGGTGAACTATCCCTTTAAAATAACTTAAAATACCTTATATAATACCTGGTTTAATGAATTATTGAGATTAAAAATTATTCCGCTATTACATTGAATCCTTCCTTCTTTTTTGTAGGTAAATGCCACTTTTTCTCCAATTGAAAATTCACTAAAAAGAACTTCCCAACTATGAAAGAGGACAGTTTAGGAGAGTGTGTTGGATTATTTCCATTTTTTCGATATAGCATTTTGTTGTGCAATATTGTTACTCCCTGGCTAAAGCAGCTTGTGACTGTAAAAGCTAAACTATTTTAGCACCTGAGCTACTGAAAAATGTAGTTAAGTTAGCAGCATCGCTACTTTGAGTTACTTATTCTCAACACTGCTCAGCAGCAAGGCCCTGCAGATTTATGAACCACTTTAGCTAAGATGAGGCTCATATCTGAATTTTTGCGGCCTTTTAAACTAGATTGCATCAATATAATCAGACCACACTTTAAATGGACCACATGAGAGTGTTTTCACTCCCTTATCTACTAGTGCAGTGCAAAAAGAGAATTTTAATTGGTGTGAGGAATCTCTCCTCTCAACTCCCAAACACACACACACACTGTATTTGGAAGTTTAATGGCGTACATAGCACTCATTGTTCATTCATGGTGTTGAAAGACTGGGTGAGCGAGCGACAGAAAGAAAGAGAGAGCGAAAAATGAAGAGAGATACACAGAGAAAAAGAGAGAGAGACTGAATGCAGATTTCTCTCTAATGAAGGTTTTTTTTGCTGGGAATGTCTGTGTCCAATGGGGTGCTTGGCAGTGAGCTTGGGAAAGCATTTACAAGCTCTAAGTAAGTGTGTATGTGTGTGCGTATGCATTTTCATTCATACAGGGGCCTCTTGGATTAGGATGACTTGCAAGATATTCAGGAGACAGTCAGATGGTGTAAAAGCAGCCGAGGGAAGGTGTCACACTCAGAGCGGACTGAGCCAATCACCGGCATGGGAACTGACTGGTCAATAAGGTGAACCCATTAGTTTGGACAAGAATCTCTAAAACACATTACATAATGCACAAAACTTACTTTCCCAAGAAGCATTTAGGTACATTGGTGAGTTTCCTGCGTCGATCTTTGATGAGGTGGCGGCTCTTGGTCATCATCATATGGTACAACTTCTCTCCCTTCTCAGCGATCATGACGTAGGCATCACGCTCCATCCCGAGCTTCAAACCTGCCAACCAATGAGATAAAAGAGTCAAGAACCCCTAATAAAACCAGAAAAATCAACATTTTTTTTTAAGAATCAAACAATTTAAATTAAGTTTAAAAAAATGTTTTGAGATTAAAATTTATTTTTACATATTTTAACAATAACATTTGTGACCCGTGCTGGCAAAATGAGTCGCACTGCGCAAATTTTCAAAAATGGGTTTTCTTCACATTCTCTATTTTAAAAAAAAAAAAAAAAAAAAAAAAAACATTTTTAATGAATTTAATGAATTGGACAAAAAAAATGACTGAGCTACACCTGTTTGAAGTCGATAAATTAAGCAAAGTCAATTTTTAAAGTTTTCTGAACGTTCCAAAACAAAATCACCTAGCAACCATGCCTTAAAATATCTGGTTATAACACCAAATTTGGCACACACCAAAATATCAAAACCAAATATCTATAAGAAAAATATACATAACTTTTTTTTTCCATGATAGCACAATTGTTTGATTAACAATGAACCAAAAATTGATGCACCTCTTGATGGAAATAAATGTTATGATGCTATTTCCACCAAGAGGTGCATCAATTTTTGGTCAAGATCTTGTATTGACAATGCAAGAGTCCAGCACTCTGTAAAGTCTCCTCCATCACATCCCAAAGACTTTCAATGAATTTAAGGTCTGGGCTCAGAGGTGCCAATTCATGTGTGAAAATGATTCTTCATGCTCCCTCACAACCATTCTTTCACAGACTGAGCCTGATGAATCTCGACATTGTCATCCTGGAATATGGCCATGATGCGTCTTCCTACATGGTTGTTTAAGAAATGAAAAGCTACACACTCCATCAATTAGGATTAGAAGAACTGTTGCCAAACATATAACATGCTAGAAACATCATAACCACTGCAATAATGATCCAATCATTGACTCTTAAGAATTTGCCTATTTAAATCCAAACAGCAACTTTAATTTAAGACAACAGATATTTTGAAGTACTGTAATTCTGTGTATGTGTGTATATCGGGATCGCATGCTGTGAAAGGCGTCTTGGTATGCACGCATCGGATCGGTCAATCAGCGCGAGTAAGATCGTTTTTCATGGACAAAGGAAAGGTACTCCTCCCAGAAAACGTACAAATAAAAGATACTTTTAGATGTTTAATTGCTATTTGGAGCATTGGGATCGCTAGACGAAAATCGACATTTTTCACTTGTTTTGCCTGTAGCTTGAAATTATCTTGTGCGCATTCTGACTCCTTTTGCCAGCACGGGTCACATTTATAGATAATAATGTATATAATACTAATAATAAATAATAATGTAAAATGTATTTATACAAATAAAAAATAAAAAACATTTAGGAGCAATAAAATCAATGGGCCTCATTTATGAAACTGTTTAATTGTATAACTGTATTTTTTTTGTGCAAAATCATTCTAAAAGTAAATTAATAATTCAATAAATTAATAAAAAATAAGAATGGATTTATATAATATTTATAAAAATATTTCATGAATGAATTACATTTTTTTCCCCTAGGTCAACTGCACCTGTAACCCAAGTCAGATGTGCACAAATTTTCATAAAAAGATTTTTAAAATGTGACATTTTCTAAATGTGTGCATATAGATCTTATTTGACATAAGAGGTCTTGAAAAAAAAACATTTTAATAGCAAATTCCCTGATATTAAAGATGAGGGAGGAACTAGACTTTTATACTGTTCTACTGTAGAATTATTTAGTATTATTTACGAAGTAGTATTATTTGCTAGCGGTTCCTCTAAATCAGTGTGGGTGTTGCTCTGTCAGTTAATGTTTAGGTGAGACTGAAAGGAAACACTGGTTTAACTGATTTTATTATATGGTTTGTGTGTTCACACGTGCACATGCATTCTGCTATTGAGGTATTTTGTTGGGCGGAGAGCCGGCTCACAAAATAGGCATCAGCATTCGACATACAAGCCACATGCTATACACAAAATAAAATAAATGGTGTTAAACTGCAACATGAACTGAGTGAGATAAAAGAAATGGCTACCACACATTACTTAGGGCAGGTCACACTAAACATGATGTGGTTAATAAGGTGAGAACAGATGCAGCTATAGATGCAGAGAAAGACCTCTACCAGAGAGTTTGCAGTTTCCTGAAAAGACCTGAAAAGAACAACACAGCATGCAAAAGACTGTGCAATAGTGCAGTGCAGCTCGGCCACCAGTGAAAACAGCCTTGTTTATATTAGCAGAGCAGCCAGCGTCAAGCTACAACGGAAACAGGAGCTTGACACAAAGTAGGTTGCCTAAAAAAAGCACTTCGTCAGTCATCCGAGGTTTTTTGTTCGTTGCCTAATGCAAAGAAAACCTAAAACATTCAGGTTTTTACTATACATTCAAACAAAAGGTGATGTTAAAGAGAGTATCAATGGGATTGCAGCTGATGGAAGAGGTGGGGCATGCTCAGATGTGGCGGCAGCTGGCATGGCTCTCATTCAGAGCTCTTTACTGTGTCTGAGACCCCAGAGAGAGGGAAGCCACCGGCAGCTGCAGCTCTCGCTCACAAAGAATTTTTTGAGGAGGTGTTCGTGGCAGCTGTACGAGGCTCCAGTTCAATCAAGTCTCAGCAAAGAGGCAACACATCATTAAAAATGGCTCCTCAAAAATCACCCTACTGAAGCGTAATTTCCACCTTGGCATCTGAAAGTCTGATGCTGAATGGCAATTTTAGAAATGAACAAACCTTCATTTCAAACCCCAAATGTACCTGTTTTTTCCATCATTTTGAACTGCCGATTTCAATCAGTGCACACTAACATGAAATGGATGCATGTAAGCATAACATCTTAGAATATTCACTTGCTTTTTGAGCTAAAAATTGTAAATGAATTTGCATAAATTAAACAATTTATTTAAAATGTAATTTTTTATTATTTCAAATGATTAATAATTATAAAATTATTAAATTAAATTATTATTTGAAGATATCTTTTGCTTTATTGAGTATGTAAGTATGTTCAACAGAACCGTGCAGTTGAAATGCATTATTCAAGTTTGGTACCTGAGATATTTTTCTGGTCTTAGAATCCAAATGACCAGAATTTCTAAATCGGATGCACGTCAAACCAAGTATTAATCGAAATGCGTAATTTAATGACATCTTTGAGTTGTATAGAGAAACGAGGGGGCGCTCGGACGGTCAGAGAGGTGTGACTGATGTGGCACCTGTTGGAATGGGCTCCAATTTCAAACGTTGGAAAACTGATACGCTTCATAAAACTTCTGCTTTCATCTGGCATCGCAGCATAAAGTGACGTCTCGCTCTACCGCCAACTCGCACCACATTATAATACTTTGGCTGAGGACTTTGCCGTGGACACTGGTAAGCTGATCCTACAGACTAAAACTTCACGCTGAAACACAAGAGCCGTGATAAGAATGGGCTCTGTGGTATATTTGAGGTTTTACTGCTATGATCATGTGACCTAACAATCAGAACAACTCTGTAGTAAAACACATCACACAAGCATCAAAAGAAGAGACAACAAGAACAGGTGTCCAGCAGTGGACAGGTGTTCCATATCGCAACAGAACAAAAGAAAAAATCCACATAAAAACATACTAGGTACGACAAATTGCAGGATGCTAAAATACAAAGCACAGTGGAAATGGGTTCATTCTTATTCATCATATTTGACAATGATTTATTCTTTATAATAACAAATTATTCTATACTTAATTATTCTATACTAAATAATAATCAATAATTATTATTTAATAATTATAATTATTCTTTACTAAGAATAATTATTCTTTACTAAACATTGTGACTAGTACTGGCAATTAATTAATTCTTTTGCAAATAATTTCAAATTTTCAGAATAATTTCAAATCATTTTCAAAATTATTTTATAATAATTTCAAATTAATGTAATGTTTTAATTATAACATTATTATGTACACAATAAATATTTACCAAATTAACAATTAACAGTTAAATTGACAGCTGCAGTTGCATTATGTATCCTAAATTTGGTAATGATTTATTTTTTTTATTTAATTTTGAGTGATAATTGTATAAAAAATAAACTGAAAAAAGAAATGCTACTAGGGAACAATTTAAAGGGATAGTTCACCCAATAATGAATATTCTGTCATCATTTATTTCTGCTGAACAGAAAAGTTGATGGAAAAAGTATGGGAAAAAAAAATGCTATGGAAGTCAATGGGGTCCAACCACACAAAAAAGTGCACATTGCATTTTCAGAATATTTCACATTTAACTGGTGTTATTTCAGGATTTTATGTTGCATACTCTACAATGACAAACCAGAGAAAATCTACTCACTCTCTCTCTGTTCACGCTCCTTTAAAATGGCGTCTAGCCATTTCTGCTTGTCTTCAGCGTTCTTGGCCATGCACACAAACCACTTGTTTTTGGCTGTGTTGTGAATCTTCCAGCCATTGGTCACTGTGTAGTTGTTACTGTGATAGTCCGCTAGAAACACAATGAAAAACATGGAACATGAAAAACAACAAAACAGGTTGAACAATATTCATAAGCACTAATAACATGAGCAAACTAACTGAAAACTAAATCACACAAACATTATATACAACGCAACTATTATGTGCATACAAAGAAGTACATTCATTTGTTAAAAGCTGTTCACTGAGATCTAAATAAACCAGATCATATATCAAAATCATTTACGCCTTCAAATTAACCTTAAAAAAATGTGGAGGTTTCATTTTGTCAGCCTATTACCAAGGTTAAAAAGTTTCCCTCTACCATTACTAAATGAGTTACTGACCCAAACACAAATGCTGACACAGATAATCAGATTTTCTTCAACAATCTAGAAGCATTAATAATGTAAAAAGGTTAAACTAACCCATTAGAGTGAGGAATCGTTAAAGATGCACTTCAGCATCTCTCCCACCATTAAACCAAATCCTGACAGAGTATGTCATAGAGTACATAGTCCAATTTTAACCCAGATTTGACAGCAGGTGAATTATATGGAGAAATGAATGAGGTATGGAATAGGTAATGAGCAGTGGTTAATGCTGAGGTAGTATAAATAGATTTCAGAGCACTGAGAGGATTTGACAAAGGCTTTTAGCTCATATAAAACTGCAGAGAATTTATGAGTAATCGTATTTGGCACATAAGTCTGGCTCTGTAATAAACACCACCTAAGCATTATCTGATTGTTTTCCAATTAAAACAATAGCTCAGTCAAAACAACCAGATCAAATTGCCATGCTTTAATGTGAGAGCGATGAAGAAACATGGAGTAATGTGAAAATACGGAGCGGGATGTGTCCCAAGGTTGCCGCAAATGATGTGCCATTTTATAATGGTTTCAAATGTGAGTTCTAACAGTTACATAATGTGGTGCTGCTTTTGAACTTATTTTGGAATTCTTTTATTGTCATTCATTTGTTATAAATAATCTTTTTTTGGTTTATATCAATCAAGTTTCATAAAAAAAAAAAAAAATTTGTAAAATATCTAATATGGATTATCCAAAAATAATATTTAATATTCATTCATTATTTTCCTGCCGCTTTTCCAAGACTGGGTTGCGAACATTTAATATTTTATTTTATGTATGCATGTATGAATGAATGAATGAATGAATGAATGAATGAATGAATGAATGTATGTATGAATGAATGTATGAATGAATGTATGTATGTATGTATGTATGCAAGTATGCATGTACGTATTTATGTATTGTATGTATGTACTTTATTTCATTTTTTGCTGGAAATTCACATAAATTGTATATAAAATGTAAAAAATACATTTATAAAATATGCATTTATTTTTAAATTTTACATACAATTTTTATGTGAATTTCCAGCAAAAATATTGACTGGGATATAAAATTACTCATAGCGTAATATAAGATTTTAGTCATAACACACCCACCACTTCCGATCAGTATTCATCACTACACTGCCTTGAAATATCCCTTGAAACATCACTATAAACATAAAACTGCAACAATTAGGATAAATATCTGAATTTTAAACCCATTATCGTCAATCTTCACCCACAACATTCTAGTCGTTTTATCTGTAACCTTATCCAATATGGCAAAACACATGAGCTAAATGATACATTCACACAGATGTGGAGCATCATGTGACACAAGCCCTGATAAACATGACACTGAGAGGACTGAAACACAAAACACGTCTCACATTGGCTGTATCAACTGATGGCACGTGTGGTTTAGGCTGGTACTGTATCAACCCTACGGCTTGTTTTTCAGAAAGGATGTTTTTCTTTGTGGCTCAGAAAGAAGGAGAGAGAAGTTGCACTTCCACCCTGCTACTTAAGGTGTGGTGAAAGACTACGAGCAAAAGGTGAGAAGAGCAGCCGTTACTTCCCCTGAGAGTTGAATTTCATGCTCAGCCTGACAGCTGAACGGCACCTTTGGCAAGGGCCCCTCGGCGGTCAGCTCAGCAGAGGTGCTAAATGCGAAGTGCCCAATTCTAAGAAGCTCTGCGTGATCTTATCTTTAGGCCACAGTGGCAATAATTTCTACTGCATAAGCTGAAGTTCCCTTTAAGTGGTTTTGTTTGTTGCTTGTGATGTTCATAAGCATCACATGGTGATCAGATGGAACAAACAAGGATATTACACAGGAAACTCCCTAACACATCCCATGAAAAAGTTGCTTTGTATAGTAGTGTTCAAAAGTTTAGGGTGAGTAAGAATTTTTTTTTTTTTTTTTTTGACAAATGAATACTATTATTTAACAAGGATGCAATAAATTAATCAAACGTGACAGTAAAGACTTACATTGCTACAAAAGATTTTGAACTTGCTATTCAGTATCATGGTTTCCACAAAAATATCAGGCAGCATGACTGTTTTCATCATTGATAATTATAATAAATGTTTCTTGAGCACCAAATCAGCATATTAGAATTATTTCTGAAGGATCATGTGACACTGAAGACTGGAGTAATGATGCTGAAAATTCAGCTTTGCCTTTACATGAATAAATTACATTAAAAAAAACAAATAAAATAAAAAATAAAATATAATATATATATATATACACACACATACACACACTCACCTAAAGGATTATTAGGAACACCATACTAATACTGTGTTTGACCCCCTTTCGCCTTCAGAACTGCCTTAATTCTACGTGGCATTGATTCAACAAGGTGCTGAAAGCATTCTTTAGAAATGTTGGCCCATATTGATAGGATAGCATCTTGCAGTTGATGGAGATTTGTGGGATGCACATCCAGGGCACGAAGCTCCCGTTCCACCACATCCCAAAGATGCTCTATTGGGTTGAGATCTGGTGACTGTGGGGGCCATTTTAGTACAGTGAACTCATTGTCATGTTCAAGAAACCAATTTGAAATGATTCGAGCTTTGTGACATGGTGCATTATCCTGCTGGAAGTAGCCATCAGAGGATGGGTACATGGTGGTCATAAAGGGATGGACATGGTCAGAAACAATGCTCAGGTAGGCCGTGGCATTTAAACGATGCCCAATTGGCACTAAGGGGCCTAAAGTGTGCCAAGAAAACATCCCCCACACCATTACACCACCACCACCAGCCTGCACAGTGGTAACAAGGCATGGATCCATGTTCTCATTCTGTTTACGCCAAATTCTGACTCTACCATCTGAATGTCTCAACAGAAATCGAGACTCATCAGACCAGGCAACATTTTTCCAGTCTTCAACTGTCCAATTTTGGTGAGCTTGTGCAAACTGTAGCCTCTTTTTCCTATTTGTAGTGGAGATGAGTGGTACCCGGTGGGGTCTTCTGCTGTTGTAGCCCATCCGCCTCAAGGTTGTGCGTGTTGTGGCTTCACAAATGCTTTGCTGCATACCTCGGTTGTAACGAGTGGTTATTTCAGTCAAAGTTGCTCTTCTATCAGCTTAAATCAGTCGGCCCATTCTCCTCTGACCTCTAGCATCAACAAGGCATTTTCGCCCACAGGACTGCCGCATACTGGATGTTTTTCCCTTTTCACACCATTCTTTGTAAACTCTAGAAATGGTTGTGCGTGAAAATCCCAGTAACTGAGCAGATTGTGAAATACTCAGACCGGCCCGTCTGGCACCAACAACCATGCCACGCTCAAAATCTGACTCTACCATCTGAATGTCTCAACAGAAATCGAGACTCATCAGACCAGGCAACATTTTTCCAGTCTTCAACTGTCCAATTTTGGTGAACTTGTGCAAACTGTAGCCTCTTTTTCCTATTTGTAGTGGAGATGAGTGGTACCCGGTGGGGTCTTCTGCTGTTGTAGCCCATCCGCCTCAAGGTTGTGCGTGTTGTGGCTTCACAAATGCTTTGCTGCATACCTCGGTTGTAACGAGTGGTTATTTCAGTCAAAGTTGCTCTTCTATCAGCTTAAATCAGTCGGCCCATTCTCCTCTGACCTCTAGCATCAACAAGGCATTTTCGCCCACAGGACTGGCGCATACTGGATGTTTTTCCCTTTTCACACCATTCTTTGAAAACTCTAGAAATGGTTGTGCGTGAAAATCTTTAGGCCCCTTAGTGCCAATTGGGCATCGTTTAAATGCCACGGCCTACCTGAGCATTGTTTCTGACCATGTCCATCCCTTTATGACCACCATGTACCCATCCTCTGATGGCTACTTCCAGCAGGATAATGCACCATGTCACAAAGCTCGAATCATTTCAAATTGGTTTCTTGAACATGACAATGAGTTCACTGTACTAAAATGGCCCCCACAGTCACCAGATCTCAACCCAATAGAGCATCTTTGGGATGTGGTGGAACGGGAGCTTCGTGCCCTGGATGTGCATCCCACAAATCTCCATCAACTGCAAGATGCTATCCTATCAATATGGGCCAACATTTCTAAAGAATGCTTTCAGCACCTTGTTGAATCAATGCCACGTAGAATTAAGGCAGTTCTGAAGGCGAAAGGGGGTCAAACACAGTATTAGTATGGTGTTCCTAATAATCCTTTAGGTGAGTGTATATATAAAAAAAACAGAAAACAGTTATTTTAAATCTTATAAATATTTCAATATTACTATTTTTGATCAAATAAATGCAGCCTTGGTGAGCATAAGAGAATTCTTTCAAAATCATCTTACCAACCCACAATTTTTTAGTGTTAATAATGTCCTGTTGTATGACAGGACACAAACACAGTAGTTTCAAATACTAGTGAGCTGCACGGGAGACTCGACTTGATTATTTTAAATATTTGAATAGTCTTTGACGTTAGCATGTTGCTAAGCTAATGACTTAATACTCCAAGCAGCACAAACATACATACCACACACACTTTAAAAGCACTAACAAACTAAAACCTACCAGTTCCGTCTTCCACATTCTCGACCTCCATGACCTCCGTGTTGATGCGGCCTCTGAACACATACTGCGGTCCGTTGATGGATTTCGTCCTTTTGGTGGATTTCTTCCCTGACACTCTGGACATTTAAAGAGTGGAAAAATGAAAAGTATTATTTAGTTTCTACATATTTGATGGTTTTGTCAAGTGTTTAACCATAACACACTAGAATACATTGTTTATGTAATTAGGTTACCAATATTAGAGACTAAATTAATTGATAACTCAAAAGCATCTCAAAGGCCTTACCGGGACTTCCTTTTGCAGTAAACTAGGAGGTTGTCAAACAGAAAGAAGACTCGTTCCTGGATGTTTCCAGCTGATATCTTCAACAGGTTGCCTTGAAGCAGCAGTTCCGTGCAAATATCGGTCAAGTTTGTCCCCTGGAAAACATGTGCCAGTGTAAGATTTTCTGCTGAGTAATTCCACTACGACTGGTTTAGTCAAAAATGATTAGCTGCCCATGTTCATGTAGCGGAACTAAAAGCAGCAGAAAAAAATATGAAAATGCTGCCATCATTCATTCAAACTAACTGCCTAATCGATCCATTCTTTCAACAGGTGGATTTTTTTTTCTTGTGTTTTATTAACAGTGAGAGTGTAAAATAATTCCAATCTGGTCATTAATCATGGCCTTCCATCTTTGTCTCAGATAAGAGCTTTCTCTCCTTCACTCCCTATCTGATTAAATGCAAAAAAAAAAATCTAATAAAAAGCAGCGACCCCTAGCCAGACAGGTTTTGGTAACACATACTGTGTCCTGTTCAATATCCAGGACCATTAAAAATTGATTCCACTCCGACGCCGCAGTCCGTGCTGACTCTGTACAGGATGTGATTTTCTATGCTTGGCAGGTGTGGGCGTGTGTGAGTGTGTTTGATAAGCAGACTCCATTTTCTCTGCTTAATCAATGGCATGCCCAGACAGGTCAATTAGAGAGATGGGAATCTGCTTCCCGCTTGTTCTGCACTATTTACCTATAAAGGTGAAACACTCTGGACTAAATGGAAACTTAATGCATTTGCTTTTAAATCAGACCACACATCCTGAAACACTCTATATCTGAGGTGAAATACAGCCTGCTTTTTAAGCTCTCATTTTATATTCATTAAATGTTTAATGTTATCTATACAGGATCTCAAAAGCATTGAAACCTTGAAGGAAAAATTCTGTCGTTATTTACTCGCCCTCCTGTCATTCCAAACTCATGTTTCTTACTTTCTTCTGTGAAACACAAAAGGAGTTGTTAAATGTTAAAGAAAGCACTTGCAGCTTGTTTCATATAATAAAAATGAATGGATATCAAGGATGTTGAGCTCCATTATGACAAAAAAGTTTCATAAAATCGGTCCATATCACTTCTGCCCTATAAGTATTATGAAACTTTTGTATTTTTTGTGTATAATTTTGTATTTTGTTTTTATCCTTTTCATTTTGTTGTTCAACAGCACACAATAACATTTATCATATGTTAAATAGTGTCCAAACCATTCTTTAACATTTTTTATTTTGTGTTCCACAGACACAATATGTCATGGAATGACATGAGGTTGAGTAAATGATGACAATTTTCATTTTTAAGGGCAGACTATTCCTATAAACAAATTTCAGTCACACTTTAGTCTAGGGTCCAATTCTCACTATTAACCAACTATTAACTACGACTTGCCTCAAAAAACTCCTAATTACTGCTTATTAATAGTGTGTAAGGTAGTTGTTACATTTAGAAATTGGGTAGGATTAAGAGATGTAGAATATGGTCATGCAGAATAAGACATTAATATGTGCGTTATAAGTAATAAACAGCCAATACTCTAGTAATATGCATGCTAATAAGCAAATAGTTAATAGTGAGAATTGAACCCTAAACTAAAGTGTTACCTAAATTTCAAAATATATTTAAATAATCCTCAGCTTGTCATGTTTTGCAGGGATCTTGAATAGTCACAGAGGCATGAAAGGACTGGAAAATAACAGCAGCAGAATGAATGCACTGTATGCACTAAATTGTGAAAATTTTAACCATCTAAGCACACTTAGGGCTCACTGTCGGCTACAGAAAATGCCCCACTTTGTCCAACCACTCAGTACTGCATCAGATAAATCAATAGAGGGTTAATGGACAGGGTACAAAGAGTGAGAGAAAAAGAGGATAAAGACAAAGTAACTATGGTATAGAGAAGATAAAGAAAAGGAGGCGGGGAGAGACAAGCAAAGAAAGACGAGCAAAGAAGTCCTTAAGAGAAAGAGAGAGAAGAGGCGAAAGTGAGTTTGTGGTGGCACACTGTTGCATGTTACACAAAACTAAGAGATCTCCATGGTAACGGGCCTTTGTGTTAAGACTTCCTCTTCCTGCTTGTGATATGGCCTAAGAAAATGTCATCAGCAGACACAAGGCGATACTGATCATGTCCGCATCAGTGATTCTTTCGAGGCTTAAAAATTCTGTCAGAGGAACTTCCCTAAATAAAGGCGTTTTTTAAGAAACATTAAGTTACAAACAACTGGTGCTGGTCTGTTCCATTAAAACCATCAACCAGGAAACAGTCAAAAACAAAATGCACCAACTATGACAATTACAAAACATGTCTCTAACTCACCTCCCAGCCCTCTATGTGTGACTGTAATATCTCAAGAGCCTCTAGTTTCTCCATCTGTCGCTTGGTCTCGTTGATGTTGCAGCACACAGCTTTCATGGCCTGCAGGGCCTCTTCTACCGCGGGGTAATCTGAATGCTTCTTAGGGGTCCTCTTCAAAAGTTCCTGAAGGGCAAACAGCAGGTACATGCTTGTATTACACTGTTACACATCAACTATCTGCTGATATGCTTCAGATACTGTGCACAAGAGACTATTTAAAGGCAACATGAAATCAATATCAACCCCATTTTCTTTTGTTATATACATTCCTGGTCTTACTATAATTACACTGTAAATGTACACTTTTAAATTAAACTTTTTATGTAATATGAACAGAATGTTGTAAAGTAGTATATATAGAATAAACAATAGCCATACCCTTAGTAGCAACGGGTATTTACAGATCCTCTGGATGGGAGAGAGGAGATAACCCTCAAGAGGAACATCTGTGCTCTTCTTCCCTCCCAACAACATGAGGTGCTAAAAAACAAAAACACATGATCTGATTTGTGTAACATCCCTTTAAACTGATTCATGTTGAGAATACAGTGAGTTTCCATGGAAAGCGATGAATGGCACCATCTCACATCCTGGTTTGTACAGTTAAATAATTTCGGATATCAGTTTCACTTCAATAAGTTTTGGAGATCAATTTATTTCCTGTGGTAAATTGATTAACTACTAATGTTTATTTGCTTTAATCGCTAATGAAATCTGTTTCAGGGTTACAGATGTGAAACTAATCTGTGACAAGACTCATGTGTGAGGGATCTTCATCAGAATATGATGTAATGAAAAGGACTGGACTTTTTCTCTGAAATTGATATAAAAGGTGCTTACCAGCAGGAAAGTCCGTACGTGAGGGATCTTGTTAAGCTCCACCAGTAGTCTGAGCGCTTTCTCATGGTTACTACAGTACTCCCCATACACAGAGAAACGGTCCCTCTGAAGTGGAGAGAGGAGAGTCACACTTCAAAACACTTTATATACATATGGCCCTCTGATGAAAGGAGTCCAGTCCACCTATAAAAATGTTGTCCTTTTAGTGACAGCCCAGTTCAGCTCATATGGGAAACACTAAACAAATAATGAATGTTTCAAGCTGTCTTTGTATAGTTTAATACACCTACTCCTTTAACCATTTTCTCAAGAAGTGACATAAGGGGGTGATTTCAGGTAGTGAAACTGCCAGAGATGCAATGAGGCGCTGTCATTCTGCCCTACATTATTCGAAACAACACGGGAAGTGAAATCGAAGTGCATAGGTTTTGCCTGAAAGCCACACCTTGTCTACGGGTCGCAAAAGCTATGTAGAAATAGGAAGCTGTAAGCTGAAAAAAGAAAAGCAACTCATCTTCAGGCACTTAAAAGTGAGCAGTGCACATCTTTGATCCCAGCATGCAGTAATTACAACAAATCTCTACTACTAGGTTACCAGTTTTGGACACCTAGTCATTCTTGATTATTACTATTTTAAATCACCAAAACTATCAAATAGCGGAAGCATGAGTATTATGTAGTGACCAAAAAATTATAAACAAATAAAAACTTAATTAAATCACGCCAGCTCTGCACAAGTGCGATGCCATCTGAGGTGCTTTTTTATATGGTATTGGAAGACACTTGTTAACTGCTTTTCCTTCACAATATGGTCAAAGTAAAAAAAAACATTTTTTATAAAAAAGTAAAATAAAATATTATATATAAAAATTAAAAAAACAAATGAAATAAAATAAAAATAAAATAAAATGGTTAGGTCTGGTTAAAAAGTCCAGAAGAATTCAGGGCTGAGGTGACAGTTTATTAAAGATGCATGTGGTGAAGGTAGGATGTCATTTATCTAAGCTCCACAGGAACTGTCTGTGTAGGCACTGTAACCTTGACAGGGACGATGTAAATCCTGAAGGCTGAGGGTGCTTGAAGCATCCTGACTTAGTAGGAAAAAGATACTGGGATTCCAGAGGCACTGTGTGGTTGGAGAGCTGTTGTGTTTGTTTTTCTCTTTACAATACATCTTTACATGCATGTTTTGCTTTCTCTTTTCACCCTCTTCATTTAACTATGCGTGTTGTCTATATATGTATGTAAGTATATGTCTACACAGGGTTTGCCATTTGCATTAGTGCAAATGCAGTGTGTGTGTGTGTGTGTGTGTGTGTGTGTGAGTATTCTAGTTGGGCCCTCAGGGCTCCAGACCACAGCACCTGTAATGAGAGAGTTTGGCAGCATCGCACACCCTCATCCACGAACGAGGCGAACATCTGTTCTGGCATATGCTTTATAACACCGTTCATCCAAAAACACATACACAGCCAGCCCAATTAAGAGGAAATTCACTCTAGTTTGAGGTTAAAACCTCAGAATGTTTCAGTGAACTTGGTCGAAGGTCACATACACATGCCAAACCCAAAACACTTCTTGTGAGTAGCAATGGATAGAGTTAAAGCGCCAGATATAATCTGCATTGCTTTAATAGATACTGGACTGCTGCTGGCAGCCATCACTGAAAAGAAATGAATCAAATCACTAAATGTCACCATTATCATTATTATCATATTTCCAGATAGGGAAAAGTATTTTAATTTATACAGAACAGTTTTAATATAGATAAAGAAGCTAGAATTGTAGACAGCAATTGATTTGTTGCTAAAATTGGAATTCAGTGTCTCTGACAGAAACTCTTTATACATTGAACTACTTTTTATTGAACTACTGGTCATGTGTCAGACTAGTTCCACGTTGATACACTTTTTCAAACATACCACAGGGAGGGGAGACAGTCTTGGGGCTGATAGTATTTTAAGAGCATACAGATTTAGGATACTAGGAAAAATCCCACACTGGGATAGATTGGAAAAAGATATTTATGGTTTGCTTGGCTAAAAAAATCATAAATCAACTGCTAAGTAGTTCAAAGATGATTTCAAATGCAATCTCAGGGACTCACAAATTGGAGGAACACATGTCCGAGAGAATGGTGTGCCTGGGGTTCAGGCTGCAAACTGGCATCCAGAGTGGAAAGAAACTCATAATGAACATCCAAAATGGACTCGATGTTAGAAAACAAGATCTGTGTGAAAGTAAGAGACACAATTTAAGAAAATCGTCCAAAATTAATGCTACTTTTTCTGCAAGAGGGAAGGCTCTTGACATTTTTTCTCTTTAAAGAGCCACATTTGAATGAAAATATTATCTATTCAACATAAAGACAAAAAGTATTAAACGTAAGCGGATCATGTACACTGACTCCATACATCTACTAAAATGTAACTGAAAAATGGCTAGAAAACTGAAGCTAGTTCTGCTCTAGCATAATTTGTTTCCAGTTTGATCTAATACAATGACATTCAGAATTTTTTTTGTCCAAATACTTTTTGAAGCCAATGAATATTTTATATAAATAATAAATCTGCATGTAAAGGCTTAGTGTGTGTTAATGGTGTTTTACCTTGACCTGCTCTGGAGTGAGACATTGTTGGTTTTCTGCAGTCTGCCTAATTCTCTGGAGAAAAGCCTGTTAATTTACAAAAATAGAGAGACAAAGAGAGAAAAAAAGTTAGTGTTTACACATGGAATCACTGCGGTGTGAAAAAGGTGGGGCAGATTTGTAAGGTCGGCGCCACACTAAAGTACATTTTTTGAAGTTGTAACACTTCCTGTAGGTTTACACCCTTTTCTGCCTGCATATAACTGGAGACTCAACATTCAGCTTGGTAAACGCACACAAGAGTGTGAAGTTCACGTACTGTCTACTGGAAATGGTTTGGTTCACATCAAGTGAGAAAAAAAACAGAAATGTTAAACTATGTGCCGACAATGAAAGAATGGGAGGCTTGCTACACAAACACTGAAATCAAATCAGCAACACAAAACTCAAAGTAAAAATTTATAATCAACATTTACTGCATGTAAAAATGGCAAAGCTGTTCAAACTCATTATAAACATTCAGTCATCATAAACTGAGGGCGACAAATCTCTAAGTGCTCCCGGTAAACTATGGGATGGGCCCCGTCTCATACATTGTACATACATATAAGTGATTTTTAACCTTTTTGACTCCGGGCCCCCCATTGTCAACAACAATATTCGAAAGCCACATGACAGTTTTGCATTATTTTCTGGATAAGGATTAAGGACAAGGATTTAAAGAAATATTTTTTATTCACTTTTTCTACCCTTGGCATAACTAGAACCATTTATATTCATTATAAAAATGCCAATGAAATTTTTATTTATTTCATGACTTTTCCAGGTCTAGATATCATATATCAAGGTTTTTTAAGACCGTGGGAACCCTAGTTCTTTGAATAAAGAAGAACAAAAAACAGTTAAGGAGGTGAATTTTTGTCTTAATTTTTAGTTGTTTTAACATACTAATACTTGTTTTGACTTATTTTAAATCATTTTAAGTCATTTTGAAGATACCTTGGAAGTTTGCTGAGGCCCCCTGGTTGATAACCACTGATATATACACATTTAGGCCTTCTCTGTGAGTAAACAGTATATCTGATTTGTAAAATAACTATAGACAGGCACATTTAACCATAGAATTTATTCACTTTGTTGAGAATCAGATAGAAAAACCGAAGCAGAGGGTTGAGAGAGAATTATAAATATCTTCATCACTGATTTGCACAGTTTTAGAAGAGTCTCCATTGGAGAAAGAGAGTCTACCAATCACTGACAGTTTCTAATTCTAGCTCTGTAAAACACTTCTCATCAGCAGCGGCAGCAGCAATGAGCCGATCTGCTAACAGTGTGCTCGACTCATTCTGCCCTAGTGTCTGTTAAATTACCTGTCACTCCAGCTATTGTCTCCGACGTCCTCCCACAGCAACACGACACAGCTAAAGACTTATCTGGAGCGTTTTCACCTTTGCCACACGACTATTGTTGTTGTTTTTTTCATTCCATCTTTCTCTTTGAATCTTTTATTAGCATGTGAAGTCATTTTGTGTGTCAGCATAGGGCTGATTGTTTCGGTAGAAAAATCTCTCATTATTTTGTCACTCTTGTTCATCATTCTCTCATGGATTTTAAAGGCGAACGAGACCTTTAATGCAGGTCATCATGCTTCTTTTTCCTTTACCACAATGACAGGATGAAAAGTTTGCTAATGAGAAGCACTCGCCACCCCATGGCATCCCTCTGATAATGACAGACCGACTCTCAGTCACACTTCTGCATCTCTGGAAGACATTTACCATGCCAGCTTATGCTACTAAGAGCGTTTGTTTGTAAAGACTCTCCAACACATTTAGCTGTAAACATCATATGAAATAACATGCTCGCAATTAAGAAACACTTGTATAAACTTAAAGGAATTTAATCCAAAAAGAAAATTCTGTAATCATTTACTCACTCTATTACTTTCTATCTTCTGTGGAACATAAAACGATATTTTGAAGAAAGTTCTTCTTAGTGTTTTTTTTTGTTTTGTCCATACATTGTTTTGGACCCCATTAACTTTCATTATATGTACAAGAACAGTCAACTTTTTTTCAAAATCCAAAATATCTCTGTGTTCTGTAGAATAAATAAAGTCATACAGGTCTTGAAAAACATTAGAGTGAGTAAATGATGACTGAATTTTCTTTTTGGGTGAACTATCCATTTAAATGCCACATGCTTAATGCTTGCATTCACACCATGTTGAAATTACCGTAATTGTGAGATTTCAACTTGTAAATTACAGCTTGTAATATGGGAATTTTCTGAGAACTCCTACTTGTACCATGTGACCGCTGTACCACCTGACTGCTGCAGATTCATTTAGGTGTTGATAGTGTCAACATAGAAACGCATAATTCCCAGTCCGAGGACGTGAACAGCTCCAAACAGAGGCTGTGTTTACACTGCAAGTCTTAATGCACAGATCCGATCTTCTGACCATATCTGATTTTTTGGCCTGTCTGTTTACATTCACTTTAGACACCACTAGTATCCGATATCTGTTTACATTAATGGTTTTGAATGGTTGTGCTATTAAAATTATTTATATAATTCATGTCGGGTGGCCATGATTATTTGCCAGCATGGACAAGATTTGATCGAATGGATATGACCGGAACATTTCTAGATCTAGAATTCTGAACTGAAATAAAGTAGCACTGTAAGATTAAATTTTGTAATGAATTAGAATGAATTAACGAGAGAGAAAGAGAGAGAAGCAGGAAGGACAGGGGTTGAAAACCAGCTCCTGAATGTGCGCACAATTTATTTCCTTTATAAAGTTTCCACCTCAATAAAAAGCTGTGAGCGAGCGCATACAGGCAGGTCTGCTTCATACAACATTAAAAAGCTATCTTTGTGGGCAAACGTCTCGCCCTCGCCTTGCAGTGGCGGAATTTAAAAGGGAATCGGATATTTGTGTTTAGACGTAGGTTGGATGTCCAGATATCGGATATGTATCTGATTTAAAACCACATTTGGAAGTGGCTTAGATCTGATGCGAAAAAATCGGATCTCATGCGGATTTTTGTGTTTACACATGTGCAATTAATTCCGATCTGTGTCAGATGTGAGTAAAAAAAAATCTGATTTTTTTGTGCCGGTGTAAACGCAGCGAGAATGTCTCGTGTTGTCAGCTTGAGCCAACGGTAATTACGACATGGCTTGAAGGCAGCATTAAGCACAACAAAAAATAATGTTTGTTGAAGGCGCATGTTTAGCTAGTTTGTCTGAAGTAAATGTACATCAGATCTCCCAGAAGGACCCAGAACACATTTGTAACTGACACTTAGTGTAATATGGGTGGTGATGATGGTGGTTGTGCTGTTTGTTGCAGCTCCTGAGGCAGTGGGAGGGACACATCCCTCAGGCATGCTCTAATTTAATCTCTCATATGGCCCATCCACATTTATCCATAAAATGGTCATCCATGTGACTCAGCCTGAGGGGCTCGTGGAGTAAGAGATAGGATGTACATCTCCAAACTGCACCACAACCAGAATGAAGGGTGATAACAGGGGTGTTTGGATGACACAGATGGAGACAGATATTTCAATATTTAAAAAAATTAATGAACAGATTAAAATTGTAACCCTCTCCCCATCTCCAACTGGTCAGCCCTGCCCCTAAACTCATGCCATTGGTCGAGCCAATGTTAAGGCTGATTTATACTTCTGTGTCTGACCTGCGGCGTAGCCTCTACGCCGTGGGCTACGCATCGATTTTCATTTATACTTCTGTGCCGTTGTCCGCGTAAACGTGCAATTACACACGCAGAGGGCGCAAGATAACCCCTGAAGGAGGGGTTCTGGCAGACCAATCACAGCGCTTGCAGGCCGCATAGAATTGACACGTTGTTACATTTTTGGAGAGGTGCATGTCAGGCTACGCGTGCTACACACAGCCTACGGCGTACACTCAACGCAGAAGTATAAATTGGGCTTTACTGTGTTCAGCTGGTCAGAATTCTCAACAAACAATCAATGTTTACACTTTTCAGGGTTACGTTTAGCCCTCTCTGCACATTAAGCTGGGATATGAGAAATTATAACACCCTTCACCATTAAGACCACCATTAATTTGATTTTCTCTGACAGGCCTTCCTAGGGTTGATTTGGCCCTTCTCTGGCCTTTTCCAGCATCACTCTCATGCTTACGTCAAAACGAAATCATGTAAATAAACAAACACTACAAGGCTGTGTTGTGATTCCATGGCAACCGTTACTGTTCTCTGGGCAACGGAGAGTGTGAAGTCAGCAGCAGAGGATGACAGGTGCGACCGGGGGCCTGTGTGTGAAATGAAAAAATGAATTCATTCATCCCGATTCAAAGAGGTAAAAGGCACTGAGCTAATGAAATACTGCATGTCATCCTTTACAAGCAATTTTGTTGCGACTTAAATCTCTTCCAGTAATCAGATGAGCCTGCGTTTCATTTCATCTCAATAAAGAGCCAGAACAAAACTAAATGAGGACTGACTTCTATATATTCTATAAACTTCTATAGATATTACTCTGATTAAGTTCTCAAACGGAAACTTCAGTGCGAGCAGACTTCAAACATGACAGGTGCATTTGACATGTAGAGAAGAGTGAGGAAAACCGCAATGGGGGCAATTGAAAAAGACTAAACTGCACAAAAAAAATTCACAAATAAGTTTGAGAGAAGAAACTCTCTCAGCAAAAGTCTGTTAGTCTGAGTTAGTCACTAATAGTTACAAACCTAAGTCAAACTTAATATATATTAAAATATATTAAAAACAATATTTTAATATATTAGAATATATTAATCTTAAGTCAGATGACTTATGTTTATTTATATACTTATAATTTTTAAATTGAATCTTAATCAAATTTTAATACATTAAAATATATTAAACATTTATATATAAATACTGCAGAGAACAAAAAACATGCACCCAGACAGAATTAAAAAACTATAAAAAGTAATTGTAAGCACTCTGATGAGGTTTACATATCTGAAGACTGTGTCTGTTCTGTCCAGCTGGTAAGAGAGACAGGGGAATAGAGTTACACACAGTAGAATAGCCACAGGCTATTAGATGTAGAAGAGCATGAATGTGTCCATATGTCCCCACAAAGGAAACAAGCTGTTCGCTGACTCTTTCCCCCCCTCAATGAAATGCTTTGCCAGGAAACAGACATTATAATTTTGCCACCTGCAACACAGGGTGACCTTAACCAAACACTGAGACTAATTCAATGACGGGAGCGAGACCTTGGCCTCTTGCATTTCAGGAAGGAAAAGGCAGAACAAACCTTTTCCGTAACAAAAAGACTGCTGTTTCCCACACACAATACATCAACACTGTTCATTGTTTAGATGGTTTTCCTTTAAATTAGTGCATTACCAAACAATGATTGTCATTATTAAGATAGAAGGGTAAAAAAAAAGGTTTGTAAGCTTGCACAGCCTTTCACCCTTGTATTGAGAATACAAGGGTGAATACTGCCAATAAACATACCACATGGAAACTGAAGTAAGACTTACATGCATAAACACACACAATGCACTGAATATGCACTCGATTGTGATGGTTGTGGTGGTTTTGTAAGGCATCTGAGAAATCACAGCCATGTATGATGCCCACTGCAGTTTTACACACCACACAGTATACGTATTCCTGTAAGCCCCTTTGGAATGGATGTGCCTGGACAGAATATCAATGTAAAGTAAATGTACTTGTGGCATCAGTATAGGACCTGTAGTCATGGCAATATGTTTCACTGCAGTGCCTTCCTAGGAATCATGTGTAGATTAAAGGAATTTTCCAATACAAGTTGAGCATCATCGGCAACAAATAATTTCCTCAAAACATTCATGTTAAATGCATTTATGTCAGCACGTTTTTGGTTTGTTTTTACAAATTGAGGAACCAAAAATGTTCAGTGGTGACTGGACTGAAATAAGACCATAACTTCAGAATTAACCCAGAATATTTATTCAAAACAGGTTCATAAAAATGCACATTGTATTAAGTGCAGTATTTGCCTCCAGAACTGATTTTCAATGACTATGTTATTTATAAACATATGTTTACCTCAAATCTCAATTTAAGTAAATCTTAGTATGAACAACAATAAATGGTTAAACGAGAAGGAAGGTGGCTGACCGAACACTGGATTCAGTACAGACTAAAAAAAAGTCTATCAAAACATTTATTTTATAGATTGCATCGTGCAAAAAGTGCAAAGTGCATGTGAATTAAAAAGAAATGAACAATAAATTGTTATCAGCAGAAAAAAAATATTACAGATTTAAACCTTATAAATCTGTAAATCTGCCTGATTTATACTTTCGCCTATACTCCGCTGACTGCGCAGTGTGCATGCACCTCCCCTAAACAGACGAGGCACTTATAATTAACACGCTCGCCGTTATACTATTCTTTGAAACGACTGGGGGGCAACTCGGAGTACATGTCCTCTAACCCATCAGGAATCAGCGGTGAGAAGTAGTAAGCTATGTGAGGATGTTTGTTTTTGTACACTTTACCAAAACCACACTACAAAAGTAAATTGTGTAAACCTTGAGATTATTACTTGTGACATTAGAACAATATATATGGACATGAGAACATATGTACACAACTAAATTAAACAATGATCTCTTAAATATTTTCTAATTTCACTAAACATTTTCATTTAATTTGATGAACTTTTTATTAAACATGGTCCTTTATTTTCATTAAAAGGGTTTATATCTGCTGTTGTAGGCTCATTTTGTAAATGTAAGCAACTAATTTAGACATGCACAAACTGGGTGCCGATGTGATGAGACATACATTCTCGCCAGATTCGCCTTAAAATCGTGCATCTCCGGAAGTGGAGCCGTGCAGAAAGTTACAAAAAATGCCGTGCACACTTGGGTTCGCACACACTCAATGCGTACTTCCACCAATGCCGTAATGACGTCATTTTTTGCCACGTGCACCCAAGCGAACTTGCGGACGTGTCGAGTATAAATCAGCCTTGAACCTTTCAGATGCAACTGAACCAGCTGAGGTGAAGATATAACCAGCAGCAGTTAAGTTCTAACAATGGCACATGGGCAGATGATACCAGAGTCTCAAAGCTGAGAGAAGGACATAGTGAAATCCATCCAGCACATCTCTGCCTCAAGAGCCTGAAGAGCCATTTCTGTCACACTTGCTCTCTCTTGGAGCGGTCTGACACTGAACGGTGATGGGCCACTCCAATGACCTCCATTACGGCCTCTCTCACAGACGAGAGTCTTTCATTATCATGCAAACAGACACACCACTTAGTCCCTCTCTGATAAACAAACACCACTGCAACTCAATTAGCCGATATTAGCAATGCCAATGTGTTGCATTCTGCAAGTACGGACAAATGAAAATGTATTAGACTGGTCATAATCTGAATGCACAGCATGCATATTTTCAATATTTACAATAAAAAGTACAGTATATGCACAGAAATTTCATTTTCAGTGTGTTAGATGAACCAGAAGTAATATCAACTTTGATGTTTTGATCACTTGCCACATTATTTGATCAGTATACAAAATGCTAAGATAATTTCAAGATGATATTTGCCAAAACATAATAGTTGCATTAAACATGAAACTTGATGAGGTCATGTGTCACAGTGATATTATGTAACAATGTAAAATTCAACTCTAAAATGTTTTAGTGTATATGGCTACTGTTTTAATAATACCATATTTCAGAAAAAATTAGGTATGTATTGTATACTACGACATACATAGTAATTACTCAATTCCAAAAATAGCCAACATTGCAATGTGTGTGCTCCATTTTCACTTTCCAGTGTTTGGTAAATGCTAAGTGTAATTAGGAAATGAGAATCTTCCTTTAAAACATCATAGTTCTTTAATGTCATTTCAAGAACGAATGGCACCCAAAATCAGAGCAATGGATGAACTGAGGTGAAACTTGGTGAGGAAGGGGGAAACAATGTTGAGTTCTCTTTACGAAAAACAGAAAGAGGAAGGATATGACTCTAGATAGGAAGCGGTGCGGTGTGAAGAAGCTTTGTGTGGTCAGCGCCTGTCAGCGCAGAGAATTAGGCCACATGCGTGCCAGTCCGCTGCTAAAACAGAGAAACAACTTGTGTGCAGTGCAGTGTGGACACATCTGGGTTCTGGCATTCGACACACTGACTGAGGTAAAGTTCAGGCTGAAAGACTTCAAACCTTTAGGGAATAGCGTGTTTGTAGCCATTCTTAATGTGAGGGAAGTGAAGCTCCTGTGAGAGACACAAAACATCATTTTACAGAGTAAAACACTAAATTCACACTATTATTCACAGAATTATGCTAAAAGAGATGGAAATCTGACTGACGTACTTGGATGACTGGAGATCTAACCCACCAGCCGTGCTGAATTGTGGAAAGACAGAAGGTCAGACATGGGCAACAAGCCTTTTGTTTGATGTGAAGCAGTCAGGCAAAGATGGTCAGACAGTAAGGTGGACCAAACCAGACTGGCCATATGCTGTCATGGACTTCAACCTCTCCCAACAGGACTGAGGGTCAAGAGCCTGCTGCCACCACTTCTGCCACTAGCAGACGTCGAGACTAGCACTGTTCTGGTTGACCTAGCAGCGCCAGGCCACAGACGGCAGGAAAAAGTATGGTGGACAATCAATGTGTTCTGGGATTTGGATTACAATATCATTAAAAGTCACATTATTTCACTATAAAAAAACTAACCTTGCTTAATTGTGATTAAATTTAAAGTAAATTTATTTTACAGCAAAACAGTGGGGAGTCCATACACTTACTACTAGAATATTCTCTTATGTGTCAGTAAGATCCTGTTTTAACCACATGAAAGCACGTGAAGTCTGTCACACATGGCAAATATAGTGGCACTCTATTGAAATAAGGGACAAGTCTGGCTATTGCAACATGGTCTTTTTAAACCGCTGGTTGTGAAACTAGGGTAAACTCAGCAATTTCTTTAAACTAGACAGCCCCTCCAAATCATCAACTAAAAAAGAGGTATAGCACTTATATAGCAATATAGCCAAAAAAAATGAATCACAATAAAATATTTTATATCAGTCGATAATTAAAATCACAATAAAATGTCAAATCCTTATTTCATTCAAGTTTAAATCAGATTTTTGCTTCTGAATGAAAGTTGTAGAAACCAGACAGACTAGTTCTTTGTCATCAGAACAGAATTAAACACTTACCAAACAGGTGAACATTTCACAAATTAATAGTACATGTCTTGTCACTTAGAAATTCACATTTGACAGTAGCTTGAGTTGGGATGCAGATGTAAATTTATGTTCATTAAAAACAATAACCTCATTTTTAAAGGGTACAATTTTATAGGGTAAAATTTGGTCTTCCATATTTGGATCATGTTAAACAGGTAAAAAAAAAAAAAAAATCACACATTGCACTTCACTACCATTGTAAAAAAAGCGTAAGACATTTAGTATAATACAAATGCACAAAAACTGCTATAGCTTAATAACAAAAGAGCAGAGCTGTTAAATAGTCTGTGTAGCGTCGTTCAAACGAGCAGCTGTTTTGTTCCGCTTTTGGCGCATCTGCCGTTTAATGTTTCTCATATGCAATAGAAATGGCGGCACTTATCAGTATCAACAAATTTGTATTGGAACTAGTGCGATGGTCTGCAACACGCATGCACAGCATTATTTGAATAGTGCATAAACTTTATATCGACCACTTAAACTTTTGTTATTATAATTTTATCAAGGAAAATTATATCACGAAAATTATTGTAACGCACAGCCCTAATTTTTAGCTCTGCACTGATCCAATTTGTTGATAATCGTAAGCTCAAAATAATACAATAAAATAACAGCTGTGACCCCATTTTATGCAAGAGCTTGTCTGAGGTCCAGGAGAGCCTAAATTGCTTAACAACATAAGAGAAGCTTCAGATGTGGAAAAAGCAGAAACGCAAAAAGCACTAAGGCATGCTTCTAAGTCTTCACTGTAGCATGTGATTCCTACAAATCGAATGGAGAAACAGAAGTGAGATATTCAAAAAGCAGTGATGTGCTGTTTTTACAGGCGTTACCAAAACAATATGTACAAGAGAAACTTACTCTTGAACCTAAAACTGAACCTACAGGTCATATCACGGTCCAAAAAAATGACAATCTGGCAAGATAACTATTTTTTGATTATTTAGATACTTTTTCAAGGCCTAAGATCCTTTAAATGAAAAGGGTGATCATTTTAAGAAGGATCATGCATTATAGTTTGAATTCAGGTAAATTGGGCCACTTTTTGACTTTGAGATGACTTTCAAAACAAACAAGGTCTGATTTACTGGAATTAAGCCTGTAAAAAAATGAAACTGCACAGGTTTGCTGCTTTTATGATCAGATGGTTTACACTAAAAAGCTAGAACCAAAGTGAACTGTATGTCTTACATCACTACCAAGGAGCTAAAGTGATATACAAGCATGATAAAGTTCTCTCTCCTTCAGAGTATGACTGATGTATATTGACACATCAAACAAGGATGTTTCACATTTACACACATTCACAACCACAAATCATCTCCAGTAAACGTAAATATAGCATGTCCTGAATATTAGCGACACTGCTTCCAGTGTAAACTCATTACTGTATTAATAGATAAGTTTTGAATTGTACATTTAAATCTAAATTTAAAGTGTAATGTCTTCAGACTACTGTATCAGAAAACTGAATACTTCAGCGTTCAGACTGAAAGTAGACAGCAGACATTTCTGCAGACACAGAGCTTTCCTAACGCTCAATTTGCCTGATAGGTGCTTTCATTCAGCAGTAATTCTACAGCAACAACAATGAAGAGGAGTTTTAAATGCACAACAATGAAGTGAAATTGAGTTTTTTTTTTTTTTTAAATAAAAAAAAATAAAAAAACTAGGACAGTTTTAAGAAAATACAATGTAAATAATCAAAAGTTTGAAATATTAAAACCCAAAGTCATCTGAATTATCAGGATTCACCAGACTGCACAACTCTCACTTATGTATGGTCAATAACTTAAATGATAGCATAACTAACCCACCTTTTGCCTTCTCCATAATTTGTCCAACATGATCTCATGAGTATTCATATGTATTTTGCATAAAGTGTGGTTCTACTACACGTACATTTACTTACGTTTCCATAGACACTGAAATATACAATATAGGCATACTGACCACTAAAACGTAAATTTAACTTTACAGATGTAAAAATGTTTACGAATCCTTATTCATAAATATTAAAATCGTTAATATCTTGATTCTATTGTATTCAATTGTCATAACAACATTGTGTTTTCAGTCGTATTTGTTAAACGCAGTTTACTCATCTACTTAATATGAAATAACATTTTGCTCTGTTCTGAGTGACTTATCTGCAAACTCATTTTGAAGGATTACATAATGTTAAACAACACAACACAACACTTGAAAACCTTAATGAATAGCATTTCTGTTATTTAGGGCCTAACCATTATTTATCATAATTATTTTGTTTGTCATGGAACACAAAAAGCATTACGACACGTTTTAAGGCAGTGATATCAAACACTCATTGGCTCTCGCCTGCTTTGTCACAGATTTCGACATGCTGTGTTTCGGTTGATGTGCGTTTGAATGAGATGTGCACGCCTTCACGGAGTGGATCAGGATCAGGAGAACATTTTCAGCAATTAATAACTTAAATTCTGCTCTATACCTCATACAAAACTATTATATATTGCCAGAGAAGACTGCGACTGCAACACATCGCACATTGGCACCGCTTTTGACTTTTTTTTTATATTATTGACATATAATTGTCATTTTTGCCTTGATGACATACCTAAAAGGAAAACTGACATACACTATATTGCCAAAAGTTTTGGGATGCCTGCCTTTACATGCACATGAACTTTAATGACATCCCATTCTTAATCCGTAGGGTTTAATAGGGAGTTGGCCCACCCTTTGCAGCTATAACAGCTTCAACTCTTCTGGAAAGGCTTTCCACAAGGTTCAGGAGTGTGTTTATGGGAATTTTTGACCATTCTTCTAGAAGCACATTTGTGAGGTCAGGCACTGATGTTGGACGAGAAGGCCTGGTTCGCAGTCTCCGCTCTAATTCATCCCAAAAGTGTTCTATCGGATTGAGGACAGGACTCTGTGCAGGCCAGTCAAGTTCCTCCACACCAAACTCGCTCATCCATGTCTTTATGGACCTTGCTTTGTGCACTGGTGTGCAGTCATGTTGGAACAGGAAGGGTCCAACCCCAAACTGTTCCCACAAAGTTGGGAGCATGAAATTGTCCAAAATGTCTTGGTATGCTGAAGCATTAAGAGTTCTTTTCACTGGAACTAAGAGGCCAAGCCCAACCCCTGAAAAACAACCCCACACCATAATCCCCCCTCCACCAAACTTTACACATGGCACAATGCAGTCAGGCAAGTACCGTTCTTCTGGCAACCGCCAAACCCAGACTCGTCCATCGGATTGCCAGACAGAGAAGCGTGATTTGTCACTCCAGAGAAAACGTCTCCCACTGCTCTAGTCCAGTGGCGGCGTGCTTTACACCACTGCATCCGATGCTTTGCATTGCACTTGGTGATGTAAGGAGGTAGGTAATGTAATGTAGGGGATGTAAGTTTGGAGGTCTGTAGCTATTGACTCTGCAGAAAGTTGGCGACTTCTGCGCAGTGCGCCTCAGCATGCCGCTCTGTGATTTTATGTGTCCTACCACTTCGTGGCTGAGTTGCTGTTGTTCCCAATTGCTTCCACTTTGTTATAATACCACTAACAGTTGACCATGGAATATTTAGTAGTGAGGAAATTTCACGAATGGACTTATTGCACAGGTGGCAACCTATCACAATACCACGCTTGAATTCACTGAGCTCCTGAGAGCGACCCATTCTTTCACAAATGTTTGTAGAAGCAGTCTGCATGCCTAGGTGCTTGATTTTATACACCTGTGGCCATGGAAGTGATTGAAACACCTGAATTCAATGATTTGGAGGGGTGTCCCAATACTTTTGGCAATATAGTGTATGTCAGAAGAGCTTTTCTAGTAAATATTTTGTCAATACTCAGTCTCCTCAACTGACCAGTTTGTAAGACGTAAATAAACATGCACATTTGTCAGAAGAAAAAAGTATGTAAATAGAGAATTTATTATAAACATACACATCACAGCACTGCACATCTGCACAAGGTATTTTTGAATGCTCATTTTTTCCTACTGATCAGATTACAGTCTACACAACTCCTTTCAATCTGTTCAGTTTACATGAAGGCTTTTCTATCTGATTGAGCCATCAATCTGATTACTAACAATTTATTTATGTGCATGTAAATAGCTACTTTGAGGACTGAAGGTATCTGATGAAACTAACTCGTCCATTCTGACTTAAAGCATAGTAAGTGACAGAATATTGTTAAACTATATGATGTCATCTCTGCCTTTGCCCAGGACATCCTCAGACATCAAATCACCAGGCCTTCCTCTAGTTAAATGTCTAAGCACATGTTAGGACTAACTGCATCCTGCCCAAAGTTGATTTCCCCGCTTTAAACAAACAGTGCTGTTCACTTGCTGGTACTTTAGCATTGCGATTCAATGAAGAGTAAAGGGTCACAGAAGAACCCCCTGAGGTTCTCCAAACCACATATTTGTCCTCTTTCACCAGTGCAAGTGAGGAGAATCTCTACAACCCAAACTGGTTCCCACAACGTGAGCAACAGCAAAACTTACTGAATCTGATGCTCACGCTTCCTGTGAATGCCCGGCTAAAAACACACCCCGGCACTTCCAAAGGGCCTTTTCATGGCTCTCTGTGAGAATCTGCCTCGCTGCAAAAGGGTATGAAGTAGTTTTGGATGCAAGGAAGGGGCCATTTTGGCCAGCATGGCGTGAAATCGAATAAATAAACCAAGAGAGAAGGGGGGAGAGAGAGGAAAAAAACCCTCTCTTTGTGCCCACGACCCAGCTAATGGAGACAAAGAGCCCAGTAGCAGGAGGATGAGGTTTGAAAGAGGGGATCCGAGCTCGCCCTCTTTCCTCGTGACTCTGATTCCCCATCACCCCTCAAGCAGCGCCCGCTGCAACAAAGTCCTCTTTGAGTTCGGTCCCCTGTCCCGCACTTCCGCTATGAGGGGCTTCAAAGTTCATGGCTGTTTGAGCTGCTCACAGGGGTGGAAATGAGCCATGGCACCACAGGAGAGCAGAGAGACAGAAAGATATGAGAGTGACAAGGCAAGAGTAATAACTGATATGCTGAGCAAGAATATGCTAAATAGCACTTGATCAAGATGATTTTCCAAAACTAAAATTTCTGAAGAAAATGTGAGTGGATGTTGCTAGGGCAATCTGGATTGTTCAAGATGGTTGTTAGGTGTGGCCAGAATGTTCTGTGTGGTTGCTAGGGTATTATTAGGGTGTTCTGGGTGGTTTTAGGTGGTTGTCTAGGTGTTTGCTAGGGTGTTCTGGGTGGTTCTAGGCAGGGTTATTATTCTTAACTAAAACTAGCAAAAACAATGTTAATTGAAATCAAGCTGAAATAAGAAAATATAAATATTAAATGAAAACCTTTAAATGAAAATTAAAAATGTGGCCTTTGAAACCAACTCAAATAAGTTGAAACACTAAAATTACTAAGAGTAAATATATAAATAAACAAAACTAAAATGAAATAAACCAATATTTAAAAAGCAGTTAGTTACAGGCAGTTTTAAAGGTAGCTGCTATGTGGTTGCTTACTGTTCAAAGTTTCTGTTCTGTCACATTCTGGTTATGATATGACTTGGGTCTCTCCTTTAATGTAAATTCATGAGATTTTTGTCCGTTTTATCATCCGCCAGGCATAAATAATTCTGATTGCTTAGAATACGTCAGCTGAGTTACACCGGAGTTTAATACTTATGGTCAGGTTTTTTCAGAAACCCCTAACCCTAAGAGGAATAGTACTAGTGCTGCAACCAATGGCAATACTTTTGGCTGTTTTTGATTTGGTATGATTCCTACATAAGGTAGGTGTGTACATCACACTGCCGTGAACGGCCCCATTCGCAAGAAGTGTCTGTCACACCACCCCATCATTAAAGAGCTTTTTGCGTAGAGAAAATCCAACACCCATTGGACAGTACTGCTACAAAGGCTTGGTGCTGACATGTGGTAGTCCAGATAAGATCTCAGTCCAGATTGGACTGGCCATCTGGAAGGCATTTGGGCTCATCTCCATGGAAGAGCGATTGAGCACATGGAAAGGTGCCATGAGAGCCAGGGGTTCATTCACCACAGGGGGGAAAGGACACAGTGGACCCTGAACTGACCTACACGACAACAACAGACAGCAATCATTATCACTTCACATAGAGAGATGCTTGCTTGAGTACTCAAACAAACACAAGCAGTTTAATTATCTCTGGAGTATACTGACGTATAATGGGATTTTTTTTTGGCTGTGAACGACCGCAGCAGCTTACTTTGTCACTTACCACAGGCTTATATGCGTGTGTGTATTATCTAATTTTCTGATGTGTCATTCCTACTTCCCTCTAAAATAATGGTTTCAATGTCACAGCAGCACATTCAGCCAGAAGCCACAAAGTGTATAATCATCATTGCAGCATTTCTTAATTAGAGTCAAATTACAAATGCACTACAAATCTGTCATTTCTTCATTGATTATCATCATAAGAGTGGCTTCGGTGGTTGGACAAGAAGACTTTTCCATCTCACCACAGGAAATAAAACCCACAAAATGACATAACATCCAATGCTTTACGTCAGCTGTGAGGTTATGACAGATTGAAGTACGTATTGAAGTTCATTCATTACTAAATCAAATGATTTTGTCATTATCATCATGCCATATGACTGATATTTCATTTGATTCAATATTTTGAATAATCTTCCTCTTTTCCACACAATCTATTATAAACTCTAAAAATGACCAAAAAAGGACTCGTTTATTAGAATCCAGGTCTTCTGAATCCAATATCTTTTTGTGGAGAACAGACCCAAATTTAAGCTATTGCTCACTGATGATGTTCCTCTTCAGAGAGATTCATGCAGCCAATCACTAAACTGAACTCAGTAAATTGATCTCAACAATTGGATCAGTGCTGTTTGTGAACAAATGGTTTATTCTAATTTGGGAATCTAAACAACCAGTTAAACCAACAACAAAAAAAATAAAAAAGACAAATTAGCCTGATCCAGATCCAGTTCAACTCACTAACTCAATGGCCCTGTTTACACTTGGTATTAAGATGCACTTTCATTGACCTGATCACAAGTGGACAACCCTAAATACAAACAGGTCTAAAACGTTTTGAGCTTGTCCACTTCCAGAGGTAGTTGAAAATCCATTCAAACAGATGTTATAGACACTCATGTGGTCAAATTTCTTAAATTTCAACCTGTTCCTCACAAAAAGCTATCAAATGACTTTGGAAGAATTAGATTGTAGCACCACTTTTGTGGTCCTCTTATGGTGTTGTTTTTTTACATTCTCCATTGAAAATGAAAGAGATGACATGTAGGAGAGTAAATGACAGAATTTTGATTTTTAGGTAAAATATCCCTTTAACAGTCAGTAAACAACATTATGTCAATAAATTCACATTATCCGATACGCTGCATTACAAAAAATTCTGGCAGAGAATGTGAAGTTACTTTAGTTAAGTTCCCTAATCTATCCAGTTACCTAAATGAATGACTTTGCTGTTTAAACAGGCATTAGATCAAGCTAACCAGACTAATTCCATCTCCAAGCGTTCTTTAGTACTCATAAATAATTCAGTTCCAATCAGTCAATCTGACATAGTCTACATTCATCAATACTGCACGCTCCTGTTTGTCCAAGGATGAGGTAAGTGGGATAAGTTAACATCACACGTTCATATTTCTTCCCTTTCAGGAGCAACTGGAAAAGCCATACATCTGAAGATCTCACCCAAAAAATATCTCAAGAGTCATGACATTACAGCCAGCCTCTGACCACAAACCACAGGGGCAATTCCCTCAGGACAACTGAGGAATTCCTCAGAGCTCTCCTGGTCAATGGGGTCAAGGGTCAATGCGGCAATGTATGGCCTTCTATTTACTCCTAACCCTTCTCTTTGCAAAACATGCCTCTCAAGTAGGCTGCTATTGTCTACAGCTGCAGAGTAATGTTTGTCATGGGGTCACAATCAAGGCTACTGACGGTCAAGTGAGAGTGAGAAAACTAGTATTGTAGCTAATTCAAGCAAACAATCAACTCACCGCAACCATCCTACAGAAAAATCCAAGAAAAAAACGACCTCATATATGCACATAAATCCTCATCACCTGAATAATTAAACAGCCAAGAACACAAAACAGACCGTAAACCTGCTCAAAGTGGAGTTATGTAAGTGTCAGTTTAGTGCTGCAAGCCACAATCCGAAGTTTATTGAACATTTTGGGAACATCTGCTAAGAGCCTTATCCCATATGCCTGTGGTCTGCATACCTCTCCTCCATCTGATAGTGTCCATAATCTCTAACACATGGCTTTGTTTGCTGTCTGCTTGTTTGCAAAAGATGAGGAGGTGCCAACATACCTTATTCACTTAAGTGTTTGTAACATGGTGCCTAGCCAGGTAGATGTGATTAAATTAGAGGTGTGAATCCAGCTAGTAAGCGCAGGTGACAGCCATTACACCATCGGCTGGTTACATATTCCAATGTTTCTCTGTCTTTGATATCTGAATAAACACATAATTCATTGACACCTCAGAGGTCTCTGACAGGGCAGTCAGGAACACAGGCGACTTTATCAATTTCATGCTGTGCTTGTGACCTCACAGTGACTCACCAATCAGTCGACTTTATCTAGGAGTTTAAGTTTGACTTTCAACTCAGCCATTCAGGTTGGCTTAAAATACTAAATAATCAGTGAACATCAGCAGAAGTTCTTACTCACAATATCGGTCAGACCATAAAAGGCCATGGGGGATTAGTTTTGCTGTTTATTTTGTACAAGATCCTCACTTTCACTGCTGATGCTGATGATACATGATGCCCTCCTACAAAACATTAGCACAAAAACATCCTGAACATGAAAAACATGCAACGTTGATGATTTGCCACAATTTTTTTTTCATTGATTCTGCAGTGTTGCACTGGGTAGCCCCGCCCATGACGAACCATCTTTGTAGGCATGATTAAATATTAAAATATCATGTTTGATTGTGTTGAATCGCTGATAGACTGTATAAACTACACATATTATAAACTACATATTAAAGACCCCAAACTTTTAAACTGTTTTATATATATATAGTAGATGTTTTACCAGTACCCTCTTAAAAGGGCGAAATGGACATTTTTTTTCCTGCCAGCTGCCTTTGACATCATAACTCACTCGTAGTGAAAGGGACTTTTTTTTTTTTTGGAACTGTGCCAATCAGTGTTGTCATTGTCCTTCAGTTCTCCATTGACAAGTCAGAAAGTCACATTACAGTTACGGCTCAGGTTGACCAATTAAAAATGAGTCCAGAACCGAGCAACTGCCATTGAGATGAATGGGAATGCTAGCAAATAGTTATTTTCCGAATATTAAAGGCATCCTTGGGTGTTACAAACATCAGAAGGGTCATCAAAAACGACTCAAACTACAAAAGCACTTTTCCTTCAACTATTCTTCCCTCAAGTGATACGTTATCAGAGTAGAACATGAGGAAACTCAACCCCCTCAACAAAACCAGTCACTCATCAGCATTAAAAAGGAAGCCATAATTAGCAACATTATCCCAGTCTTTGTTTGCTATTAGATTCTTGAAGACAAGGAAAGGTCTACTTAACTAATTGAGCTGAGGAAAGTTAAAGAGATTCCTGAAATTCCTGGTGCTGACTTGTGCCTCTGTACCATGGCTTATAACGCATGACTTGTCACAACTTTAAGACAGTGATAATCTGACACTTTATAGGATAGAGGAGCGTAATCAGCAGAGCTTGTGGGAGTCACGGCGAGAGCTCACAGCTGCAGACTGTTTTAGTACAGGTGGCACCGCCACTACTGATGATGATCATCAGTACTACTGAGCATCCGGAAGGTCTACGGGAGTCAGCGAACCAGAGTTTAACATGCAAAACGCTCAGCAACTTAACTTCCATCTTCGCTTCTAAATCATGTAGATTTGCAGATGCCAAGATCTTAGAGAGCAATATAAAGCCAATATATATTTAACACTATTTAAAGATAGCAAAAAAACACATGCATAACAATTGCTGAAATGAAATTTCAATTTATTTTACATAATATTTACTAAATTATAAATAAATGAATTATAAAATTAATTATATGAAAAACATAATTTGAACTGGATCAAAAATAAATCTGTAAAATAAACAGAAATTTCTTAATTCTAAAATCCCATTATATTTTCACAAAGAAATAAAGAGTGAAAGATCCGCACTCACTTGTGTCTTCTTAATGAATTATTAGTATTTTATTATTAGCAACAAAGCACATACAGATCAAGATCAAATGTTTCGGAAATCAGCCTTCATGCCAATAATAATCATGCCATTTGGACATAGCGCAGCATCGTTTTCAATCAAGAATTTAAAGTTTGCCGATCATGAGTGCCCAGTGACAGGTGAATGCTACTGTCTGCGTACAATTTACAAGAGCCGACCATTACGCACACATTACACACACATTTTTAATTTACTAGACTGTTAAAAACTGTTAAACAGAGACAGTAAACTAATAAAGAAATAGAATGTGAGCAATGACGCTCAGGCGCTGGAGTTCTCATTACTGTCAAAATAAAAGTCCTGCATGCTGTCAAAATAAAAGCTGACACATCGGCCAAACAGAAAAACGTATTGGTCAATGCCAGTAATAAAAAAAAAAAGCCAAATATAGGCCAATATATCTACCTTGGCAGTATAACGGACCAGAACCGTTGCAAGGACATGTTAATGGGGGGGCATCTGTATTTCTAGGGGGATGCAGCAGCCGCTGAAATCACATTCAGGCAGGGTTGGTGGGGTTTATGGGATGGTTTGGGTGCGTGCATTTCACACATTTGTAATTGCTTTAGAATGTGTGCTCGCTTTTCGCTTTTACTATCGAATTCGCTCGCATTCAGCGAGAAGGGGAGTGGGTGGGGGTCACAGTAGATCGTTTGGGGGGTCGTGGCCCACAAATGCCTTACACATAGAGTTTAACCATAAAACATAAAATGAAGTAGTTTATCTAAGCTAAGGATTCCTTCCATAGTTTGGCGGGTGCAGAGCTGTACCCCGCTGAGCCATATGGCTGCTGGGTAGCTGGTTGTGAGTGACACTGCGGTGCGGATCAGTTCTATAAAACTATTTATAACCCAGAAAGCCTATGCTTGTGCTTCCCTCCTGCAAGGACTCAGACAGAGACATCATCGGCAAGCAGGAAGCACCAGGTTGACTTCCTCCCCCTGCTCCTCCATACATTCATGTCATCCTGTTTGGGTGAACAGTCTTCTTGTCCTTAGGAGCCCAGCTGGGGCACACAAACTATAAACAGCTGGACTGGCAGTACAGACATCAGAGGGGGCACAGTCCCAACCCAACACAGGAAACGGATCCTCTGTCATATGCAAACACTGAGGCTCTTACATTTAGGAACTGAAAAGTTAATTGAATCACAAGCATCTACTTTTTTGCCCCTGAGCAAGACATTTAACCCTCAAGTTGCTCCAGGGAAACTTTCCTTGCAATAGGGTTACTATCTTGATGGTTTCAAATGTCAAATGTTAAATGTGACATTGCTATAAAAGATTTACTATATTGGGCTCTGCTACAGACAAATAGATTGACATGCTTGGTGCAACAAAAGCTTGCTTTCTTTTTGCCTTCAGATGAATAATAATAAAAATAATAATAATTTAAAAAGTCTTATTGCAATTGCCACCTATGCTTTATGAATATTTGCAAACTTTTTTTTTTTTTTAGAAGAAGAAATTTATACTGGGTGGCAAGGATGCATTAAATTGATCAAAAGTGACAGCAAAGAAACTGTTCATATTACAAAAAAATCTATTTCAAATAAATACTTTTTTACTTTCTATTTGTCAAAGAATCCTGAAAAAATGTATCATGGTTTCCACAAAAATATTAAGCAGCATAACTGTGATAATAAGAAATGTTTTTGAGCAGCAAATCAGCATATTAGAATGATTTCTGAAGGATCATGTGACACTGAAGACTGGAGGAATGATGCTGGAAATTCAACCTTGCCATCACAGGTATAAATTACATTTCAAAATATATTAAAAAAGAAAATAGTTGTTTTAAATTGGAATAATATTTGACAATATCACTGTTTTTTGTTTAAATAAATGCAGCATTGGTGAGAATAAGAGACTTTTTTCAAAAACATTAAAAGATCTTACTGACCCCAAATTTTGAATGGTAATGTATAAACAATTTTCTGCACTATTTTATGGAGTCCCACTTAAAAATAAAATGTTGCAATAATAAATTATTAATGTAATAATACAAATATAAAAAATAATTTAATGAACAAACATAAAAATGTATATAAATGCAATTTTGAATGGACAAATGGATAGACATTTAACAATAAAACAAATAAATATCTTTAAATAAGCAAATACATTTTAAAAAAATTAATTCATGGTTTAAAATGTTAAAGAAATAAATTATAAATAAATTATTTTTAAATTCAACTTTTAAAATGCAGAAAGTATTTGCCAATACCATCAGACAGGTCACTCATGGGAGCAACGACTGAACTTTTGCCTAGACACACCCCCTCCCCCATGTGCCACTTGAAGTAGATGTAAGATGGACTTTCATTGGACAGTATTACAAAATGTGTCATTAAAGTGGAAATTTTCAATACGTGTTGGTTAGAATGTTTTTCCAAACCCTAACTCTTAATTCTTCACACGTTTTTTCATCTCTGATGAAAAATTCAAAATGTAACAGAAAAGATGTTAAAAAATTGTGCCTAATAAAGCTTCTTTTGGGAATCTCTGGTTCTGCCAGACTTTATGAAATTACAGCCTGGTTTATTCCTTTAAAACATTATCCTTTTGTCATATCTGAGAGTCCTTGTGGAATTCCACAGATAAACAAATGCAAAAAGAGCCATCCAGGGAGCGACAAAGTCACAGTCCTGAAACGTTTTGGTCTAATAAAAGTTATCTGGGTATCTTACATAAATATCTAAACAAATTCATGAGGCAATTATCAGTCTCCCTAGAGTGTGGCAGCCAGTGATGTTTGGCATGAGAGTGTGTGCTGACAAAAGAACATAAAGACCACCTAGCATGCCAGCCATGAGTTGAAAGGCAGACGTCTTTGATATTGATCTCAAGCACAGCCTTGTTTTTCACACCGAGGCCCTTGGAAAGTCAGAGACGCTGAATGACAAAGTGCTTTCCTCTCCCTTTCACCTGATGCACCACCGTCCGCTTCGCTTCATCTGCGTCAACACATCTTTGACGAGAGGCCGTCAGGTGAATCTGCAGGGACTAATTTGATTGGTCCCGCTTCACTTAATGCTTCCAGATCAGATAACATCAGACGCACCGCTAGGGAGATGAAACCCTCTGAGACTCAGCAGATGAGAGGGGCCTATGATTCTTCCCATATGCAGAGAAAGAACAATAACTAGGACAAGTGAACCCATCCTCTTTCAGAAAACCGCAAAGAGTGTCTTTCACTTAAATCTTTAACTGCCACAGCAGGCTTGACGTCATCAATTGGCAGCTTCCTCACAAAGCCACTGTACTCCGGGAGCTTAACAGGCCAATATGATTATGAAGGATTGTTATAAAACTGGTTTAATAACTGTAAGGCTGCTTACCCCTCATTGGCATGTTTGTAAAACCTCTCCAGTTCCTTTGATCCTGTTAAATTTATCCCAGGATCAAGAGGTTTTGGAACAGGGAAAATGTGCTGGTGTGGAATGTGAGAAATGCACAAATGCACAAAAAACTGAATAACGTGGTTTACCAATGCTAAACTAGTTTTAAAACCCTAAACTATGAAGGTTGGAATATGGTTTATGATGGTCTATTCTCTAATCCAGGCAAGCTATGTCATGATCTGATGCTAATCAGAGCAAGAAAACACTTGTCAAGTATGCCAAATCACTATCTGGAGATTTCAAACACTTTCTGTATTTACTTTTTACTTACTTTACATATTTTATCAGTACAGGGTCAGTGAAACCCCTTGTGGAGCATCACTAGGACAAATACTCTGGGCTGAGCGGGATTGTATGCTGATGAGCACAACCCAGTCTTATCAAGAGACAAAAAAAAACAAGTGTTCGAAAGTTACAGGGGGTTTTACTGGCTAGATTGCCCTGAAGACCTGAAAATCCCACCTCTCACATGAGTCGCTGCTGTTTTTATGAGGCAGAGCTTATAAAAGGAAATGGCACATGACCAGGAAATACACTAGTTTAAGTTAGAGCTGGTTTTGAATTATTTAAAAAAGGCAGTAAAAGTGACAGACTCTTGTTTCTCGATTTGAGAGTGTTCACACTTCAGAGTCATCTCTAAAAACTGCAGAACAGAAAAGTACAACTGATATGATAACCCAATAAACTGTAAAACAGTCATTTAAAACAGTGCTTCCCAATCAGAGGTAGCTTATGTGTAAGAAGGTTCAAGGTGGCACATAATATCGATTTGGGTTTGCTTTAAACCAACAAAATTATGAAAACATAAAATTAGATAGCTAATTATGATTAATATGATTTTCAACTCCTTTCTAAAGAAAGAAAACAATATATGTAAATGCATGTTGTATGCAAGTTAAAAACAAAATAAGTGCTATTTTGAGTTTTGTGTTTAAAAGTGCATTTAATAAAATGAATGATGGAAGGTGAGTCTTATTGGTAGTGCTGTATGGGTAAATAAAGCCAAAAAACATTGGGAAACACCGAGTTAAAACACCCACTGGAGAAACAACATTCACGTCCTTGCAAAGCATCAGTAACAAAACCCCCCAAGAAGTCCCTCTACAAAACAGTTCCTGTGCTTTATGTTTTGTTTGTTATTTATGTGACTAAAAAAATAACCTAGCCAACACAAGTTGTTTTAGAAAGGCTGCCTGTTTCACGCATTCTCCCTCTTCCTCTTTCTTGACGACAGTACAGTGACTTAAACACAGCTTGACAGCTTCACCGGTGCCCGTTATCTCCAGTTTATGAGCCTGTAAACGAGACTGTAACAATAACCGCGCGACTGCAACATGTAACCAGGCACATGGGTGCTTAAACTGCAACACTCAGAGAGTTTGGATTGAACCCAGTACTTACCGACTGCAGAAATGCCAAATTTCTCACGTAATCCCGTTCGGTGTTCAATATCTCATTTAAAACGCACAGTCTCAGACGAAATTGACGGTCCGAGTCCTTGCTGCTTAGATCCCAGTTTTCTTGCTGACTGTCCTCCTCGGTGTTTATTTCGCTCATTTTACAACCGCTTTGAGAGAAGCGCCTCCAAACAAACAAACAAAAATATATATGCCAGTTGTTTGAAAATTGAGGTGAAGATGAGGTAATTAATCCATTTAATCCGTCGCGCGCTGCTCGCAACCTCGCGACATGATGCGGCAGGGGAAAATGTTATATTGAAACTGAAGAAACTTCTGTAAAAGTAGCAACGCGCAACATCGAAGTCAGCAGCAAGGCAATTTGCACCTCATTAAAAAAACACTTTCCGTTTAAAAGGTAAATCAGAAGTAGCCCACCGGGTGCCTGCAGTATAAATGAAGAAAGTGGCCAGAGGAGCCAAATGATGTGGAAACTGGGAGTGCACGTGAAATGACCAGTAACCACGAAATCACTGGCAAAACCGTGCAGTAAACGCCGCAGAGGCTCACGAGTGCTCAGTGTGCACTACAAGAAAAGTGAGACGGTTGTGGGAGCTGTAGAGAGAGAAGCGAGTCTGCCAATGAGGGACCGTCTGCAAGTTGCAGCGCTTGAACAATCACGTCTTCAGTTTCAATGAACTGATAATCCCTTCCGATCTTGATGTGTGTTATGTGAATACACTTCCTTTCTCACACTCACACACACACACACACACACACACACACACACACACACACACACACACACACACACACACACAAAAAAAATTAATAGTTAAATTTATTTTCACTAACTCTAGACCTCATATCTTCTAGAAAAACAGTTAGCCTATATTCTACATGGAGCGGGTCGCCACTTCATGGGCGCCGCCATGTTGATATCAAATGACTAGCACGTACCAGCACGAAACACCAACATCAAATGAAAAAAGTTAGGAATTATTCCAACTGTTATAGTATGAAACCGCAGCGGTTACTAAACAAACTTCTTGCATCCAGGCCAACAGGTGTCAGTAATAAACCTAAATCAACTGGTACTATAGGGACAAAAAAAGGGCCACCTACGGCTGCATCTGAAATCGCATATTTCCCTATAGGCGGAACACAGTATGTGACAAAAGAAGTAGGCCTATGTCCGAATTAACAGTACTCAAAAAAGAGTATAGGCAAAAGTGCCTGATGCATGACACATGATCCAACCATCCAATCAATTCCCAATAGACAAAATCAAGCCCCGCCCTACATTTTTTCTTGTTCAAAAAGCCATTTCCCTCTGATATACATAACAGGCAAGAAAAAACTATTACAACTTCCATTTCATGCCGATTTTAAAGGGATAGTTCACCCAAAAATGAAAATTTAGTTATCATTTCTTCTGCTATTGACTTCCATAGTAGGAAAAAATACGATGGAAGTCAATGGCTACCGTCAACTGTTTGATTACCAAAATTCTTTAAAATATCTTCTTTTGTGTTCAGCAGAAGAAAGAAACTCATACAGGTTTGGAACAACATGAGTAAATGATGACAGATGCTGAATTCAGAACCGCATACTATACTACTCCTACTACTTTTACCACATCTTTCTATGGCAGAAGTAGTAAGAGTATGCTAGTATGTGATTCCGAATTCAGCCAGAATTTTAATTTTTGGGTGAATTATCCCTTTAAGGCTGCCTTCAGATATTCATACTTCTCTACTATATAGTATAGGCAAAAAACAGTATGTGAAAAGAGTATGTCTGAATTGACAATATTCATTAAATAGTTATCAAAAAGTACCTTGATGACCTATGAGATTCTAAAGTGTGCATCTAATGGGCACTTTACTACCCTGTAGGGCCAGAGGGAGTTGGAGGAAGAGTTGTGAATGGCTGTGTAGCGATGCAACTGACGCTGAAACTGTAGGTCACATTAAAAATGAAAACATGATGAATGTAGTAGGTCAAGATTACATATATACTACACACATTCATAGTATCTAGAATGTACTATTTTGACAGTTGTGAAGCAAGTACTTATTCAAAAGAAGTACCTACTCAGATAGCATGCAAATTCTGACGCAATTCAAAACACTTCTATAAACAAAAATAAAGTGCATATTTAATAATAAATTCTTAAAAGTGTACATGAACAATGTATGTTTAATTTAATCATTAATATAATAATTGGTGATGGACGGCAGTGTCCATCAATTTGGCAAATCAGTTTTGAATGTCTAAGAAAACGCAATAAAACGTTTCATTGTCTACATGGAATGTGGCATCCCTGCAGTTTAAATGGAAAGTTCACACGAAAATGAAAATTCTGTCCAAATTTACTGTCGTTCCACACCTGTAAAATAAATTTCTCAATGTGTTTTTTTTCTTCTATACAATGGAAGTAAACGGTCACCAAAAGTGTTTGGTTACCAGGATTCTTCAGAATTTCCTATTTTATTTTGTTTTGCAGAAGAAAGAAAGTCATACAGGTTTGGAATGACACAAGGGTGAGTAAATGATAGTTTGTTTGTTCTGATGCACAGAAGACAGTCAAGGTTTTGTTTGTACAGTCTGTGCCCTTGAGGTGATGCTTCCTCAGCATGACAAACAGCCATCAGAGCTTATCCACATCCTGTTTACACCATCACAAAGAATAAAACCAAGAGTAGCCTACAGTTCTCTATCTCTCACACACACTAACATATTTGGCCACCAAACCACCAGACTCCACCAAATGAATGGGCAAAACGTAAAGGGTAAGAATGACTCGTTGGCCTGGTTTGAATCACTATTACCCCGCAGGAGTCTTTCAGCTCTAGGCATTTCATAGCTGTCTGACATTTGAGAGGTGTCGATAACCGCTGGTTCTGCTTTACTTGGCTTGAGTAGCCTACTGCCCACACTAACGCAACATAGTAGCCACTTATTGCTTTTACATAACTTAAATATAATTGTTTAACAGTAACTTAAATGAATATAAGTGACACGCAGATAATAAAATCAACAGTTTACTTATTTTACTACAACTGCACCCGTAACGTAAACTATTTAATTACACTGCATACGTTCTGTGAGACCGAGCGCCATCTTGTGGCAAGATGGAATACAAACGTTGTAAATAAATAAATAAATTAAAAAAACGATTATTTTAAACAAAAACAAATAAATAGACGTTTTAGCCAACAGTTGTAGCTTAAATCTCTTTTAAGCACGCGCTTTCCTCCGTTATTTCAAGCACAAGTGAACTGATGAACAGAGTTATATGACGTTAAAAAAATGCAAAATAGAAAGGTTAAGAGATTTTTATAGTTTCTCACATCTTTTGAACACACCAACGAAGGTAAGACAAACTTATTTTTGTTTTGAGAGATAACTACAAATATTAAATACATTCCACCACATCATAATAAGTGCAAAATACCAGTTTGGAACATAAATATTCTGATAAAGGCGATTCCTCGTTGAAAATGGATGAGTTTAGGCTCAACATTCAGGTGTGGTTAAAAAAAAAGAAGGAAGAAATTAATAAATAAATAAACAAATGAATTAATTAGGATAATTTAATAATTTAATTTAGGTGTGCAAAAGTGTTTTTAAAAATGAATAATAAATAAATACATACATTTTTTAAATTAAATAAAGTATATGTGTATGATATGTGTATAAAAATAATTATATACAATTATTAAAGGGATAGTTCACCCAAAAATGAAAATTCTGTCATCATTTACTCACCCTCAAGTTGTTCCAAACCTGTATGAATTTCTTTCTTCTGCTGAAGACAAAGGAAGATATTTGGAAGAGTGTTTGTAATCAAGCAGATCTCGGCAGCCATTGACTACCATAGTATTTTTCCCCCCACTATGGTAGTCAATGGCTGCCGAGATCTGCTTGTAGTAATTATACCAGAATTTTCATTTTTGGGTGAACTATCCCTTTAAAATGAATTTTAAAAAGAATTAGAATAATTTATTAATAAACATATGGTCTTATAGATTCTCATTCTGAACATCTTCTGACAGCTTGGCTGGTCGTTGCTCCTCTTCTATGTCTTAAGTTACAATGGCTCACTCAGCACTTTGGCTGGTGGTGTTGTACTGCACTCTCCTGTACTCCCCCAGCTGGTGTAGCACTTTAACCAAAGCCGAGCTGGAAGAACTGGAGAATATCAACACCTGGGTCATCAAACGCAGCTTTCCCTGCAGTGCCACCTGCGGGCTTGGCCTCCGAACTCAAGAGCTCTGCCCTATCAGGGGGACCGGAAACATCTCCAAAACTTCCTGCAAGTTGAGGACCATCCGCTGCCTAGACACCTGGCAGTGTGGACTGAACACCCAAACAGCAACTGCCAGTCAGCGTCTGGTGCTTGACTGCTTAGAGGAAGTGATGGAAGCCATGGGCCGCTTTGCCTTTGTGGTGTCTTGGCGCTTCGCCCGTGGAGTCATCACCTCTGATGACTCGTTATTCACCCGCTATGAAGCCCTCAGCCTGGACAAGGTGGTGCTAGACCCTCTCAGAGAAGAGGATTCTGGGACATACCGCTGTGACGTACTGGACACGGGCAAACGAAGAGTGAAGAGAATGTATAAAGGGGTAAAGGTGTTATCTCCCAATGAACTGAGTTTAGACTTTACTAAAGGTCTGATTCATTGGGAAGGCCCTGTGAGCCTGTTTTCTAACATCACTACCACAGGACACATGTATCCCAGCAGCACTGCACGAAACATGGCGTTGATAAGCGTGTCCATATCTGCTGTAATGTCGGCGATCATCTTTCTGCTCTTGTGGGGTTTATACTGGATAAGACCCAGAACAGCTCAACTTTCCCAGGACAACATTTGAATGACTAAAAAGTAAAATGAATTCCCAGATTTCATTTTTTCAATCATAGTTTACTAAGTCACTGATTAATAGATGTGTTAAGAATGAATTCGACCATGTCACAAACGCGTGGGATTGAAAAACATGTTCAAACTATGGTGTACTATTTATAGAGCAGAGCTGTTAATGAACTGTTTACAAAGAATTCACATCCAGATTTGTGTTCAACGGGACAAACAGATCACTTCATCAACCATGGGTCAAGTGGTCACAGGTTCTTAATTTGGATCCTAGTAAATTAAGCTAAATTCCTTAACTTGTACTTAAAGCAACCCAAGAGCAACATATACATCACATACAGCAGTGGTCGACTCCGAGGCCCCCAATTGGTTAAGACCAAAATAATTCAATAGAATTAACCAACAATTTTTGTTCTTCACTAAAAAAAGTTTATATATATACAGGTATATCAGTTTATATGTTATACATTTGACATGTTTTCATAGTGATAGAGTTAAATAAATTAAGTTGAATTTTTTTATATATTAGTGCTGTCAAATCGATTAATCGCGATTAATTGCATCCAAAATAAAAAGTTTGTTTACATAATGTGTGTACTGTGTATAATATATATATTTTTTATTTATTTATATAATATAAATGATATAAATATATATATATATATATATATACAGTATATACATGCAAATAATTCTTATATACATGTGTGTGTATTCAAATATACATAATTATACACCGTACACACATATATTATGTAAACACAAACCTTTATTTTGGATGCGATTAATCGATTTGATATGTATATATATATGTGTGTGTGTGTGTGTGTCTGTGTATTCCATCTATCATGTTTTTATAGGGATTTTTTCAGAATTACATCAATTTCAAGAACTATGTCCCCTAGTTGACATATACATTTTTACACATATACAGTTTAAAAAGAAAAAGAAAAGCAAATGCATACATCTACTTTTACACTTTGAAAAAACTGGTGTTTGCCCTTGCAAAAGTTGCCAACATAATGCCAGATCGTTACTATGCGGTGCTAAGGTGTTTTGAGTGGTTCATAAGCATGATGCTATGGAGTGACTTAATGGCTCAAGTCAAAAGATAGACATGGCCTGGGTCTGTCTTTCAATTTAAGCTTGTGGGAAGTTAGCTTAGGAAGATAAGATAGCTTAGGAAAGTAAGCAAAGTTATTATTCAGGTCTGCATCCCAAACATTTAGGACGAGCTACATGCTGAAGTTTAATACCTAGGGTTAGGAGTTTAAAAATTCCCAACAGAGAAAAAAAATAGGTCTTAGTATGTACCACTAATAAGGTGGAAACTAGGAACAGAAGAGTCTCACACACTCAAGTAAATGAACTGGTGTTTTATTCAGGACGTTTTACAGGTGAAAGTGTGCCCACACCTCAAAAACAAACTCTCTATCAGACAAATAAACCAGTGAAAGGTGCTCTGTGAGCGTAGGAAAAATCCACAAACACTCTACAACTCAAATTTAAGGCAGGGAGAGGACAAACGCCCACCTCCCACAGCAGAATGTGACATCAGTGAAATCAGGAGCCGTGTTCACAAACCCTTCAGAAGCAGGAATGCCGCTCCTTGATCAGCTTTGCATTTGATACACATTTGTGATCTGGATGAACAGCAATAAATTCGGGATCTCCTGCACAGATAGTTTGTGAGCACTAGCGCCAAGTTTGAATAAACTCCTTTATACACATTGGAAATTGTAATTATTTCTTTAGCTCTAAGCAAGTAAATATAGACCCCAAAAATCTTAAGACTAGTCTACATCTGGTTAGGTGTGAAAAAAGTTGCTGAAAGAATTACAAACTCTTTTACAGGCAAACAACAGAACAGTCATTCAGTGTGTATAACAACTTGACAAGTGTGTGTGTACATACTTTAAATACACATGACATTACAACTAGCAAAAGGTGCATTGTTCATCATTAAGAAAAAAAGTATTTTTTCCTGATTCAAAGAGAACGTCCTCACTCTAGGGCAAGGATGCAAGCAAGAAACCTACAGAAAAACAAGTGAGAATTTAAAACAGACACTCTCTTTATGATCATGATCTTCATGATCATTTTCAGCATGTGAGATACAGCAACAAGAGATACAAAGCAGTCCAGCCTGTGATCTGCTTCCTGGAGACAGTGTATAATTCCACCAAGCCATCATTCATAAGCAATAACCATGAAATCACCCCTACATATTCTTGATACTAGAATAAGGGGAACAAATAAAGCAGCACGAAACTTCACAAACTCATTCATAGCTCTTTGACTTGTCCAGCAAACATGAAAACATGCAACAGAACGACCCTCAGACAGACAGCATGAAAAATCTCCAGCCATAACTATTATATATTTATAAAAAAAAAAAAAAAGTAATAATAATAATAATAATAATACACATCCAGACCAAAGACGGTCACATATTGCTCCAAAGATAAAAAAAAAAAAAAAAAAACACCATTCAAACATGATTTCATGCTACTTTCCATATCATTTTTAGCATTCTGGGATACAGTAATGTTATTTGAGATATTACCCAAGCAGTATATTGTATTCACTGGCTGCTGACCTCGACATCTATCAACAAGCAATTCCACATACAAAACCTTTGTCATGCTGTGTGCAGCATAAAATCTAGTCACCAAATCATTCACTCAAGCATTTATGCGAATCTCAGGTCATTCTTGAGCAGCCGATTCTAAATGAATGCATCTTCTGGAAGCCTCTTTTAATCTTCAAGATACATTCAATTTGGTCACAGAAAGACGACATATGGGTCATTCACTGTCTGCGAATTTCACACTTCTAAAAACCATTCTTGCACTCTTGTTTGATTTGTACAAAGTCAGCCATCACGAGCAACATGCTGATACAAGCAGCTTCAGTAATGCAGACTGAATGGAACCATACGGAATTAATATTTTGCTACGAGTTAAGTTGCTAGCTGCTTAAGACAAAGTATAAGCTTGCTTATTAATGCTGTATGAAAGCCAAAGCATCCATTACCAAACAACATCGAGATTCAAGCCCATAAAACTGATTAAAAGTGGCGTCTCTTTGGTAGTATAAAAAATTTGCATTGAACATTTCATCCCCACAAAATGGAAGACTCGATCAAATTCAAATCCCTGAAGTGTGTTGCTATTCTCCTCAAGATGCAAGAAATGTCGCTTTGTTCCCCGAACTTCAGCAATGAGCCCTTTTATTAAGAAAAACAATAGCATTAGCACCAAGCAACTTCTGAATCAGTCAGTGGCTGAAACTACCCATTATATAAAAAAAAATGCTGGTCCGTAGAGTTTGCTTGGTTGTTGACATGAGCTGGTGAAGTTTCCTGATATGCAGGTGATGAACAATTTGGTTTGATTGGCAAATGCATTTGTGATGTTTCTGCTGGTATAAGAAGGATCCAAGCGCAAGGCAACATCTGCAGCTTTGGGGGTTCGTATGAATCACATTCAGATCCGAATGACTGGACCCCGTGTTTTGCCATTGTCTCTGAGATCATGGATGGTAAGCATAACAAGAGAAGGAATTTCCATGAAACAGAGGAAAGTAATGTCTTTAAAAGAATGGATTTTCAAAAAAATCCATCTTAATTAAAACTAGGGAAGTTTTTAATCTTTAAGATGTGGACACGAAAAAGGCTGAGATGGGGATTTTACCACAAAAGCTTGTTCTTCGAAATGGTAATTTAACGATCCACCAGTGCTAATGCAGTTAAAATCAATTATGGTTGCAGGAGATCTAACTAGCTTCCATTCAAGCCCTTTTTTTTTTTTTAACCAGTGTCAGTGTTCTAAAAATATCTCCATTTCAAAATGTACAAAAACTGGCAACCTGAAAGATTACCTCAAATCTTAAATCCTTAAGAAGGAAAAAAAGAAAAAAAAAAAAAAAAGGGTGAAGTGAGTACATTTTGGGTGTTCGAGGAAAAGAAGCCCTTAGGTATGACTCTGAACGGATTGAGTGCGGGTGGAGTTGACATCCATTAATGAGTCACGGTCGACAATCAAAACAGAAAACGGATGATGCAAGATCCTTCAGATGCGAGGAGCAGCGATGGAGAACTTCTCCTTATGGAAAAACAACCACTGCAAGAGTGCAGCATGTCATCAAGTCCCATCGAAGCCTATCTTTTCCCAGTTTTCATGTACGATGGGATGCCTCCTCGTGCGGTCAGCCCCTCAAAGCGCTTGTAGGTGTAGTTGATGAACACCCAGTCTTTACTCTTTAGATCTGCCTCAGTGTGGTTGGACACAGGAGGGGCTTTAGAGAGACAGAGAGAGAAGTGAGGGAGTAATGTTATTATATAGTTCTGAAATACATAACCCATAAAATGATGTCTAACTAAAGTGACTAAAAATGCACCTGAAGGCTGGAGGATGTCTGAATCAGGGAACTCGTCAAAGTTGGAGGTGTCGTCAATGCTTTTGATCTCAATCGGAATAGCCGCTGGTCTCTCCCTAGAGAAGAAAAAACATCAGCTGTGTTCAGAATTGCATACATCCATACTACTCTCTTACCATTCTTAAAAAAAATTAATACCTTTAATACCCAAGATGCACTAAAAAAATTACAATACAAAAGATTTCTATTTCAAATAAATGCTGTTCTTTTGAACTCTTTACTTAAAGAATCCTGAAAAAAGTATCATGGTTTCCACAAAAATATTTAGCAGCACAACAGTTTTCAACATTGAAAATAATAAATGTTTCTAGATCACCAAATCAGCATATTCTAATGATTTCTGAAGAATCATGTGATTCTACAGTAATGGCTGCTGAAAATACAGATTTGCAATCACAGTAAAATTATATTTTAAAATATATTAAAATAAAAAATATTTATTTTAATAATTATTTCATTTCACAATATTGCTGTTTTATTTCAAAATATTATTGTTTTTACTTTTGATTGAATAATTGCAGCCTTGTTGGGCATAAGAGACTGCAACAATATTGTAAAATGTGCATGGTATGCAAATTGTAGGCATAGAAATTGCAGATTAAAAATGCACACTGCGTTAACCAGAAGTAATGAACCGAAAATAATGTTTCAATATCTAATCTTTAATCGTGTGTTTGTCTACGTGAGATGACAGTATACCTGATATGATCATAGTCCACCCCCTCAAAGAAAGGGTTAGTCTTGATCTCCTCCACTCCAGTGGCTCCAATCCTGAGCTCACTCTCACAACAGAACCTAGTGGAAAACAACAGAACATCAGGTGAACACTGAAGGGAAAAAAAGATCAAAATTAACCATGTCTCAAAATGTAGGTTAGCATCATATTTAATGAAAGCAAAATGCACTGGGATGAGAGAAGAGACAAAAGTTCCAGTGTTGCACAATATACCGGTACTAGAAAAGTATCGCGATACCCTGCTATTAAAAACGGTACGATATGAAATTTTATTAGTACTGGTACTTTTTAAGAAAGCACAGTATTTCTTAATTTACGTCGATGTGTGACAGCAGAAGTCAGGACATATGTGCAGAGCTCTGCTTCCACCGTTCACTAAACAATGGAAGCAGAACACTCAAATATATTCGCACAGCGCATGACAAAGAAAGCAACAGATACATGCATGCATGAGGAAATAAAGCGCGGCACGGGACGTGCTCGCGCTGCCAGACTCTGACCTAAAGCGCGTACATGCCTTTCAGACAACATGCGATCGCGATTCAGTTCTCTTTCGCGGATTATTGGGTTTGAATGGTCAAAAATATATAAAAATGCACGTATTGGCGAGTATTCAGGTAAACACAGTCGGGTATGTCTTTAGTGAACGTATACAGAGTTGAGTAAGAAATCGGATGTGTTCCAATGAAATGGATCTGCGCAGGTCTTAAAGGGCAGGACCTAATATTCTGTGTGATTAATGTTAATCAAACAACAAAAGAAAATAGAAAATCACCCCATGCTTGACTGAATAACTTATAAAATATATTTATTAAGAATCAGTGTATAGTTAATTTGTAGAGTGAAGACTAAGCAGTTTTTTTTATATATGATTATTTAATTTCTTTCTTAAATGCTACTGTTAAATAGACCTACTGTAGCTGAAAAATAAAACACATTTTTTGTTATATTGTTTGTCATTTGCATTTTTGCTTATTTTTAAAAACAAATATAAAATTAAAATTAAATATCTATATTGTAATTAAAAAAAATTACAATTGCTCGTTGCAAAAATTACTCGTATCATGAAATAAGATTTTGGTCATCCCAAACTGTTCAGCATAGTGAAAGGTTAGTGAATGTTAACATGATTGATAATGTGATTGTTGCAAACATGCAAACAATGTGATTGTTACACAACAAAGGATGTTCACGCTGGCATGTAATTATTACTGCAATAAGAGGAGGGAATGGTCAAAAAGCAGGGCAGGAACATGCTGGTCAAGTGAGTTTTTTGTTCAAAAAAATTATAAAACAATGAATAGTAAGTTCTGTCGTATTATTCAATTACTTTTACTGTTTTTTTTTTTGTTTGTTTTTTTGCTGTGGTATCGATTCAGTATCGGTATCGAGGTATTTTAGTCTGGTATCGTATCGAAGTCATCATTTTGGTATCATGACAATACTAGCTAAGAGTATAAAATAAAGGCAAATAATCACAGCAAAAAAAATATGAAAATAAAGCCCAAAAAAAGGGGAAGAAGGAGAATTATAAGAAGTGAAAGAGCTGAACCTGAGGATCAGATCCTTGGCCTTCTCTGAAATTGGGACTTCAGGTGGAAAGGTCAAAGTTTCCCGCCAGTTCATCACTTTCCTGTACGTTTCCTGAGGTGTCTCGGAGCAAAACGGAGGGTAACCTGAAACCACCCACACAAACACTTTAGCTAAAACAAAATAAACAAAAATACTTTATTTACAGACTAAAAATCAACTCACCGATCAGCATTTCATACATAATGACGCCCAAACTCCACCAATCACAGAGCTTGTTATACCCATTTTGCATAAAGACTTCTGGGGCGATGTAGTCAGGGGTTCCAACAGTGGAGAAGGCCTGAAAAAGATGCCTTTAATTCAGACAAATCTCTTTGTATACTACTCTACTTATTGACCTTACACAAAACGTTGTGAGATAGAGAATATAATGGGATTACACAAGACTACATCGTAACCCTCCCACACTACTTTTACAATCATCAACTGCCATATTAAGAACACACTGATTTCACTGATAACTTCTTGCAACACAAATCTATCTGTACCCACCCACTATGTGCAGGGCAGTATTGGGTCAAGAGGAAACCCTTACCAACTGTCTCCTGTTTCGCTTCCATGTTTCTGCTTTTCTCTTTGAGTTCATGTTCTGGAACGCTGAAGAAAAAGATTCTGTTACTGCCACAGAATCAGCCATGCAATCTCTTTATTACTTCATATACACTACCGTTCAAAAGTTTAGGTTTAGTCACTAGGTTATTAATACTTTTATTTAGCAAGGGCCCTGTTTACACCTGGTATTAAGAAGCGTTTTGGTTGATCGGCTCACAAGTGGACGACGCTAAATACAGGTGTAAAAGAGGTCTAAAACATTTTGTGCTTGTCCACTTTTGACCACTTGCACAGGTAGTCGAAACACATTCGACTGGATTCCTTTTGTAGTGTAGACGCTCGTGGTCGAATGCATTCTAAAAGACCACCTACTCTCCACCTACTTAACTTAATGCGTAAACATTATTGGAAGCACGCTAGCCAGACAGGATTTAAACTTTGTCGGCCCAAGTTTAGTTTGAAGACGAAAAACGTACCAAGCAGAACTGTTCTCACAATTCCTGATGATCTAACATGCACTCACATCTTTAGGCGTGGTTTTGCAGCTATCAGAGCAAAAAACGAAAGCTGATGCTCTCCGTTTGTTTTTCCGTTGTCTCCGGGCGCATTCATATGTAAATTGTGCAAGCTTATTTTTGTCCATTACATCAAAAGATCTTAAAAAACTCATACATTTACCCACCCATAGACCCCTCCCCTTGAAGAAATCAGGGCAGAAGTGGTTGAAAGTGGACAAAATCTCTTTTGTCCACTTTCAACCACTTCTGCCCTGATTTCTACTAGATTAAACTACCAGGTATAAACGGGAATGTGTCTCCCTCGTCCACTTGTGATCCTATCGACCAAAACACATCTTAATACCAGGTGTAAACAGGGCCAAAGATGCATTAAATTGATAAAAATTCACATTCATAGTGTAACAAAAGATTTCAAATTCTAAAAGGACTTAGTCAAACTGAAGACTAAAGTAACGAGTGCTTTGCCACCACAGGAATAAATTACATTATATATTAAAAGTTATTTTAAATTTTACTAATATTTCACAATATTACAGTTTTTAACTGTATTTTTAAAGGGATAATTCACCCAAAAATGAAAATTACCCCATGATTTACTCACCCTCAAGCCATCCTAGGTGTATATGACATTCTTCTTTCAGACGAATACAATCAGAGTTATATTAAAAAATATAATCCAAGCATTATAATGGCAGTAAATGACCCAAGAAAAAGTGCATCCATCCATTATAAACATACTCCACATGGCTCCGGGGGGTTAATAAAGGCCTTCTGAAGTGAATCGGAAAAAGATCCATATTTAAAACTTTATAAAGTAAAATATCTAGCTTCCACCAGACCGCCTTTTGATTCAATTTACGGAAAAAGCGTAACTGGTGCGACGATGATGTCATTACACTTTCTTCATAAGGCGGTCTGGCGGAAGCTAGATATTTTACTTTATAAAGTTTTAAATATGGATATTTTTCTTATACAAACCCATCACTTTACAACCCCCTGGAGTTGTATGGATTACTTTTATAATGGATGGATGCACTTTTTTAGGCTTCAAATTTTGGGCTGCCATTTACTGCCATTATAAAGCTTGGATTAGCCAGATTATTTATTAATATAACTCCAACTGTAGAAGAATGTCATATACACCTAGGATGGCTTGAGGGTGAGTAAATCATGGGCTAATTTTCATTTTTGGGTGAACTAATCCTTTAATCAAATAAATTCAGCCTTGGTGAGGGTGAGACAAAAACATTTAAAAATCTTACTGACCCCAAACTTTTGAACAGTAGCGTATTATGTTAAATACATTTTACTAACAAGAGCATGATGCAAAGACACATGAATGTAATGTGGTATATGAAATTTTTAGGATTAATACCAGAAGAGATGTTTGTCTGCTTACTGAAGTCGCTGGGAAGGCTATGATTGAGGTTTCTGTAAAACTCTGTGCGGTGAGCTTTCTTCAGACCAGTGCATAAACCAAAATCAGACAACTTCACATGGCCCTAAAAGAGCAAAATGACACTGTGAATGACAATAACTCTTTTGATCAAGACCATGTGACCCTGCTAGGCTGTTATTGAATTTACAGTTGCCTATAGGGAGGTTACAATTCAATACTAATAAATACAATGTTATAATATACCCTCTGTATTAAGTATCAAGTGAAATTTTACTGGTTTTGACTATTGAAATTAATTGTGACAAATGTAGGGGCCTGCATTTTTTTCTGAATAATGTGAAAGTAATTTGCTGAAAATTATAAATTTACATTTATATATTTAATTTCATGAAATAATCTGTGTGTGTTTTCTTACTCTTGAGTCAAGCAGCAGGTTGTCTGGTTTGATGTCTCTGTGGATGAAGCCCAGTTGGTGAATGGAGTCAATAGCCAGTACAGTCTCAGCAATATAAAACTGTGTGGCCTCCTCTGTTAAAGTGTCTTTCTTCATCAGTAGAGTCATCATATCACCTGGGCAAACACACACACACAAGTCAAATTTGGTGCCATCATCTCGATTGTTTCGAATGTTTCTCTGAAATTAACCGAGATCAACCCACACTCACCTCCAGGCAGAAACTCCATGATGAGGTAGAGGTTCATCTTATCCTGAAAGCTGTAAAACATCTTGACCACCCACAGACTGTCTGCCTCTACAAGGATGTCCCTTTCTGCTCGAATATGACCAACCTTGAACAGAAAACAGAGACAGAGACCTGTTAACAAGACAAAGAAACTGAAATGCCATATGTGGACATATGTGACTCCATCAGTGAAAACTCACCTGCTCTTTTTCAAGCATATCAGCCTTGCGCAAGATTTTCATGGCATAAACGTGTCCCGTGTCCTTTTTCTGAACTAGCCGAACCTAGAGAGAGAAAGTGCATTTTAAATGTGCTAAAATTAGCATTTGTTAGATTTCTGAAAGTGGTCTCTCATACTCATGAAGGCTGCATTTGTTTGCATTTGCAAAACAGTAAAAACAGGTATATTGTGAAATAATATTACAAATTAAAATAATTGTGTTCTACTTTAATACATCATAAAATGTAATTTATTCCTGTGATGGCAAAACTGAATTTTCAGCATCATTACACCAGACTTCAGTGTCACATGATCCTTTAGAAATCATTCTAATATACTAATTTGCTGCTCAATAAACATTTCTTATTATCAATGTTGAAAACCCCCAAAACTTGATATAGTCTTTAACAGAAAGAAACTCATACCTCTCCGAAAGCTCCACGGCCAATCACTTTGAGCGACTCAAAGTCCTCTAATCCAAGTCGTGTCCGTTTAAGCCGAAGAAACTCGGTCTCTTTCCTAGCATGCTCAGACCGCCGGAGGCGCTTCTGCGGGACCAAAAAAAAGTAGTCATTAAATCATCCAATCACACGAAATTACATTTTCTGTGTGTTTAAATATTTAACAAAACCATCAGTGTCTTGATCAAGACTTTTGAAAATGTAAGCAGGGCACTGTTTTTAGAAAAAAAAGCAGTATTTCAGAAAAGCTCACCTCTTCATCAGCTAGGCCCTCTTGATCCATGACCTTTTCCAGTTTCTGCTGCCTGTAACAGATAGAGAATAGCTTTTAGACATGTGATGAAACACTATTACCAAGTGGTAGAGTTGTTCATCAGTCCAACGAAAGGTGTGGTCCACTAGTCTGACATCATCTCAAGACGGCAGGAACAGTGCGTATCAAAGGGCCCCTGGAATTTGGGAGGTTCATAAAGAAACACAATGGGTGCATATGATAGACATTGTCTCGCATATTCACTCTAACCTAAAGTATGTAAGGAATTACATGTATTTGTCCAAATTCTTAGTGAATCATTTAGACCTGCCAAACCTGTTCACTAGTGAAAGTTACAAAACTACATTAGAGAAAGTATTGCTTAAGTCCTAAATATTTCTCTCTCAGAAGTTTTCGATAAAGCCTACACTTAAAAATAACATTAAATGAGAAAGTTCGTGTTCTTTTTGGTAAAGCTTTTTTTGGTTCTCACCTCATTTCCCTTTCCTCGTGCTGTGATATCAGGTTGCTATAAAAATTCTCCAGTGTCACTTTGGCCATGGTGACTCGTTCCTTAGTGTGGTTGCTCATCGAGGAGCAGGACGTCTGACTTGTCATCGCCATGGTTAACTGGACAGGAAAAACATGTTGCATCAGAACGGACAGCATTTTAAGTGTTTATAGTCCAGGGTATCTTGACACAAGTGTTGTTTTCTCTTAATGTATTTTATTCACATTAATGAATCATCCCACAAATTAAACGAGCTTCACATCTGACATGGCTATATACAATGTCTCCCTGTGTTTAATCTTTGATGGGGGTTTTCAATCTTTTAGATGTAATGGACCCCCAAATATGTATTATTAATATCTTAATTTTTATTTATTTATTTAATTGTTTTATTTATTTAGTGTAATCTTATTTTTTATTTATGTATACTGTTTTTCTCTTAACTTCTCCATTGACCCCCAAGCACTCCCTTGCAGCCCCCGGACCCATTTGAAAACCCCTGATCTATGACATGGGAACAGAAGGCTGCTGGTTCACATCAAAATTATAATTTCTTTCCATTACCAGCTTCACATGGATTTCTTGTGCAGGTATTCAGTGAAAGGCAGCATTTAACATCAGCTACAACCTTTAACTTCCCAGAAAATCCACACCTGTAAAGTCTGACTGGCCCTTTGTTGAGCCGTGGCCAAAACAAGCATTAAGATACCGGCTAAAGACGTACATATGCTTTACTCTGCTTGGAAATTCAAACAAACGCCATATTTAACATATGACTCAACTTCCACAGCTGATGTCACTGAGACTGAGGTCTGAGAAGAGTTTGCAGACAGCAAGGGGAATTTCACTCTGAATAAATCGTGTGACTAATAAAATGAAAAAAATTTGACAAAGAAAATCAGAACAAAAACAGTAATGACATGAGCAACACTTAATACTATTAAAAGTCACGGAGAAAGACTACAGACAGAAAGACGGAAAAGCAAACGGACGGACTGACAAAATACTGTAAACACACACTAAAGTTTGTCATCGCTTTTAGTGGGTTTGTGTATTTAGCATTTATGCTATTTTAAAAGCAAAACTAAGGCTAATGAATTCTTAATAATCAAAGACTAATAATTATAAGCCTAAATAGAAAGTATGAAAAGTAAAACTACTATCAGTAAGACTGTCAGTCTGCTAGCAGCAGCCGCTAACTGTCTGTTCAGACTCATCTGCTCTCATAGCAAAGTGTGAAACGGCTGAAATCCAGTTTAATTTCTAAAAAGAACTCAAGCGACTTTGTCAAAGTATAAACAACTACCGAAAACAAAACTATTATTTACAGGTAAACAACGTGTTAGTATGAAAAAATATTTGTTTGCTTACCTTCCACTCGACCTCAAACTGACTTGAGCTAGTGGACGACGACGGACATTATTTCCTTTTTCCGGGTTGGTGCTTCAGTGGGAAAAAAAGGAACAAAACAAAAGTCCTCTTTCTGACAGCCCAGCTGTTAAAATCTAATGTCTAAAATTTGACAAAATTATGTCAAATGTGATTAATTAACCTGCTGAAAACTATCATCCTCCTTTATTTCACCCATACACTTTTTTAATATAATACCCACTTTGGCTATGCTTGCACACTCAAAACATTATTCTTTTTGAAACATTTTGAAATCCAATGCTTGGAAGGACCCAATTATTTAAACAATAAAATCAAAGAATGAAAGCATTTTTAGCCTATATAAGGGATCAGGGTTAGTTGTGACACAGTCAATATTTCCTTATAAAATGTATTATTAAAAATTTCTGATTAGATACATTCACTACAAATATTATTATTTTTATTTTTATTTTTTGGTGGCCTATGCCCCTGATGGGGCCACAGGCTAAATAAGAAGACATACACTACAATCATTACTAAACAAATGTAGTAAAAATGTACAAAACTATTTACAGACTTTTTTATCTAAATTTAAACAGTAAAATAAGTAGGCAATGAAACATATAGGCTATAACACGTCATGACACAGTAACATACAAATTATAAAACCTTTGTTTTGTCCAACAACAACAAAAATGTAATTAATAAAACTGTGTAAATGTAAAACATTTAAAACACGTAACACATTGCCCCAACCTTTATTGAGTTCACTTGTTTGTCCAAAAGCTCCCACATGAAAAAATACTATAGTATATTATAGTAAAAGTACTCTAATAAATAGTATAGTGTTTTTGGAACCATACTATAGTAAAGATACTACAGTAAATTGTAGTATATTGTAGTATATTATAGTATTTACTACACTTTGTTAATTTATACTACAGCATACTGTAGTATTAACTATAGTCAATTGTTAAACTATAGTAAATACTGAGGTATACTACACTTTACTGTAGTATATTTACTATAGTATGGTTCAAAAACACTATAGTACTAGGCCTATTTACTAGAGTAATTTTACTATAATATACTATAGTATTTTTTCATGTACGGTGATATTGGAATTTTAGTTTTGGAGGACAGAATTCACAAAGATATTCTGGTTTAAGAGGGATCTCGGGTTTTGTACGAAGGACTACGTGTTTGACACCAGTTGAACCCACTGCTGTGATAACAATTCTAAGGCTATTCTATTCTAACACATCACCATCTGAGGGAGCTGTTGTACATAGTCTATGCAAGACACTGCTAAAGACGCCAACCTTTACTAATAGCTATGCTACCTATACAGAACAATTACAGCTATATTAATGTAACAACGTAATAATATAAATGAATAACTGGGGTAAACTGAACAGAGAGTTAAATATCTAAATAATACTGCTTCAATTTTACTCATTTATTTTAATCTTTATTTACAGGGGAAAAGGACCAGCTTAGACTAGCATGAACGTCCATGCTGGTTACAGCTGCTTTGTTGCTGGTCAGACTGGTAGAAATCCTGACAAAATGCTTGTCAACCAGCATGGTCTTTTTGGTGAAGCCGGTTGGCCTCTTATTGTAGTTAAGAAGTCTTCTGGGTGGTCACCAGTAAAGCAGCATCCAAACAACTACATGCTAGTAACCAGCAGTGCTTGGTGACTAGACCATCATGACATGTTTCTGCAACACTCATTTGGAAGAGTGAGGTACAGGGCAGCAGAACATCATCAGTATGGCTTTGACAAATTACATCACATTTAAATATTAGATCCATGCATCTTATTATGCTGATGTGAGAAGCCTGCTATTAGTGTTAACTTGTCAAAAAAGCCGTGGAGGATTTGAAACTTCTAGTTGCTATCGTTCCATGCCAGAAGCAGGACATTTCTTGCTGTGCTTACAAAGGCAAAACACGGTAAGTATGCCAACAAATACTGAGAAATTTTCACATTGACAGCAGACTAACCCTAACCCTAAAAGAACCTTTTTCATATATTTTTTTCCCATTTAAGGATGTCCTCAAATGTCATGATAATGAGGTTTTGTCAGATTTAGCTCACTTCTGGGGACAATGTTGTCCTCAAACTAGCTAAGTATGTACACACAAAGAGAAAAAGAAAGAGATGTGAGATTCAAAGCATAGTTATCTAAGTTGAGAACAAGGCGGGACAAACTGGAAGTCCCGCTCTTTTTTAGTTTGAAGGAGTGGCTAAAAAACTTCCCTTACTACTGTAGATGCCACCACATTTTTGTCTTTCAAGCACTCTCTCCCTTTCACTTCATCTGTCTGTGACACACTTAAGAACCATCTGGGAGTATCAAACTGTAATTTTTCTCCATTAGAAGATCTATTTGTTTTCTACATTACAGAGACTGTTGTCAAGCGTCAAAAAGGTAAGGAGACTATAATATCTCTCAAATATTCTCTCAACAGTATATTAGCCCAAAATAACAGCTGTCAAACTATTTCTTTACATAGTCACTAGTTAATAATTTAACTGTTTCTTGATTAATTGTTAGCACCATTCATGAGCTCTCCTCTCAGATACATCAGAAGGAAGTAGGGAGACCTATGCCATGTGGCACATGGCAGCTATAGCGAAAGCAGCAATAATTCATGGCAGAACAATCACACAATTGTCTGTAGGTTCACATGGATCTTTACACTGTCTTCATTTGATCATAGGAGAATCATTTTAATGTATGTATTTCACACATACTTGCCATTGTAGAGATTACTATGTGTATATCTAGACTCTATTCAAATATTTGAATATTCCTTAGTTATAATGACACGCATAGTTGATATGGATTGTGAATTGGGATATTCATCACTAAGCATTTTCTACCTCATACTCAAACACAATCTACAGATTACAGTTACGTGTGTTGTGTACAGGATGTGGAGTGAACTGTGGTTGAAGGAATGAATGGAATCTATTATACAATGCATGCACCACATTTCCATTGTGCACTCATTTCTGTAATGGATATTTCATTTTTCACATACATTCACAGCTTCAAAAGGCATTTTACTGGTTTAAAATGCGTCATACCTCTAGCATTTTAGTTCCACTCTGTCATAAAGGTGTTTAACGTGACGTGATGGTACTCTGTGACCGGTTATATCGATGAATGTTGGCGGAAGCTTTCCAGGAGAGCCTGTTCTTGTGAGATATCACATCTTGAGATGGATCACTGATATTGTTCAACTGAATTTTTAGGCAAGTCTTAGGCAAGTTAAAATACAATAGATAACATTTCCTCTCACATAAAAAGTACAGACTATTAGACGTTATAATGTAGTGTTTTGACTCCTGTGTAAAGCTTTATTTTACCCACAAGGCACTGCAACAGTAGCATTCTGTGAGTGAGGGCCACATGTATGTGACTCATATAAGCTAGTTCCTGTCTGAGTCTATAGTCTTTGTGTGAGAACATCCTGTTTGATGACGATAATCACACAACATTTTTAATATCATTCTCTTTATTACCTAAAAGTAAACACTTGTGACCAAATGGCCACATGTCTGCAAACACTGGCATAACACCTTTAGTAGGCTATGTGTGTGTGAGTGAGAGAAATACTGTCTTTCATACTCTGCCTTTTTCTTTAATATTCCTTAAAAATGTATACTTTTGCAGTCCTTATATAAATTGAAAGTACATGAAGTCCAATGAAGCATTAATGAACACTAAATACATGTGCTATTTTCATGATTGGCATGCCACTCATTGTGACTATGCATATTTTCACTATGCATTTTTGTGTTCAAAATGTCTCTATTATGTTGAACTTTCTAGAATTTCAACAGTAAATACTTTGATAAGTAAATACTTTGATAAAGTACTTTGGTTCCTGCCAAACCAACTCAATCTCATGGCAATCCATAGCTATTTTATGTTTTGGCGAATTGGTTGCTAATTCGTATAAATTAATACGATATCATTGGTACATTTTCGTACAATCTGCTTACACCCCAGTGACGGGCATGTTTAGGGTGGACCTTCATGCTTACTTTTTATTACATATATATATACACACATTATACACTCACCTAAAGGATTATTAGGAACACCATACTAATACTGTGTTTGACCCCCTTTCGTCTTCAGAACTGCCTTAATTCTACGTGGCATTGATTCAACAAGGTGCTGAAAGCATTCTTTAGAAATGTTGGCCCATATTGATAGGATAGCATCTTGCAGTTGATGGAGATTTGTGGGATGCACATCCAGGGCACGAAGCTCCCGTTCCACCACATCCCAAAGATGCTCTATTGGGTTGAGATCTGGTGACTGTGGGGGCCATTTTAGTACAGTGAACTCATTGTCATGTTCAAGAAACCAATTTGAAATGATTCGAGCTTTGTGACATGGTGCATTATCCTGCTGGAAGTAGCCATCAGAGGATGGGTACATGGTGGTCATAAAGGGATGGACATGGTCAGAAACAATGCTCAGGTAGGCCGTGGCATTTAAACGATGCCCAATTGGCACTAAGGGGCCTAAAGTGTGCCAAGAAAACATCCCCCACACCATTACACCACCACCACCAGCCTGCACAGTGGTAACAAGGCATGATGGATCCATGTTCTCATTCTGTTTACGCCAAATTCTGACTCTACCATCTGAATGTCTCAACAGAAATCGAGACTCATCAGACCAGGCAACATTTTTCCAGTCTTCAACTGTCCAATTTTGGTGAGCTCGTGCAAATTGTAGCCTCTTTTTCCTATTTGTAGTGGAGATGAGTGGTACCCGGTGGGGTCTTCTGCTGTTGTGGCCCATCCGCCTCAAGGTTGTGCGTGTTGTGGCTTCACAAATGCTTTGCTGCATACCTCGGTTGTAACGAGTGGTTATTTCAGTCAAAGTTGCTCTTCTATCAGCTTGAATCAGTCGGCCCATTCTCCTCTGACCTCTAGCATCAACAAGGCATTTTCGCCCACAGGACTGCCGCATACTGGATGTTTTTCCCTTTTCACACCATTCTTTGTAAACTCTAGAAATGGTTGTGCGTGAAAATCCCAGTAACTGAGCAGATTGTGAAATACTCAGACCGGCCCGTCTGGCACCAACAACCATGCCACGCTCAAAATTGCTTAAATCACCTTTCTTTCCCATTCTGACATTCAGTTTGGAGTTCAGGAGATTGTCTTGACCAGGACCACACCCCTAAATGCATTGAAGCAACTGCCATGTGATTGGTTGATTAGATAATTGCATTAATGAGAAATTGAACAGGTGTTCCTAATAATCCTTTAGGTGAGTGTATATACACAGTATATATACACTCACCTAAAGGATTATTAGGAACACCTGTTCAATTTCTCATTAATGCAATTATCTAATCAACCAATCACATGGCAGTTGCTTCAATGCATTTAGGGGTGTGGTCCTGGTCAAGACAATCTCCTGAACTCCAAACTGAATGTCAGAATGGGAAAGAAAGGTGATTTAAGCAATTCTGAGCGTGGCATGGTTGTTGGTGCCAGACGGGCCGGTCTGAGTATTTCACAATCTGCTCAGTTACTGGGATTTTCACGCACAACCATTTCTAGAGTTTACAAAGAATGGTGTGAAAAGGGAAAAACATCCAGTATGCGGCAGTCCTGTGGGCGAAAATGCCTTGTTGATGCTAGAGGTCAGAGGAGAATGGGCCGACTGATTCAAGCTGATAGAAGAGCAACTTTGACTGAAATAACCACTCGTTACAACCGAGGTATGCAGCAAAGCATTTGTGAAGCCACAACACACACAACCTTGAGGCGGATGGGCTACAACAGCAGAAGACCCCACCGGGTACCACTCATCTCCACTACAAATAGGAAAAAGAGGCTACAATTTGCACGAGCTCACCAAAATTGGACAGTTGAAGACTGGAAAAATGTTGCCTGGACTGATGAGTCTCGATTTCTGTTGAGACATTCAGATGGTAGAGTCAGAATTTGGCGTAAACAGAATGAGAACATGGATCCATCATGCCTTGTTACCACTGTGCAGGCTGGTGGTGGTGGTGTAATGGTGTGGGGGATGTTTTCTTGGCACACTTTAGGCCCCTTAGTGCCAATTGGGCATCGTTTAAATGCCACGGCCTACCTGAGCATTGTTTCTGACCATGTCCATCCCTTTATGACCACCATGTACCCATCCTCTGATGGCTACTTCCAGCAGGATAATGCACCATGTCACAAAGCTCGAATCATTTCAAATTGGTTTCTTGAACATGACAATGAGTTCACTGTACTAAAATGGCCCCCACAGTCACCAGATCTCAACCCAATAGAGCATCTTTGGGATGTGGTGGAACGGGAGCTTCGTGCCCTGGATGTGCATCCCACAAATCTCCATCAACTGCAAGATGCTATCCTATCAATATGGGCCAACATTTCTAAAGAATGCTTTCAGCACCTTGTTGAATCAATGCCACGTAGAATTAAGGCAGTTCTGAAGGCGAAAGGGGGTCAAACACAGTATTAGTATGGTGTTCCTAATAATCCTTTAGGTGAGTGTATATATACACACAGTCAAACTAAAATTTATTCAGACACCTTCAATGTTTTCTCAAATTATCACAGTTTATTCGCTATAGTTTAGAAAATGGTAATAAAATATGTTCTTGACAAAATTCATCTTGATAATGTCAGATAACTTTGATAGAAAGGTATGTAATGGATTACAATCAACCAATCAGCTGTCCACTGTTAAATTCAAGTACACAATTATATAATACCAATTTAGGTCAACCAATCACCAAGCAATGCTTCATTTTGTTCAGTCTGTGGTGTAAAAGGTCGCATTAGCAATTAAAGAAAAAACACGTAAGCAAAACATGGTCAGGTCAAAGTGTCTGAATAATTTTGGTCCCACATTTTTATAAATTTTACTGGCAGTCCACTGTATGAAGAATTTTTGGGTATAATATGTCAGTTTACTTTATTTTGCTATCCTCACTTACATAAATGAACTATAGTGTCCTGGTGTCTGAATCATTTTTGGTTTGACTGTATATATATATATATATACACATACATACATACATACATACATACATGTATTATATATACACAGTGTGTATATACAGTATCTGACATGGTTCATAATTTTCATCAGTCAGTCAAATATTTTGCCCAAGAACTTTATGGCAGATAGACTATTATATAATAAAAACTAATAAGAGACAGATTTCTTTTATAAAATCCTTTTACTGTATGTTCAGAAATATTCGCTTATGTGACTATTGCAGGCAATTTAAATAAAAGGGCTTTTTGTTACTTTGTCAACAAATAGTGAGGTGTTTTAACCTTTAGAAAATGTAAAAATAAAGAGCAAACAAAGTTTATGTCCCTGTCCTATTGAGTGGGGATTTACAAAAAGATTTGCCTACTTTTGCCTACTCATTTTAATATGAATAATTTGTTAATAGCCAATTCAGGAGATTATGAATAACTTAAAAGTAAATTGTAGTAAGAATTAAAGTAAGTTAAATTTCACACACTTTCTTTATAGTATGACTTAATGAATCAGGAAAATATATATTTATAAAAACATATAAAATCAATTGTCACGCGACATGGTTTATAAAACAGCATATGGAAAACTATCAAAAGAGATTTTAAATGTTATTTGGACAAAATCATAAAAGAAGTGTTTGAATTAACATAATGTGCAATGACTAATAGTGTTGTTCTAGGTCTTGCGTGCAGGTAACCTTAAAAAAGCCCTGATCTCCTA